>CM075748.1:41221502-41551502 GCA_037974335.1 Prionace glauca | reverse complement strand
CTCTGATGTCACAGACTAGAAAAACACCCCAAAATTTTCAGGGGAATGTTACAAAGGAAAATAAAGTTCTGAACCTGCTCCATCATAATCAATGCCTGCTCCCATCTTTCTAAATCTCTGCCCTTCCCTCAGCTTACCTGCTGCTGAAACACTCACCCATGTCTTTGTTATCTTTTAACTTTAGGATTCCAGCACGATCCTGGCCAGTTCCACATCCAAAACTCCACTATCTGTGTTGTAATTTGCACCGAACCCTGTTCCTTTATCATCCCTGTTCCCACCAACCATAGAACAATAGAATATTACAGCTCAGAAACAGGCCTTTTGGCCCTTCTTGTCTGTGCCGAACCATTTTTTGTCTAGTCCCACTGACCTGCACTTGGACCATATCCCCCCACACCCCTGTCATCCATGAGCCCATCCAAGTTTTTCTTAAATGTTAAAAGTGAGCCCGCATTTACCACTTTATCCGGCAGCTCATTCCACACTCCCACCAGTCTCTGTGTGAAGAAACCCCCCTAATATTCCCTTTAAACTTTTCTCCTTTCACCCTTAACCCATGCCCTCTGGTTTTTTTCTCCCCTAGCCTCAGTGGAAAAAGCCTGCTTGCATTCACTCTATCGATACCCATCAAAATCTTATACACCTCTATCAAATCTCCCCTCATTCTTCTACGCTCCAGGGAATAAAGTCCTAACCTATTCAATCTCTCTCTGTAACTCAGCTTCTCAAGTCCCAGCAACATCCTTGTGAACCTTCTCTGCACTCTTTCAACCTTATTTACATCCTTCCTGTAACTAGGTGACCAAAACTGTACACAATTCTCTAAATTCAGCCTCACCAATGCCTTATATAACCTCACCATAACATTCCAACTCTCATACTCAATACTTTGATTTATAAAGGCCAATATACCAAAAGCACTCTTTACGACCCTATCCACCTGTGATGTCACTTTTAGGGAATCCTGTACCTGTATTCCCAGATCCCTCTGTTCAACTGCACTCTTCAGAGTCCTATCATTTACCCTGTACGTTCTACTTTGGTTTGTCCTTCCAAAGTGCAATATCTCACATTTGTCTGTATTAAACTCCATCTACCATTTTTCAGCCCATTTTTCTAGTTGGTCCAAATCCCTCTGTAAGTTTTACAAACCTTCCTCACTGTCCACTACACCTCCAATCTTTGTATCATCAGCAAATTTGCTGATCCAATTTACCACATTATCATCCAGATCATTGATATAGACGACAAACAACAATGGACCCAACACCGATCCCTGCGGCACTCCACTAGTCACAGACCTCCACTCAGAGAAGCAATCCTCTACAACCACTCTCTGGCTTCTTCCATTGAGCCAGTGTCTAATCCAATTTACTACCTCCCCATGTATACCTAGTGACTGAACCTTCCTAACTAACCTCCCATGAGGGACCTTTACTGAAGACCATGTAGACAACATCCACTGCCTTCCCTTCCTCCTTGAAAAACTCCATTAGATTGGTCAAACATGACCTACCACGCACAAATATACCTGGCCCAGCAATGTCTCCATTTAAAAATTCTATTACTTGTTTTCAAATCCCTCCAGAGCTTTCCTTATTTCAATAACATCCTCCAACTCTACAACCTTCCAGATCAAATTCTGGCCCCTGGTGTATCCCTGACTTTAAATGTCCCACCATTAGCAGCCATTCCTTCAGGCCCCAGGCCCTATAGAGTCTTGAATTCCTTTGTCTTTCCTTTCTGATTTTCCCTGTCTCTCTCTCTCTCCTCCTTTAAGATCCTGCTTCAATCCCAAGCTTTCCATCATTGGTCCTAACATGCCCTTGTTTGCATCATTTATTTATAAAACAGTCCAACATCTACCCACATTCTCCAGTGCATTAATATCCTTTTGTAGACCAGAACTACCGTGGGCGGCACGGTAGCACAGTGGTTAGCATTGCTGCTTCACAGCTCCAGGGTCCTGGGTTCGATTCCCGGCTCGGGTCACTGCCTGTGTGGAGTTTGCACATTCTCCTCGTGTCTGCGTGGGTTTTCTCCGGGTGCTCCGGTTTCCTCCCACAGTCCAAAGATGTGCGGGTTAGGTTCATTGGCTATGCTAAAATTGCCCCTTAGTGTCCTGGGATGTGTAGGTTAGAGGGATTAGCAGGTAAATGTGTAGGGATATGGGGATAGGGCCTGGGTGGGATTGTGTTCGGTGCAGACTCGATGGGCCGAAGGGCCTGTTTCTGCACTGTAGGGTTCTATGGTTTTATAGAACTATACACCATACTGTAAGTATGCTTCAAATAAACTTCTTTCTATTCAGCACAACCTCCCTGCTTTGCTATGACCTCCTGTCACAGTTGATCTTGGGATGATTGGCTTGGAAACCTCGCTCTATCTGTCTAGTGTTGGAGAAATTTGTGAAAACTTATAATCCATAGTTCAAGAACAAACTGAAAACACACAGATGATTGGAGCAATCTCTTCCTGATTGAGTCTATCGAGATTGTCACAGTATCAAATAAATCTGCACAACTTACTTCCACTTTTTGATTGAACTGAGGTTTGTGAGTGCTGATCTACAGGATAATTCAGCGCATCAGTAATAAACATTGGATATTGTGGACAATACATGGATCCTGTTTTAATTCAGTAAGCAAATTTCTTCCGTTTCAACTCTCAGTTCCTGAGGATTTTTTGAATGGACGCACTGAGCCCAGGGGTTCAACAAGCATGAGAGGATCCTCATGAATTTCTGGATAACTCACTGAGATACCGAGTGTAACAACTGTGTAGAAATCAAGCGCTGGTTTCAGCCAATGGATAAAATGTTTATTTCTGGGTTACTACTGATCTGCTGGAGTTCATATACAGCTCAGGGTACTGTAATAGAATGGGTCTATTCGTACAGCAGGAAATGTAGATTGACATTGGAGATTAACGTTCATTTATTAGTCACACGTAGGCTTACATTCACACTGCAATCAAATTACTGTGAAACTCCCCTGGTTGCCACATTCCAGCAACTTGGGAGAACTGAGGGAGAATTTAGCATGGCCAATGCATCTAACCAGCACATCTTTTGGACTGTGGAAGGAAACTGGAGCACCCAGAGGAAACCCATGCAGACCCAGGGAGAATGTGCAAACACCACATAGTCAGTGACGCAAACCGGGAGTCGAACGTGGGTCCCTGGCACTGAGAGGCAGCTGTGCCAACCTTGAGTGGCATTGTGCTACCCAGATTAGACACTTGAGGTGATAGAAGGGTCTAAATTAACACTGGAATCACTGGATAAAACAAATTGAGGTTCTTCTTCTCATACACTGGGGAGGTGATGGTATAGTGATATTGTCACTGGACTAATAATCTAGAGACCCAGAGTAATGCTCTGAGAACTGGGGTTCGAATCCATCCACGACTAATAGTGAGGTGGGTAAGAACATAAGAACATAAGAACATAAGAAATAGGAGCAGGAGTAGGCCATCTGGCCCTTCGAGCCTGCCCCGCCATTCAATAAGATCATGGCTGATCTGTCGTGACTCAGCTCCACCTTCCCGCCCTCTCCCCATAACCCTTAATCCCTTCTCTTATCAAAAACCCATCAACCCGTTTCTTAAAAATATTTAGCGAGGCAGCCTCCACCACTTCAACGGGCAGAGAATTCCAGAGATTCACCACCCTTTGAGTGAAGAAGTTCCTCCTCAACTCTGTTCTAAACCGCCCCCCCTTTATCTTGAGGCTGTGCCCCCTAGTCCTACTGTCTTTTTTGAGCGGGAACAGTCTCTCCACCTCTATCCTATCCATCCCATTCATCATCTTATACGTCTCAATGAGATCTCCCCTCATTCTTCTAAACTCTAACGAGTACAAGCCTAGTTTATTCAGCCTCTCCTCATAGCTCAATCCCCTCAACTCCGGTATCAGCCGAGTAAACCTCCTCTGCACTCCCTCCAGGGCCAAAACATCCTTGCGCAGGTGCGGCGCCCAAAACTGCACACAGTACTCCAGCTGCGGCCTCACCAATGCCCTATACAGCTGCAGCAAGACCTCCCTACTTTTATATTCAATCCCCCTCACTATGAAGGCCAGCATCCCATTCGCCTTCCTGACCACCTGCTGCACCTGCAAGCTGGGTTTTTGCGACTCATGCACAAGGACCCCGAGGTCCCTCTGCACCGTCGCCTGCTGCAGTTTTTCGCCCCGTAAGTAATAGTCCTTCCTACCATTCCTCCTACCAAAGTGGACCACCTCACACTTGCCAACATTAAATTCCATTTGCCATTTCCTGGCCCATTCGCCCAGCCTATCTAGATCCTTCTGCAGACTCTCCACACCCTCCGCACAATTTGCCTTTCCCCCAATCTTGGTGTCATCAGCAAATTTCGACACCCTGCACTCGGTTCCCTCCTCCAGATCATCTATATAAATGGTAAATAGCTGAGGCCCCAGCACCGACCCCTGGGGCACCCCACTAGTCACCAACCGCCAATCCGAATAGCATCCATTGACCCCCACTCTCTGCCTCCTATTTGACAACCAATCCTCTATCCACGCTAACACCCTACCCCCAACTCCATGTCCCCTGACCTTCTGCAATAACCTCTTGTGAGGTACCTTGTCAAACGCCTTCTGAAAATCCAGAAAGACCACATCCACCGGCTCTCCTCCATCCACTGCCCTAGACACATCCTCATAGAACTCCAGTAAATTTGTCAGACACGACTTCCCTTTAATGAAACCGTGTTGCGTCCGCCCTATCAAGCAATTCCCCTCAAGATGCCTCGCTATTTCCTCCTTAATGACGGTTTCTAACATTTTACCTACCACAGACGTTAAACTAACCGGCCTATAATTCCCCGCCTTTTGCCTGCCACCCTTCTTAAATCCAATAAAAATCTGGAATTAAAAGTCAAATGATCACCATGAATCGATTGTCGTAAAAACCCATTTGATTCATTCATATCCTTTCGAGAAGGAAATCTGATGTCCTTACCTGATCTAGCCTACATTGACTCCAGAATCACAGCATTGTTGCAATGTTCTTGATTCTCAATTGTTTTCTGGAATGGCCATTGAATTCAAGGGCAATTAGGGGTGGGCAATAAATGCTGGCCCAGCCAGCGACACTCAGCGACAGTGGATGAAACAGTTGCTTGAAACAATGATCCAGACTCAGAGACAGTGGACAAAGCAGGATCATAGAGCTTTACAGCACAGAAAGAAACCCTTTGGCCCATTGTGTCTGTGCCGGCCATCAAGCACCTATCCACTTCCTGATGCTTGGTCTTGTATGCTATAGTGTTTCAAGGGCTCATTTAAATCCTTTTTAAATGTGAGGTTTCCGCCTCTACCACCCTTTCAGGCAGCGAGTTCCAGATTCCCACCATCCTCTGGGTGAAATTTTCTTTCCTCAAATTCCCTCCAAATCTCCCATCCCTTACCTTCAATCTAGTCCCTCTGGTTACTGATCCTTGTACTAATGGAAAATGTTCCTTCCTATCTACTCTCTGTCATTCATTGTCTTGTACACCTCGGTCAGGCCCTCCTTCAGTATATCCTTACTTGAGAAAGGATATACTGGCACTGGAGGGGGTGCAGAGGAGATTCACTAGGTTGATTCTGGAGTTGAGAGGGTTGGCTTATGAGGAGAGACTGAGTAGACTGGGGCTATACTCATTGGAATTCAGAAGGATGAGGGGATATCTTACAGAAACAAATAAGATTATGAAGGGAAAAGATAAGATAGAAGCAGTGAAGTTGTTTCCACTGATGGATGGAACTAGAACTAGGGGGCATGACCTCAAAATAAGGGGGAGCAGATTTAGGACTGAGTTGAGGAGGAACTTCTTCACACAAAGGGTTGTGAATCTGTGGAATTCCCTACCCAGTGAAACAGTTGAGTCTACCTCATTGAATGTTTTTAAGGCAAGGATAGATAGATTTTTGAACAGTAATTAAGGGTTATGGTGAGCGGGCGGGTAAGTGGAGCTGAGTCCAGAAAAACATGATCTTATTGAATGGCGGAGGAGGCTCGAGGGGCCAGATGGCCGATTCCTGCTCCTAGTTCTTATGTTCAACCTTGTCTGCTCCAAGGAAAACAAAGTCAGCCTATCCGGCCTCTCTTCATCGGTAAAGCACTCCAGGCAACATCCCGGTGAACTGCCTCTGCATCCTTTCCAGTGCAATCACATTCTTTGAAAATCATTTGAAAAGTTACTGTCTTATGACTGGTGGTCAGTTTAAAGTTCATCTTCACGCTCAATGTTCAATTAAGGAGTGAGTGAGTTCTCGAGATGGAAGGTCCAATCAGAAGGCCTAGTGCTCTGAATGGCTGTCAGTCCCCGGGGAGAGGTTCTGCTGATGGAGGTAGACACCTGTAGGGTGCCTCAAAACAGAGGCACTTTCATAACAGTTCAGCAGAGTTAAAAATAAAGATTGACCACAGCTGTCGGGCCAGAGTGGAGAAAAGCTTCTTCAAAGACTGTGAGACTGTGGCCTTCCACTCCTCTGCTCTGTGGCTCTGGAATTGGAGGATTGAAGTACCATTGGCCCCTCAGCCTCCAGCCAAAGCCAAGAAGGACCAATTCTAGTCACTACACAGATTTTTCCTCAAGTGGAAAATGAATGGTCCAATGGGGATTGGCCATTGCTGGGCAGGTAGCCAGTGCCTTTGGTCAGAGGTGGAACAAATTGAATAGGTTGCCTAATGTATGATCTTCTCATTTTGCTCCCTGATCCGTGTCTTACAGACAGTGAAGACTCTGCCCAGTGTGAGAGAACCGTCCTCTCCCACCAGATCCTGTGGAGAGCGCTTTGGGAAGCATTGATCTATGACTGGATGTTATGCCTCAGATTACTCAGAAATTGCACTACAAAATGTTACTTTCTCAATGATATTGATGGAATTTAATCAATTCTTGCTGCTTCTATTGTGTTCCTGGGAAAGCTGTTACACTGCAGACACCGGCAGGAACCAGGAGCTTTGAATGATCCACTTCAAACACTTCACACAGAGTGGATAGAGTCGAAAGCATCGGCATTCCAGACAGATAGTGCTGGCACTGAGTACAACAAAGATTCTTGCCCTGAGTAATAGGTGCTTTAAGAGGATTTATGTGACAGAGCAATGAATTAAAAGATTATATTAATATGCTATTAAAGTATGCACTCCAAGATCGATTGTAATCCTGGATGTTTGTTCTATTCCACTGACCGTAAACCTGAAGATCGCTGCTTGATTTCTATACACTCTGCGTCTCAATGAGTTATCCAGAATCCTCTCCTGCTGTGCTTGTTCAACCTCTGGGCTCAGGGGGTCCATTCAAACATTCCTCAGGAACTGAGAGGGGAAACAGGAAGAATCTTGCTTATCTATCACAGACTTAAAGCTGGACAAATTTATTGTCGACAATACCAAACATATGCTTCTGATGGACTGAGTTATTTATCTCGAACGACAGTCACAATCTGCCAAGTTAAAGACTTTCTTTGTAATGATATTGTGATATTCAACTCCATTCGGAAGAACTTTAATCCAGGCCCCTGACATGGGCAGCCTGGGATTAGCAGGGAGACGTCTGATTTCATCCTGTCCAAGCAGCAGTCTATTGGCTGGTGGTTAGAGATCAGCAAGCAGGAAGTTCTGGTCAAAGTATCGTACAGCACATAAGAAGCCCTTTGAGTCTGAACCCATAATAACTCCCACAAAAGACATGCCAATCCCACTTTCCAGCACTTGTCCCACATCCTTGTTAATATTCTTGAATATTTCAGTTGCTCATCCAAATATTTTTTAAAGATTTCCAGCCTCCACTAACTTCCCAGGCAGCACATTCCAGATCCCCACCGCCCTCTGAGTGAGTTTTTTTTCTCAAATCCCCTTTGAATCTCCTCCCCCTCACACTAAAACTCTGCCTTCCCATGAATGACCCAAGGGGAACATTTACCCTGCTAATCCCCCGACACTTGTGTCTATTTAGCATGGCCAATCAACTGAACCAGTGCATCCTTGAACCTGTTGGAGGAAACTGGAGCACCCGGAGGAAACCCATGCAGACACGGGGAGAATGTGCAGACTCCGCACAGACAATGACCCAAGGCCAGAATTGAACATGGATCCCTGGCACTGTGAGGCAGCAGTGCTAACCACTGTGCCACCATGCTAAATTTCATCTGCCACTGCCCATCTGACCAACCTATCTATATCTTCCTGAAACTTCTCTATTAACCACCCGACCAATCTTGGTGTCATCTTCAACCTTGCTTATCATTCTCCCCACATATTAATCTATATCATTATCATCTATATGGAGAGGGTTGGGTCAGGGTGTCATAAGGTAAATGCCAGAGACCTTGTGGGTCTTGAAGCAGTTCATTTCTTGGCCTGCAGAGTCCCCTGATCACAAGAACATAAGAACTAGGAGCAGGAGTCAGAGATTTAGCCTCTTGAACTTGTTCTGCCATTCAATATGATCGTCGCTGGTCTCATCCCAGGCTTCTCATCACCTTCCTGCCCGCTCTCCATAACCCTTCATCCCTCAACTATTAAAAACCTATCGATCTCCTCAGATATGTTTAGTGTTCCAGCATCCACTGCACTCTGCAGTAGAGAACTTCAGATTCACAACCATTTGAGTGAAGTCATTCCTCCTCATTTCTGTTTTAAATTTGGCACCCATTAGCGTAAAACTATGGCCTCTCATTCTAGGATGCCCAATGAAGAGTAACACCTGCATTGACTCAGTCAGTCCCTATAGCACCTGAGATACCTCTCCTCTCCTTTAAAATTTCAGTGAGTAAATCTACTCAATCTCTCTTTGCAAACAGTTCCAGTTTCATTATTTGGAGTTGCCAACTCAAGGTGTGATTGTTCCTCGAAGTTTGATCATGGGATATTTAATCATATTGAATTACATCATGTGACAACCTGGTCATATGATGTCTCCCTGCGAGTTGCATCCTTTACAATGGGGTGTTTGATTTGTGGTGGTGAGCCCACACCTGTTGTGTGTGAACTGTTCAGCACTAAGAGCTGAAGCTGGTACATCACACTACAGATCACACCACAGAGCTGAGAAGGTCAGATTCCAGCCTTTCCCCTAGATCAGGAACAGCTTATGTCTAAGAGAAGTTATGTTTAAATGTGTAGTGGAGCAGGCAGGGGAATTTCACAGTAGCTTCATTGCAGTGTTAATGTAAGTCTTACTAAATAAACTTAAAAAAAAAATCCTGCATCGTTTTCAGTCAATGGTAATATTGCTTTTGGAGTGTCACACACATTACACTGTGATTTATTACCACGGTATGTGACTCCCATTGCTTTAGGAGTTTATCAACTTCCTGTAAGTATAACAGCCTCTCACTGCAGCGTGGAAATGGATTCCATCCTGTTCCACAGTAACTTCTACCTTCCTCAAAGTTAAAATTTCCCCGTCCATGCTGTGATCTTGTAATACTCAGGGAACAGCTCAAATCCTCGTGCTGGTAACGGTTAGGGTAGTTAATCGCAAACAGAATTCCAAGTCCAGTGTACCACACTCAAAATTCATCTCTAAATCAACCCCAGATATTATCAAGCAATCAGTCACCTCAATTCGCACCTCAACACGTTCCCAGCGAACATCACAGTCAGGAACATTCTGAGAAAGCTAAAAGCCAATCACCAGTCTAGTCCGTCAATTTGAAGATTGTGAATCCCTCAGGAAAACAGCAATACCGGGTCACTGTTAAACAGCGGCAGGGGTAATACTTGCTGATGCACTGACATGGGAACTCATTTGTACGCCAGGATACTCAAACACAATCTAACTGGACAAAACCCAAGATGTAGCCAGGCGAGGCTGGAGCAGAATCAGGCAAGCACTCAGCCACTGAGTGAAGGTGTCACAGACACTAATTAAACCCATCCAGCCCATCAAACACCTTCTTCACATCAATGGACAGAACTGTCACTAAAGCTACCTCTCTCTCAGTCTCTCTGACAATTAGATTAAAGAATGTCCTCATATCTAAAAGAAATCCATTTCCAAATAAGCCAGTCTCCCAAATATATGAATTCTGCAAAATATCCTCACTGCGTCTTGTCAAATGCAATATTATACACAGCTGATTGTGTTCTAATTTGATTATTTGGCATAATGATTTAATGAGGCTGGTTCCCTGGGTCGTGACATTTATGCACATCTGGAAGAAGAATTGTTCATAACATAATCTTTCTGAATCAGTGTAAAATGTTCCTTCACTAAACATTCCAAACTTCCAATGTCAAAGGCAAAAGTCAAAATGTAAAATAAATCAAAGCATCAAATAGTGAATTAACTAACCAGACATAATGTTCACTTTACTGCTAAAAGTCAATGAGTTGGGATATTCCGAATGATAATGAACCTGATTCAAATGTATTCAAATCCCTCAACATATTTTTCAACTCGGTTGCATAAGAGATGACCCATTTGAAATTGTGATAAAAAGGTGTTTATGGCTTTGTTGAATTTTTAACTTGCATTTTTAAATATTAAAAACAACTGGGAACAAACCAGTGGGAGGGACTGAAAGTTGCTTTTTCCACCGAGGAATAAGAAAGCAATTTCTAATACAGCTCAGTGTGAAGGGAAAGAACTTGACCCTGACTGAGTCCAATTCTCAAAGACAATCTGGAGCAAGAAGACCAATCCCCAGGCAAAATGGCCCAGGATCGATCTGCCCAGTGCTACCAAATGGGCAACATCAAAACCAAAGTATCATTCTGCCTGTTCAGGGCAGTTAGAGATGGCCAATAAATGCTGGCCCAGATAACAACACCCTATTTTTATAACAATTATTTTGTATTCATCATTAAAGCTGTAATTCCAGACAATCCAAATCAAATTCAACTTCTGCTGTGATGGGATTTAAACCCCAGATCTCGCCCTGGGCCTTTGGATTACTAGTCTAGTGACGATAGCACGATGCCATGGCCTTCCCCAAGGGGAATGTGTCAGGACAGATTGAGTTAGATCCAGGCTTGCTTCACTCAGGCCTCAAAGGCATACAATGGTCTAAGCAGTGAAATAACTGAATTATTGAAATAACTGTGTATAGCCAGCCACTGCTTAGACTATCTTATTGAGATAGGAGCAGGATGTTCCCAGCCACATCAAGGGGATTTGGAGAGGGGAATCTGATGAGAAATCCACAGAACATAGAACATAGAACATTACAGTGCAGAACAGGCCCTTCGGCCCACGATGTTGCGCTGACCAGTTTTTAAAAAAAAACACTGACCCACTAATCTAAACCAATCCCTTTTCGTCCATAAACCTATCCACAGATCTTTTAAACGCCCCCAAACTAGGCGCATTTACAACTGCAGCAGGCAGGGCATTCCAGTCCCTCACCACCCTCTGGGTAAAGAACCTACCCCTGACAGAAGTTATGTGGAGTAGCATGTCTTTTGATTTCAGAGTGTGGTGTGTTTGACCATATTTCACCTGTTGGTTTACATGGACTGTATACTTACTGTGCCTATTAGAGGATAAAATAGATTCTGTAACTTGTGTAATAGATCTGTGAGGGTATGGCTGAGGTGAAGGGTTGGTATATTATAGTTAATCTTGTTTAATAAATGCTTCTCCCTCTTGACCCACATAGAAACTATTTCTCCCTTTGCAGCGCTGTCTAGATCCTTCACGACCTCAAACACCTCGATCTAATCTCCTTTCAACCTTCTCTAAGGGGTACAGAATGATCTGGGTGTCCTGGTACAGGAAAAGTTAGTGTGCAACTACAGCAAGTGATTAGGAAGGCAAATTGGTGTTTATTACCAGGGGAGTGGAGTATAAAAGTGAGGGGTTTTACTGCAGCTGTCCAGAGCCTTGGGGAGATCACATTGTGTGCAGTTTTGGTCCCCTTATTGGAAGATAATATAATTGCAATCAAAGCAGTTCAGAGAAGATTCATTTATCAACTCCTTCCTGAACTGACAGGATTATATTTTGTAGAGAAGTTGGGCTGAAACACGTTTGGAATTTCGAGAACTGGATTATTGTGATCTCTCCATTTTTAATCAGGATGTTTGAGTGTGAATGTTTGCATCTTCTTACACTCGGAGTAATTTTTCTGAATTTAGAATGAATTCCAGCAGCTGGATTTTTGATGATTCTTTTAAAATAAGGAGTTAGTTACAATCCTGGATGTTTGAATGCAACATCTCAGTCATTTGTCTCACTCATATTATCACACACGTAATGATTAGAATATAGAATAGAATAGAATCCCGAACGGTGCAGAAGGAGGTCATTCGGCCCATCGAGTCTGCACCCAGCACAATCCCACCCAGACCCTATTCCCGTAACCCCACTTATTTACCCTGCAAGAGCACTGATATCAGGGTCGATTTACCATGGCACATCAACCTAACCCACCTATCTTTGGACTGTGGGAGGAACCTGGAGGACCCGGAGGAAACCCATACAGAGGTGGGGAGAATGTGCAAACTCCACACAGGCCGGAATTGAACCTGGCGCTGTGAGGCAGCATTGCTAACCAGACACCAGTACAGTTAAAGCTGTAATTATAAAGATGGACTTTATGGTACGGTCTCTGTCGATGTAGGTCTGATGTCTTCTTGATTGAGTTGATCATTTAGTTGGAGTGAAAGTATTTTAGAAACAAGAAGTTCTCATGAAGCTGTGAAACCACTTGTGGGTGAATAACCAGGAGGTTGGCTGTGAAGCGGAAGCTGGAACAAATAGTTTGCACCAGGAGATTCTCAGTTATACATCAGAAAACCTCCGATCCCCATCCTGGGCGGGGATTTTCCAGCGCTGCCGCAGTGAATGGAGTTTCGGCTGAGTGCCAAATTCTCCATTCTCGCTGGCAATGGGACGGAAGAGGCTGAGATTGGAGAATCCTGCCTGTGTTCTTACCCGTGTTTCAGCTGTTTCTTACACATGCAGTTTGTTTTGTTAAGGTTGTATTCTACTGCACTCCCTGATAATAAGTTTCAATCAGATGACTGCAGGTTTAACACCGCTGGGGGTCCAGGCCACCACTATACCAGTTGACAATGGCTGGTCACTTTTATCTCTCCTTAAATATTCTGCTGGGTTCACTATGGCACTCAGAGACCAACAGAGCAGAGATTTCATATTCCTCAGACCTTGCTTCATCTTGAAACAATGAGATGTTTAAACTTCACAAGTGACGATATAGCAACGATATCAATACATACGGATCATTGCGAGATCTTTTTCAGTCAATGAAGCATTTTGCAGAGTTTGTAATGAATGGATTAATGAATACAATAAGCAGTTGGATCTATCTGTGTTTACACTGAACAGTTACTATTGTGTTTAGCTATGTTGTTGCCTGGTTAAGTATTGTACACTTGGTATTTATATAATGCTGCACTCCTCACACTGTTAGAATATTCCCGATCTTCTTCCCTACTGTTTATGTAAGGTCTTGATCTATTTTTTAATGTTAATCTATTCCCCAGGGATATCAGGACTGGCATGCCATCCTTCCCAGGCTACTCCTGTCAATGGCCAGCCGATTCAGGAGGTTTGAGTTCAAAAACACACAAAGTCCGCAGCTTGCAAGAATGTATTTTCAGTTTTGTGTGCAGAAAGGTCTTGTGAAAACCATTTCTGATCTTGGTGTCAGTAGAAGCAAGCCCTTAGTGAGATCTATCATCTGGTCGAGCGGTTATGTGGGGTGGAAGTGTTATCCCACACATGGGAGGTCAAACAGTACAGAATGCCAACCAATTAGGACACAAATGTTGAATCCTTATTTTATTATTTTCTCCGGCTAACACGTCTTTCTCAGGCGGTGACATTCCATTCTTCTCGTCATCATTCTGACACAATGTCCTAATGGAGAATTACTGGCAGCCGGGTGACAGAGCAGAATGTAAGGAGGCTGACAGCAGAGTGTTCAGGGAAGTTCAGCCTGCAGTGAGACACAGGGCCAGACTGCAGCGAGCGAGCACTCACAGCCTGTTACCATAGCAATTGCAGCCTGGAGAGATCACTGACCCTCTGACAGTTTGTGCAGTAGGAAATTGTAGGTCACATATGGCAGAGTCGATCCAATCATGTTTAATCAGAACTGACATTTAGGTCAAGAATTAAATATTATATATACCAATTTTTCAGCAAGAGGCATTTTACATCAGCTTTATAACTCATTAACTCTTCAGAAATTGAAATATGCACAATCTATCTGTTCTATTTTCTCTTATTTTTGTTGTTTTTCATTGTTATCTATGGGTGAGTGTTTTTTGTTTGAGATGCACTGGATTTCTCATTTCAGGCTTCCCTTTTAGGGGGAGTTGTGACAGAGTCTCAGCCCTAATGAATCACTGAACTTCTTTACCTTCAATCAGCCACAAACCCCTGGGGATTCCCCAGCTCACACCGGCTCCTGAAGGCCAAGGCAGAGAGAGAGGGAGGACGGGAAAACAGGGATCACGTATTTTGTTGGGAAAATGAAGAGAGCCACTATTAGTAAAATGTTAAATGGAGCGCGGGAACAGATGGGGTGTTTGTACACCTTACAACTGAAAGTGGATGCCGAGATTTTACCGACATGGTTCCAGTGAGTTCACTGGGGAGAATAGAGAATCGGGGTTGTTCTCCTGAGGGTAGTGAGCATTCTGGAAATCATAGGATCTACATTGCAGAAAGATGCCATTTAGCCCACTGAGCCTGCACTGACCGCAATCTAACCCAGGGGCAGCCCCTATAACCCCACACTTTCTAGTCCCCCGATGCTGTACTGAAACAGTGTACTTGTTGTTACTGTAAAAAGTCTGACACCAGGTTTTAGTCCAGCTGATTTATTTGATAGTAAACTCACTAGCTTTCAACGGGATTCTCTCTTCTTCTGGCTCACCTGAAGAAGAGGGAATCCCCTTGAAAGCTAGTGAGTTTACTATCAAATAAATCGGTTGGACTAAAACTGGTGTCGTCAGGCTTTTTACTGTGTTTACCCCAGTCCAACGCCGGCATCTCCACATCATGCCTGTTGTTACTGCCAGGCAGAAGCAGGAATTTGGAAAGTCAGCTCCCAGTCCAAGTGACAGCATAGCTTCTTCCCAAAACCACTAACATTGTCATTGCCTGTCCCAAATCTCTGCTCTCACCCACTGCCCACTCCCACCCAACCACTGCCCTCTCCCACTGCCCCCACTGCCCACTCCCACCCATCCACAACCCTCTCCCACAGCCTCCACTGCCCACTCCCACCCATCCACAGCCCTCTCCCACTGCCCCCACTGCCCACTCCCACCCATCCACAACCCTCTCCCACAGCCTCCACTGCCCACTCCCACCCATCCACAGCCCTCTCCCACTGCCCCCACTGCCCACTCCCACCCATCCACAACCCTCTCCCACAGCCTCCACTGCCCACTCCCACCCATCCACAGCCCTCTCCCACTGCCCCCACTGCCCACTCCCACCCAACCACTGCCCTCTCCCACTGCCCCCACTGCCCACTCCCACCCATCCACAGCCCTCTCCCACAGCCTCCACTGCCCACTCCCACCCATCCACAGCCCTCTCCCACTGCCCCCACTGCCCACTCCCACCCAACCACTGCCCTCTCCCACAGCCTCCACTGCCCACTCCCACCCATCCACAGCCCTCTCCCACTGCCCCCACTGCCCACTCCCACCCAACCACTGCCCTCTCCCACTGCCCACTCCCACCCATCCACAGCCCTCTCCCACTGCCCACTCCCACCCAACCACTGCCCTCTCCCACTGCCCACTCCCACCCATCCACAGCCCTCTCCCACTGCCCACTCCCACCCAACCACTGCCCTCTCCCACAGCCTCCACTGCCCACTCCCACCCAACCACTGCCCTCTCCCACTGCCCACTCCCACCCAACCACTGCCCTCTCCCACTGCCCACTCCCACCCAACCACTGCCCTCTCCCACTGCCCACTCCCACCCAACCACTGCCCTCTCCCACTGCCCACTCCCACCCAACCACTGCCCTCTCCCACTGCCTCCACTGCCCACTCCCACCCATCCACAGCCCTCTCCCACTGCCCCCACTGCCCACTCCCACCCATCCACAGCCCTCTCCCACTGCCCACTCCCACCCAACCACTGCCCTCTCCCACAGCCTCCACTGCCCACTCCCACCCATCCACAGCCCTCTCCCACTGCCCACTCCCACCCACCCACAGCCCTCTCCCACTGCCCACTCCCACCTATCCACTTCCACCCATCCACTATCTGCTTCCAACACCCCCGCTGCCCTCTCCCACCCATCCGTCCTCACCACCCCCACTGCCCTCTCCCATCCCCAACTGCTCTCTCCCACCCATCCACTGTCCACTCCCACCCCCAACTGCCCGTTCCTTCCGGTCTCCCCACCCACTGCCTGCCCCCCTGCCCGCTGCCCCCCCCCCCCCCCCCCCCCCCCGCGTCGCCATTTGAGCTGATGTTTGTCTCCTGCAGATTCTGCCAGTTTTTTATTAAACCGTTCCTGTGGTCACGCGTTTTTGAGCATTTTACCGCTTTAAAGGCATTTCATAAATGTTCTCATGACGAAGGCCACAGGGAACCATGGATCGATCTACCCATGGGCTTCGAGCTGTTTTATTGGGTGGGTGGAGGTTTGCCCGATGGGGAGCAGCCGGGGCGGGGGGGGGGGGGGTTTAAACCTGTATCTTTACCCAGCCGGCGGGGGGGGGGGGGGGGGGGGGGGGTTTAAACCTGTGATTTTACCCAGCCGGGGGGGGGGTTTAAACCTGTGACTTTACCCAGCCGGGGGGGGGGTTTAAACCTGTGACTTTACCCAGCCGGGGGGGGGGTTTAAACCTGTGACTTTACCCAGCCGGGGGGGGGGGTTTAAACCTGTGACTTTACCCAGCCGGGGGGGGGGGTTTAAACCTGTGACTTTACCCAGCCGGGGGGCGGGGTTAAACCTGTGACTTTACCCAGCCGGGGGGGGTTGTAGATGCCGAGGTGAAGACTATCCGACAGTAAACCTCGGGAGTGGCCTTTTCCCTTGGTGCATGGTAAAGGAATGTTGCTGAATTATTACAGATGTAAATTGTTGTTGAAGGAGAAAAATTTCCAGCTGTTACAGCTGTGACATAAAGGTAAATATAAATAAATATTTGTCAGCTGGACTGCTTTATAATATTTTTTAAATGCTTTTCAACGTGGACAGTTGCAGAGCTAACAAGATGCCTTCAGTTGGTCACATGCTGCTTTCCAGACGTTTCAAGGTTAACATCTCTAACATCTGGAATGTTTCACTCCACACATCAAATAAACGTTCTAACCCGGCCAACACACAGACCCAGCAGACAGTGGCTCTGCTCCAGCTAACCTCACTGTGCGATAATAACCGAAGCATTAGTTGTTCTAAAACAATGGTGTGAACGAGAGAACTTCACTTAATCAACCCAAAATCAGTGTCTCCAAGATCCAAAGGAATCCTGACTCCAATTAAACCCTGGGAAAATGCATCTTTTGTCCGATATTGAGGAGGGATGTTGGGATGTCTGTCACATCATCTCCTCCAGGCTTCACTGTAATATTGCCCTGTGCTAGAGTAACTGCTTAACCTCTAATGAGAACAGGACTTACCAAAACTCATCACTGGGGAAGGCAATGGCCCAGTGATTAGAGCAAGACAATTAATTCAGAAACTCAACGAATATTCTGGGGACCTGGGTTCAAATCTCACCACGGCAGATGGTGAAATTTGAATTCAATAAAATATATCTGGAATTAGGATTCTACTAATGACCATTAAAACCATTGTTAATTGTCAGAAAAACCCGTCTCGTTCACTAATGTCCTTTAGGGAAGGTAATCTGCCTTCCTTACCCAGTCTGTCCTACATGTAACTCCAGAGACACAGCATAGAACATAGAACATTACAGCGCAGAACAGGCCCTTCGGCCCACGATGTTGCGCCGACCAGTTACAAAACAATGACCCACTAACCTAAACCAATCCCTTTTCGTCCATAAACCTATCCACAGATCTCTTAAACGCCCCCAAACTAGGCGCATTTACAACTGCAGCTGGCAGGGCATTCCAGTCCCTCACCACCCTCTGGGTAAAGAACCTACCCCTGACATCTGTCCTATAACTACCCCCCCTTAATTTAAAATCGTGCCCCCTCGTGCTAGCTTTCTCCATCCTAGGAAAAAGGCTATCACTATCTACCCTGTCTACCCAGCATGTGGTTGATTCTCAATTGCCTTCCAAGAGCAACTGTGGATGGACAATAAATGCTGGCGAGCCAACGATGCCCGTGTCCCACAAATAAATTTAAAAAAAACATTTTAAACTGCAGCCTGCTGGAACCTGGAATGTGCCTCCAACACTAATTTGCTTTGCCATCATGGAAGTCTTGCTCTGAAAAGATAGATCACCCTACAACGTGTCAACCTCTCCTCGGGATGTTTGAAGTATGGAGTATGAAGATGGGTATCGATAGAGTGAATGCAAGCAGGCTTTTTCCACTGAGGCTAGGGGAGAAAAAAACCAGAGGGCATGGGTTAAGGGTGAAAGGAGAAAAGTTTAAAGGGAATATTAGGGGAGGGGCTTCTTCACACAGAGAGTGGTGGGAGTGTGGAATGAGCTGCCGGATAAAGTGGTAAATGCGGGGCCACTTTTAACATTTAAGAAAAACTTGGATGGGTTCATGGATGAGAGGGTTGTGGAGGGATAAGGTCCAAGTGCAGGTCAGTGGGATGAGGCAAAAAATGGTTCGGCACAGACAAGAAGGGCCAAAGTTTCTGAGCTGTAAATTTCCATGGTTCTAAGTGAAGGAAAGTCCTGAGCTTAATTACATTCTCTAATAGGAAGGAACTAGCTTAATCTAGAGAGAAGTCATGGCTGGAGACTTCAAACTTGCGCTGTGCTCCTCTTGCACAATGTGGGAAATAAGAGATGCTTCTGGTGTCCCTGACAACGATGTGTGCAGGAAGTGTATCCAGTTGCAGCCATTGGCGACTCACATTTCGGATCGGCGAGTGAACTCACTGTGGAGCATCGAGATGGTCACACCACAGATGAGGATTACATGGGCAGAAAGGAAATGTGTAATCATCAGACAGGATAAAAAAAACTCAGGAAGGAAGTTCAGGAGCCCACTCTGGTCATTGCCCTCTCAAACAGGTATTTAATTTGTTTTATTATTGTCATGTATTAGTATACAGTGAAAAGTGTTGCTTATTGCACACTATACAGACAGAGCATACTGTAGATAGAGAAGGAAAGTAGAAGGTGCAGAATGTCATGCTCCAGTGATCATTATACTGCTTTGGATAGTGTTGGGGGATGGCCTCTCAGGGGAAAGCAGTAACAACCAAGTTCATGGCATTGTGGGTGGTTCAGTTGCACAGAGGAGAGGAAAACAAGTGGTAGAGCTGTAGCAAGAGGGCATTCAATAAGGGGCACAGGCAGGCACTTCTGTGGCGTTGACGTGAATCCTATGGTATCTGATGGTATGTTGATTCCCTGGTGTCAGGGTCAGGGATATTATAAAGTGGCTGCAGGAATTTCTGGGGCAGGAGGGTGAACAGCCAGTGTATGTGGTACAGATTGGTACCAACAACACAGGTAAACAAAGGAATGAGGTCCCGAAAGCTGAATACCGGAAGTTAGGGCATAAATTAAAAAGCAGGGCATCAAATGTAGCAATCTCAGGATTACTCCCAATGCCCCATGTGACGACCAGACTTAAGTGAGTGAAGGAATAATACAGATTTGACCAGTAAATTAGGCCATAAATCCAGTGTCTGTGACACAAGGCGGACAAACTGTCGTTAGAACTAGGATAGTCAAGGGAGTTTGGGTAAAATCTATGGGAGGGAATTTGGTGAAAATTGGACCCCTACCCCGATCCCTTACCCCTACCCACATGATGAACCCTAAAAGGAAATAATTATGGCCAGTGATGCTGAATGGGAGGAAGTCATCCATGTGTACTTGAAGTCATCCATGAAGTTACTTGGACAAATAAACTGGAAGGAGGCATTCTTAGGGAAAAGTACCGAAGGAAGGTGGCAGATATTCAAGGAATGTTTGTCTGGCGCTCTGCATGACAATATTCCGATGAGACAAGGGGGTTTTGGTAGGTCGCGGGAACCGTGGTGCATGAAGGCTGTGTTGAACCTAGTCAGGAGGAAAAGGAAGGTGTACAAAAGGTTCAGGGAACTAGGAGAGGTTAAGGATCTTGAAGAGTATAAGGACTGTAGAAACGAGGTTAAAAGGGAAATTAGGAGAGCCAGAAGGGGTCATGAGAAGACCTTGGCGGGTAAGATTAAGGACAATCCCAAGGCCTTCTATAAATATGTGAAAGGTAAAAGGATGAGAAGGGAAAGGATAGGACCTATAAAAGGTGAAGGGGGAAAGGTCTGTGTGGAACCAGAAGAAATGGCGGAGGTGCTTAATGAGTACTTTGCCTCAGTATTCACAGTGGAAGCTGATCTGGGAGATCTTGCTATGGACTTGCAGCAGATGGAAAAGATTGAGTTCGTGGACATTAAGGAGGAGGATGTGTTAGAACTTTTGAATTCTATCAAAATAGATAAGTCGCCGGGACCAGATGGGATGTACCCCAGGATACTGTGGGAGGCGAGGGAAGTGATTGCAGAGCCCCTGGCGATGATCTTTGCGTCGTCAATGGAGATGGGAGAGGTTCCGGAAGATTGGAGGATTGCGGTTGTAGTCCCTATTTTCAAGAAAGGGAACAGAGATAGCCCGGGAAATTACCGCCCGGTGAGTCTGACCTCAGTGGTTGGTAAACTGATGGAGAGGCTTCTGAGGGACAAGATTTACGAGCATTTGGAGAGGTTTGACATGATCAGGAATAGTCAGCATGGATTTGTCAAGGGCAGGTCGTGCCTTACAAGCCTAGTTGAGTTCTTCGATAATGTGACTGAACACATTGACGAAGGAAGTGCCGTGGACGTAGTGTACATGGACTTCAGCAAGGCGTTTGATAAGGTCCCCCATGCAAGACTTCTTGAGAAGGTGAGAGGGCATGGGATCCAAGGGCCTTTGGCCTTGTGGATCCAGAACTGGCTTGCCTGCAGAAGGCAGAGAGTGGTTGTGGATGGGTCTTTTTCGGAATGGAGGTCAGTCACCAGTGGGGTGCCCCAGGGATCTGTTCTGGGACCCTTGCTGTTTGTCATTTTCATAAATGACCTGGATGAGGAAGTGGAGGGATGGGTTAGCAAGTTCGCTGATGACACGAAGGTCGGTGGTGTTGTGGATGGTCTGGAAGGATGTCAAAAGTTGCAGCAGGACATAGATAGGATGCAGGAATGGGCGGAGAAGTGGCAGATGGACTTCAACGCGGATAAATGTGTAGTCGTCCATTTCGGCAGAACCAACGGGATGAACGAGTACACTATCAAGGGCAGGAGTCTTAGTAGCGTTGAAGAGCAGAAGGATCTCGGGGTCCGGGTCCACAGGACTCTTAAATCGGCCTCGCAGGTGGAGGAGGTGGTCAAGAAGGCGTATGGTGTACTGGCCTTCATTAATCGAGGGATTGAGTTTAGGAGTCGGGAGGTAATGCTGCAACTTTACAGGACCCTTGTCAGGCCTCATTTGGAGTACTGTGCGCAGTTCTGGTCGCCTCACTATAGGAAAGACGTAGAAGCTATTGAAAGGGTGCAGAGGAGATTTACAAGGATGTTGCCTGGACTGGGAGGCATGCCTTATGAAGATAGGTTGAGGGAGCTGGGACTCTTTTCCCTAGAGAGGCGAAGGTTGAGAGGCGACCTGATAGAAGTTTATAAAATGTTGAGAGGAATAGATAGGGTGGACTCTCAGAGGCTATTTCCCCGGGTTGAAATGGTCGCTACGAGAGGACACAGATTTAAGGTGCGGGGAGGGAAGTACAGAGGTGATGTTAGGGGTAAGTTTTTCACTCAGAGGGTGGTGAGTGAATGGAATCGGCTGCCGTCATCGGTGGTGGAGGCGAACTCGCTGGGGTCTTTTAAAAGACTTCTGGATGAGTATATGGGGTTTAATGGGATTGGGGGTTATAGATAGGTCTATAGATTGGTGGGGTTGATGTGATCGGCGCAACTCGAGGGCCGAAGGGCCTGTTTGTGCTGTAATGTTCTATGTTCTATGTACTTGAAACATAAATGGCCCAAATGGGTGCAGTGAGGTGATGACCTGAAACCGGATCCGGGATCCGAGGGAGAGAATTGTTGGAGTTGTGCCCATAAGGAAGTGGGTGAAAGGGCTCCCAAGCTTAGGAACATAGAGCATCGAACACTACAGCGCAGTAGAGGCCCTTCGGCCCTCGATGTCGAAGGCGATTGCAATCACCAGTTGTCTAGAACAGCTCCTTGGTAGAGAAGCAGGGATTACCCGGGTTAACCGGGACAGAGAAGATTGGGTAACCCAACTAAAACAGGACTTAATGAGTGCTACCGCACACACACAACAATTGGAGGTAGGCCCAGGAGAGGAAAGGAACCAGATGAATATGATACACATCCACCAATTCCAGGCTCAATGTGATAAAGCTTCCCAAAAGGCACAGCGTCAGTGAGAGAGAGGCTGCTCTGTAATAGGTCGAGGAATTTAAACGTAAATGCAGTGAACTGCAGGATGCAGTTAAAGTTTTGTATCCAGCAGGAAAAGCAAATACAGACCGTGTAACAGACCACTCCAAATGCCTGTGTGAGATTGCAGATTTAAAATCACAACCAGCCATAAAGAGGGGTGTAATGTGTGCATTCACCACTGAAACAGGGGATATCGACCCAGGGGTAGAGTGGGCGGGGGGGATTTAGAAGAGGATGCCCAGTGTCGCTGCCGACTGGGGACCCCCACCTCCCTTCCTGGTAATGGAACCAACACCACCTAATCCAGCCCCTAATCCGGTCCCGGAACACTCAGTCTCAGCTGCCTGTTGAAGTGGTGGAGGCTGCCTCGCTAAATATTGTTAAGAAACGGGTTGATGGGTTTTTGATAAGAGAAGGGATTAAGGGTTATGGGGAGAGGGCGGGAAGGTGGAACTGAGACACGACAGATCAGCCATGATCTTATTGAATGGCGGGGCAGGCTCGAAGGGCCAGATGGCCTACTCCTGCTCCTATTTCTTATGTTCTTATGTTCTTATGTTCTTATGTTCTTATGTTCCCATCCCAGTAGATCCCGCCGCTAGTCTGTCTGCTGTCCCAGTAGGTCCCATCCCTTGTCCGATTCCCATCCCGACAAGCCCAATCACTAATCCGGTTCCTGCACTGATGAATCCGGTCATCCCCTGACAACAGGATGTACAGAACCACAATGTGACTTATGTAACTCCAAACACCATAACCCAACTCACTGACAAAGCTCAAGCGATTGGTATATTCAAACCCTCTAGGGATCCAGACACTCTCATTGAACATAGAACATAGAACATTACAGCACAAACAGGCCCTTCGGCCCTCGAGTTGCGCCGATCGCATCAACCCCACCAATCTATAGACCTATCTATAACCCCCAATCCCATTAAACCCCATATACTCATCCAGAAGTCTTTTAAAAGACCCCAGCGAGTTCGCCTCCACCACCGACGACGGCAGCCGATTCCAATCACTCACTACCCTCTGAGTGAAAAACTTACCCCTAACATCACCTCTGTACTTCCCTCCCCGCACCTTAAATCTGTGTCCTCTCGTAGCGACCATTTCAACCCGGGGAAATAGCCTCTGAGAGTCCACCCTATCTATTCCTCTCAACATTTTATAAACTTCTATCAGGTCGCCTCTCAACCTTCGCCTCTCTAGGGAAAAGAGTCCCAGCTCCCTCAACCTATCTTCATAAGGCATGCCTCCCAGTCCAGGCAACATCCTTGTAAATCTCCTCTGCACCCTTTCAATAGCTTCTACGTCTTTCCTATAGTGAGGCGACCAGAACTGCGCACAGTACTCCAAATGAGGCCTGACGAGGGTCCTGTAAAGTTGCAGCATTACCTCCCGATTCCTAAACTCAATCCCTCGATTAATGAAGGCCAGTACACCATACGTCTTCTTGACCACCTCCTCCACCTGCGAGGCCGATTTAAGAGTCCTGTGAACCCGGACCCCGAGATCCTTCTGCTCTTCAACGCTACTAAGACCCCTGCCCTTAATAGTGTACTCGTTCATCCTGTTGGTTCTGCCGAAATGGACTACTACACATTTATCCGCGTTGAAGTCCATCTGCCACTTCTCCGCCCATTCCTGCATCCTATCTATGTCCTGCTGCAACTTTTGACATCCTTCCAGACCATCCACAACACCGCCGACCTTCGTGTCATCAGCGAACTTGCTAACCCATCCCTCCACTTCCTCATCCAGGTCATTTATGAAAATGACAAACAACAAGGGTCCCAGAACAGATCCCTGGGGCACCCCACTGGTGACTGACCTCCATTCCGAAAAAGACCCATCCACAACCACTCTCTGCCTTCTGCAGGCAAGCCAGTTCTGGATCCACAAGGCCAAAGGCCCTTGGATCCCATGCCCTCTCACCTTCTCAAGAAGTCTTGCATGGGGGACCTTATCAAAAGCCTTGCTGAAGTCCATGTACACTACGTCCACGGCACTTCCTTCGTCAATGTGTTCAGTCACATTATCGAAGAACTCAACTATTGAACAGATCACCCAATATCGTACTTAGATGAGGCAGAAGAGGCTAAACTTATTCTGTTATATTTAAGTCCCAATATCAGTTCAGCCCTACCCGAAACCCAGAACGTGACCGGGGAACCTTAAGGCTTAAATAACTGGCAACAGAAGAGAGGGGAGCACCCATCGGCCTCTGCCGGCTGACTATGGAACCAATTTGTTGCAGTTTTTGGCCAATTAAATCAAGTCCAATTAGAACATAGAACATAGAACATTACAGCGCAGAACAGGCCCTTCGGCCCACGATGTTGCGCCGACCAGTTACAAAACAATGACCCACTAGCCTAAACTAATCCCTTTTCATCCATAAACCTATCCACAGATCTCTTAAACGCCCCCAAACTAGGTGCATTTACAACTGCAATTTACAATTTACAATTAAAAGCAGATCACCGATCCACATGGATCCGGACCCTGATAGCACACACTGCCGAGGGGAATCGGAAAGCCTGTGAGAATTTTAACCCCAATGATAATATACACACAGAAACCTGGGCCCTCCGCAAAATGATTTATGTGTGGGAATGGGAAGTCAGACAAACAGACACCCCCCAAGTCCACAAAATACGGAAAGGTGAACCCGATCCACACAGACCCAATCCCGGTTTGGCGTAACGAAGGGGGAGGTGGAAACAGGAGCCAGGGAAACTCAGAGGATCTGCTCCCATATACCCCTGTCAAACATCGATATAGCAAACTGCAGCCCTGAGCAGAACCCTGATATAGTCCCAACCTCAGGTTCACGGAACAAGATAAAACCAACCCCAGATATTCACCCCCAATAAATGCAGTGTTACAACTGTGGTCAGATCAGCCATTTTACCAGGGAATGCAGAGCCCGGCCCAGACACCCTGTAGCCAAACAGGCCAACTAAAATGGCGTTTTGTAAAGCACTCTGGGATAACTGGGCAAGAAACTAAACCGACAGGCTGTGGTTTAAAGACAGACAAACAGGCTGCAACCCTGATGAGTGAATACACAGGATACGGGCCATCTCCAGGATGAAAGAGACTTTCTGATCACACTGGGTTGTGTGCCAGACGTAAAGGCACCGTGAATCCTTATTTAGGAGGAAGGTATGTGACCCATGTGCCTATAACATACAGGCATGGCCACCGGGGACACACCCAGAGATCGGTGTGGTAGCACCTGATTGGACACTTATCAATCAGGGTGATCAAGTCCTGATCGATTGATTGGCAATGGCCAAAAAAAGGGCGTGAAACCAAACGGGGATAAAGGAATCTCTCTCTCTCTCTGATCCCACGAACAAGCTACAACGACGGAGAGCCACCACACCTGAGAAGGGAGGAAAGAAAAAAGATCAGAGCCAGGGTACCACACCAGACTAAAGGACCAGACTACGCAGACAACTACCCAGACCAGCACACAGATAGAGGCCAGTATCTGTTTGGGTATTTGTCAGTCACACACAGTTAAGTCAGGATAACTTATTGGTGGTCGGGTGGGTGATTATTGATTTTGTGGGTTTAAATAAATATTGTTTGTACTAATAAGACGTCTACTCAAAGTTATTTGTCCACCGTATAAGGGTTAAAACAGACTGATTTGATTTTTACAACAACCCGAACAGTTTCACGGAGGAGAACCCCGACCTATGCCAGACTCCGGGGGACGCCCCCGACATCCCTTTCAGCCTCTATCCCTAATTAGACCCTGGACTGAAAGCATGACTGTGTCGGACCTCCCCAACTTGGGTTTGCAACACTGATTGAGATGGTGTAGGGAGACCTCTTGTAAAAGGCAAACTCGGAGGCTGCCCCATCGAGTTCCGACGGGACACGGAGGGGGGGGGGAATCCTGTACCACTCTTAACACATCCTGTGGCCTCAACTGTATTTGGCCTACCAGGAAAACATCAACGTTAAGTGGCTTTACAAGAGGCCTTCGAAACAGACCCATTAGAATTTCGACTGGGTAATGTAATCTGTCACTACCCTGCTCTCCTGGTGAAACTCCACCCAGAGGCAGAGCACATTCTAGGGTCCGATCTGATGAGGAAATGCAACCTATCGTTTGACCCGCTAATTGTTGTATTTGGCCAATGCCAACCACCTGTCAGTCCCCAGCCGAGGTGACCATCGGCAGATACATAGGCCGAATCTCTACTTTTGGAGAATTGTGGCTCAGGCCCACAGAAATGACAGAGGACCCTGAAGCACAGGGTATATTAGCCAAACACACACAGGCATTCGCCAGTCACGAGCATGACTGCAGCTGAATAACAGGGGAGGTAATCATAGAAGGTCCTGACCCTAAACCCCAAAGACAGTATGGCTTCCCTAAGCAAGCCGAAGGGGAAGTGGCCAAGGTGATTAGCAGTTTATTAAAACAAGGAGTCCTACGCCCCCATTATTGCTTCCATTAACAATTCCCCCATACGGCCAGTAAGGAAACCAGACGATTCCTGGAGGCTTACAATTAAACATAAGAAATAGGAGCAGGAGTAGGCCATCTGGCCCTTCGAGCCTGCCCCGCCATTCAATAAGATCATGGCTGATCTGTCGTGACTCAGTTCCACCTTCCCGCCCTCTCCCCATAACCCTTAATCCCTTCTCTTATCAAAAACCCATCAACCCGTTTCTTAAAAATATTTAGCGAGGCAGCCTCCACCACTTCAACGGGCAGAGAATTCCAGAGATTCACCACCCTTTGAGTGAAGAAGTTCCTCCTCAACTCCGTTCTAAACCGTCTCCCCTTTACCTTGAGGCTGTGCCCCCTAGTCCTACTGTCTTTTTTGAGCGGGAAGAGTCTCTCCACCTCTATCCTATCCATCCCATTCATCATCTTATACGTCTCAATGAGATCTCCCCTCATTCTTCTAAACTCTAACGAGTACAAGCCTAGTTTATTCAGCCTCTCCTCATAGCTCAATCCCCTCAACTCTGGTATCAGCCTAGTAAACCTCCTCTGCACTCCCTCCAGGGCCAAAATATCCTTGCACAGGTGCGGCGCCCAAAACTGCACACAGTACTCCAGCTGCGGCCTCACCAATGCCCTATACAGCTGCAGCAAGACCTCCCTACTTTTATATTCAATCCCCCTCGCTATGAAGGCCAGCATCCCATTCGCCTTCCTGACCACCTGCTGCACCTGCAAGCTGGGTTTTTGCGACTCATGCACAAGGACCCCGAGGTCCCTCTGCACCGTCGCCTGCTGCAGTTTTTCGCCCCGTAAGTAATAGTCCTTCCTACCATTCCTCCTACCAAAGTGGACCACCTCACACTTGCCAACATTAAATTCCATTTGCCATTTCCTGGCCCATTCGCCCAGCCTATCTAGATGCTTCTGCAGACTCTCCACACCCTCCTCACAATTTGCCTTTCCCCCAATCTTGGTGTCATCAGCAAATTTCGACACCCTGCACTCGGTTCCCTCCTCCAGATCATCTGTATAAATGGTAAATAGCTGAGGCCCCAGCACCGACCCCTGGGGCACCCCACTAGTCACCAACCGCCAATCCGAATAGCATCCATTGACCCCCACTCTCTGCCTCCTATTTGACAACCAATCCTCTATCCACGCTAACACCCTACCCCCAACTCCATGTCCCCTGACTTTCTGCAATAACCTCTTTTGATTAACCTCAATTGATTATCGAGCCCTAAATCAGATCACCCCCATCACAGCCCCCACAGTGGTGACTGGCCCAGAGGCCATGATGAAACAAGAATCCCACATGGAAAATATTTCACCGTGTTAGAACATAGAACATTACAGCGCAGAACAGGCCCTTCAGCCCACGATATTGCGCCGACCAGTTACAAAAACAATGACCCACTAACCTAAACCAATCCCTTTTCGTCCATAAACCTATCCACGGATCTCTTAAACGCCCCCAAACTAGGTGCATTTACAACTGCAGCAGGCAAGGCATTCCAATCCCTCACCACCCTCTGGGTAAAGAACCTACCCCTGACATCCGTCCTCTAACTACCCCCCCTTAATTTAAAGCCCCCCTCGTGGTAGCTTTCTCCATCAGAGGAAAAAGGCTATCATTGTCCACCCTATCTAAACCTCTAATCATCTTATATGTTTCAATAAGATCCCCTCTTAGCCGCCTTCTTTCAAACGAAAACAACCCCAAATCCCTCAGTCTCTCCTCATAGGACCTCCCCACCATACCAGGCAACATCCTAGTAAACCTCCTCTGCACCCTCTCCAAAGCCTCCACATCCTTCCTGTAAAAGTAGGGAGGTCTTGCTGCAGCTGTATAGGGCATTGGTGAGGCCGCAGCTGGAGTACTGTGTGCAGTTTTGGGCGCCGCACCTGCGCAAGGATATTTTGGCCCTGGAGGGAGTGCAGAGGAGGTTTACTCGGCTGATACCGGAGTTGAGGGGATTGAGCTATGAGGAGAGGTTGAATAAACTAGGCTTGTACTCGTTAGAGTTTAGAAGAATGAGGGGAGATCTCATTGAGACGTATAAGATGATGAATGGGATGGATAGGATAGAGGTGGAGAGACTCTTCCCGCTCAAAAAAGACAGTAGGACTAGGGGGTACAACCTCAAGATAAAGGGGAGGCGGTTTAGAACAGAGTTGAGGAGGAACTTCTTCACTCAAAGGGTGGTGAATCTCTGGAATTCTCTGCCCGTTGAAGTGGTGGAGGCTGCCTCGCTAAATATTTTTAAGAAACGGGTTGATGGGTTTTTGATAAGAGAAAGGATTAAGGGTTATGGGGAGAGGGCGGGAAGGTGGAGCTGAGTCACGACAGATCAGCCATGATCTTATTGAGTGGCGGAGCAGGCTCGAGGGGCCAGATGGCCTACTCCTGCTCCTATTTCTTATGTTCTTATGTTCTTATGTAATGTGGGGACCAGAACTGCACACAATACTCCAAGTGCGGCCGCACCAGAGTTGTGTACAGTTGCAACATGACGTTGCAGCTCCTAAATTCAATCCCCCTACCAATAAACGCCAAGACACCGTACGCCTTCTTAACAACCTTATCTACTTGGTTCCCAACTTTCAGGGATCTATGTACACATACACCTAGATCCCTCTGTTCATCAGTAATGGTTTCTGGTCAATTCCCTTAGATCACCACTGTCAATACAAATTTGCCTTCACGTTCCAGGAACAACAGTACACCTGGACGTGTTAACTCCCCCTCCATATTTCACCAGCGCTTAGCAAAAGGCTTGGAGGGATTCTCCGAACCAGAATGTTTGATACAAAATGTAGATGATCTCCTCTTACAGACTGAAACAAGAGGAGAACATCTCAAATTATTGGACAAACAGCTGAACCTCCTCATTACATTTGGGTTAAGGATAAATCCAAAGAAACCCCAGATCATGAGACCACAGGTCACTTAGTCGGGTGCAGTAGTGACTGAGGGAAAGCATGAGATAGGAAGTGAATCGAGTCTGTAACACACCTTCCCTTACCGATGTGAGCCCGCTAAGCTCCTTTCTGGGCTCGGTGGGGTACTGCCAGAACCACATTGACGGTTTTGCCACCAAAGCCACTTCCCTGTCTGAACTCTTATGAAGAAACACCCCATCAAAGGCCATCAAGGGACAGGAATCATAACTGAGTGAATCAGAGGATTGTGCTGGGGGCCAAACCTGGAACAAGGGCGGCACGGTAGCACAGTGGTTAGCACTGTTGCTTCACAGCTCCAGGGTCCTGGGTTCGATTCCTGGCTCGGGTCACTGTCTGTGTGGAGTTTGCACATTCTCCTCGTGTCTGCGTGGGTTTCCTCCGGGTGCTCCGGTTTCCTCCCACAGTCCAAAGATGTGCGGGTTAGGTTCATTGGCTATGCTAAAAAATTGTCCCTTAGTGTCCTGGGATGTGTAGGTTAGAGGGATTAGCAGGTAAATGTGTTGGGATATGGGGATAGGGTCTGGGTGGGATTGTGTTCGGTACAGACTCGATGGGCCGAAGGGCCTGTTTCTGCACTGTAGGGTTCTAGGGAATAAGATGTGCAGATTTACATCAATAATTGTATCATTTACGCACAGAACAATGCTGAAAAATATGCCCACAGAGGGGAACATACTCGCCCTGTGGAAGGTCCCTGGACAAATCTCCAGATTGACTATATCACACAGAATGGGAGGTTACAAATACATCCTGGTCATTACAGACATGTTTAGTAAATGGGTGGGTGCTTTTCCAACCCGCCAATGAAGCTCTGTGATTACCAGGGATTTGGGATCATTCCAGAAACCGACAGCAGAGTTTAGGATGTTTAGGGATGGCCTTGGATTCTGGAAGTAGCAGAGGCGTGAATGAGAGCTTTAGCAGCAAATGGACTCGGGCAGGGGAGGGTACAGGTGTGATTGTGGAAGTGAACGAAGGCAGTTTTGGTGCTGGATTGCGGGAGTTCACCTTAGGGTTAAACACCACATTGATGTGGCAGACAGGGAGACAGATGGAGTCAGTGAAATGGAATTTAAACAGGGATTGGAGACAAAATGCTCTGATCTCTTCAGTATGTAAGTAATTATTTTATTAATATTTGATAATAATTAAATAGCTGAGTCCCATTTGGTTTCTTGGGCCTGCAGCGAGTGCATTGATGGATTGTTTTCTCAGCCTCATTAGAGCCGTACAATTTATCATCATTCATCCTTTAGCCCAATGCCTGGTGGTTTGGAATTCACCTCAAACTCTGACATATCAACAAGAGCTCTGACGCTGGTCATTCAACTGTGAGCAGGGTGCCTGGGAGCCGGATACTCCGAGGGATCCGGGGAGAAGTTAAACTGAGACTACTGGGAGTCGGAGAATCATTCTCCGCAATTGGAGCGTCTATTCTAATCTCATCTTCCAGCATTTGGTCCCCTGTATTCTGTGCTGTGGCATTTCAAGTGCTCATCTAAATGCTTCTTAGATGTGGTGGTGTTAGGGTGCCTCGGAGCGCCAGGGGCCCGGGTTCGATTCCGGGATTGGGCCACTGCCTGTGCGGAGTTTGCACATTCTCCCTGTATCTGCGTGGGTTTCCTCCTGGTGCTCTGGTTTCCTCCCACAGTCCAACGATGTGAGGGTTATGTGCATTGGCCATCCTAAATTACCCCTTAGTGTCCTGGGATGTGTAGATTAGAGTAATTGGTGAGCTAAATATGTGGGGTTATGGGGATATGGGGATATGGGGATTGCTGTCGGTGCAGACTCGATGGGCTGAATGGCCTCTTTCTACACTGTCGGTATTCTATGATTCTATGGTTTCTGTCTCTACCACATTTTCAGGCAGAGTCCTAGATTCCCACCATCCCGTGGGGAAAGGGTTTCCCTCACATCCCCTCTAACCCTCCTGCTTCTTACCTCTGCCCTGGTTATTGACCCCTCTGATAAAGGGAGATGTTTCTTCCCATCCACCCTATGTGGTAGTGGAGGTGATGGAGGAGGTCCCGTTTCTGTATTATGACATTACCCCAATTCTACAGCCTCCGAATTGAGAAAAGAATAAGACTGAACACCTGTATGAAAGGACTTGTTACTCTGGCACTTCCTTCATCGAGAGGATAACTGCTAAAATTAGTTACAGTTTTGTTAACATTTTCACACAGCTTGTGTTAATTAACTCCATTGTCACATTCATCAAAATGAATATTACACCATGCAGCCACTCTACAACTGAACCACTTTAGTAATCATGCAATAACTACTGTTGTTTTTGTTCCAAATGTACATATACCAATAGTATCAATTTAATCTAAAACAAATATAGTCCAAAAAGTTGAACTTTCAGGAGGTGGCACACTGATTAGCGCTGCTGCCTCACAGCACACTGAGAAATCTCACAACACCAGGTTAAAGTCCAACAGGTTTATTTGGTAGCACGAGCCACTAGCTTTCGGAAGGCTGCCCCTTCATTAGGTGAGTGGGAGTTGTGTTCACAGCGCCAGAGACCTGGGTTCGATTCCAGCCTCTGTGTGAACATGTATCTGCATGGGTTTCCTCCTGGTGCTCTGGTTTTCTCCCACAGTCCAAAGATGTGAAAGTTGGGTGGATTGGCTGAGCTAAGTTGCCCATTAGTGTCCCAAGATGTGCATGTTGGTGGCTTGGTAAATGTACGGGGTTACGGGGATAGGACGGAGTTAAGATGCTCCATCAGTTGTCAGTGCAGACTCGATGGGCTGTGCTGTAGGGATTCTTTGAAACAACTTTTTCCCGGCTCTGCCATTTACCAGTTAGCCCAACATGCAGATCTACATTGTTCCCCGTGATGTAGACCCTGAGGTAGAAACATGGGCTCCATGATTCAATCCTCCTTCTCCCTGCAGAATGTTCATTGCAAGAGATTAGCGAACAGTGGCCAGACCTCCCACTCACAAACAGAATGTCATGTCCCAGAGCAGCATCTGCTCTGAGCTTTTCACTGATACAACTTTGCAGCTGAGACTCTCAGCTACAGATTTAACCATCCAGAATATCAGCCCTGACAGTTCACATCTCAATCCCACACAACTTGCGAGAGCCTTGGACACATTATAAAATGTGTCACCTGACCAAAGGCACCTCTGCAATCTATCATCCTTGATGCTGATCGACCTTAATCTGCAATGTCCAGCATTGACTGGATACTCTTTGGCCAGTGACCCATGCAGATTGGATGAAGTACATTCATTGATGATTGGGTACATATACAGTCACTATATGTCTTGGATGCTTTCCTCCATTTACAGCCTCACGTACCCCTCTGCTGAAGCTCAGTAGAAGCAACTGCATTGTGACTCCTGTGGTCTCTCATTCAAATGCCAAATAACAGGTTCCAATGTTCCACTTCTCTCTCAGCTCTGACCCCAATTCAGTGTTGTGACTCGAAGCAGTTTGGGGTTGACTCTGAAAATGGCCCAAGTGTAGCTCTGGGCTCCTCTCACACTGACTCTGAATCCCTTCTACCTCCCTTCCCCTTCCACTTGGAGATGGGTGGATATAGGAGAACCTTTTAAATAAGGGTCATTAGCATTGGGGCGTCCCTGGTAATGTAAATGGGTATAGTATGATAATAATGTTTTTTCTCTTTTCATTCACAGGTTTTAAGTCGGTCCACCTCGTGTCCAATGAGGGGCATACACGCGATGGGTCGTACTGGGGCTGCTCTTGGTTGTTCGAGATTGGCCTAGTGCTTCATGTCGTTAGTGTGTGCCTAAACTGGACCAGATACTGGGCAAGACGACAGCTCAGTGACTATCACTGATTGCTGTGCAGACACATGGATTTGGGTCGGTGTCTGTGCGAGTTTGCGCATTCTCCCCGTGCTTACGTGGGTTTTCTCCGGGTGCTCCGGTTTCCTCCCACACCCCAAAGATGTGCTGTTAGGCTAATTGGCAGGAATAAATTGTCCCTAAATCAGTTTCCCTCAATCTGGATTGCCATAAAATATTAGATAGGGGTCATGGGTGGAGAGGTGGACCGGTGGTATTGAGATGGTGATGTGGGCTCGTTGGGCCGAAGGGCCTGTTTCCTGGGCTGATTTTGTTCTTCTTTGTTCTTTGTACTTCCAATTTGCACTCGATGGTGGCTTTGAGCTTTCATTTTGTGACCAGATTGGACTCCCTCTGTGAATTATTGTGGTCAACATTCCAGTCCTCTCATGTGAACCTGGAACTGTTGCATGTCCATTGTAAACCCAACCCCTTCCAAGGTTTACAATGGACATGCAACAGTTCCAATCTAGTGGCTTGAGCAGAGCCCCACCAGGAAAGCTTGGAATTGCCCCCTCTGTAAAACCCTTGAAAGGCTGCAGACGCCTCCCTTAATCATCCCTTCTGCAGGTCACTACCAATCAGATAATCCCAATGCCAACAGTTGTAAGACAATGACCGTACCCTCCTCACCAAGCTTTGCCTGATCCCAGTACAGCTACAGCAAACACCACATCCTAGAAACTAAGATAGAATACATACTCTCAACTTGCGCTCAGGATGCAGACCAGCTGTGAAACTCTGCCAAGCAGATGAGACAAAAAAACTAATACACTGCGGGAAAGGATGTCCCGAAGCATGGTACATTGGGGAGACCATGCAGGTGCTACGACAACGGATGAATGAACATCGCTCGACAGTCACCAGGCAAGACTGTTCCCTTCCTGTTGGTGAACACTTCAGTGGTCACGGGCATTCAGCCTCTGACCTTCGGGTAAGCATTCTCCAAGGCTGCCTTCACGACACACGACAGCGCAGAGTCGCTGAACAGAGACTGATAGCCAAGTTCCACACACATGAGACGGCCTCAACTGGGGTCTTGGGTTCATGTCGCACTATCTGTAACCCCCGTGACTTGCCTGGGTTTGCAAAATCTCACTAACTGTCCTGCCTGGAGACAATACACATCTCTTTAACCTGTGCTTAATGCTCTCTCCACTCACATTGTCTGCATCATTAAGACTTGAATAGCAGGTCAGCTGTAAAGACTCGCATCCTAATCAGTATTCTGTAAACTGTGTGTGTCTTTATACACCCTTCTCTGATCAGAACCTTCCACACACCTGAGGAAGGAACACCGTTTCCGAAAGCTTGTGAGTTTATTATCAAATAAACCTGTTGGACTTTAACCTGGTGTTGTGAGACTTTTTACTGTGTTTACCCCAGTCCAACGCCGGCATCTCCACATCATCCCAGTACAGCACACAGACTGCCTTGGAGCAGAACTATGATGTGCTTGCAATGCAGTGCACTGTGCCATGGTCTGCAAAGCTGTGGGACTGACTATAATCTCACACCCTGACTGCTCGTCCAGGAACGATTGGCCAGGAAGATTTCTCTTTGTTCTCCAATTCCTTAACTGCTGACAACACAGTACCCCTCACCCCCTTCTACGTGACTCTCTGTGCAACCTGTCCCTTATGAACCAACCATTCCCCTCCCCTACCTCCACTTGTCTCTGTCCACACCTTAACCTCTTGTGCCGAACTAACACAACTCCCTCCTTTGTACTTTGGAGAGTTTACCAAAAGAGTGAGGATTCAGACCTGAGTGGAGTGTAACAAGGTGAATTTATTCAAACTTTTACCACATGTGTGCAGGAGAGGCCTTTCAAGTCAAACTCAGGGACATTCTGTCATTTACAACTCAATGCAGTATACTTCTCCAACATGCCTCCAAGCAAAATGTCAGGCCTCAGGTTTGGAGTCAATTAATGGTTTGAAGGTTTTGGAGGGAGTACAGAAAAGTTTACCAGAACGTTGCCTGGTATTAGTTATGAGGAGAGATTGAATAAACTGGGATTGTTCTCCCTGGAAAGATGGAGGCTGAGGTGTGACTTGATAGATGTTTATAAAATTATGAGGGGTATTGATAGGATGAACATTTGGAAGATTTTTCCCAGGGCGGAAATGACAATTACAAAGGGGTACAAGTTCAAGATCGGGGTGGGGAAAGGTTCAGTAGAGATGTTTTTTACACAAATGGTGGTGGGGGCCTGGAATGCATTGCCAAGTGAGGTGGTTGAGGCAGTTACGTTAGTCACATTTAAGATTTTTCTCAATAGACACACGAACAAATGGGGAATAGAGGGATATAACCGAATGGTCTGGATAGCTGAATGGGATTGGCACAGGCTTGGAGGGCTGAAGGTCCTGTTCCTGAGCTTTGTATTTGTACAAGATAAATAAATGAATAAATGTTGATTAACACACCAAGATAGTTAACACAAATGGTTTTGTTTAGATAATGTGGAGATGCCAGTGTTGGACTGGGGTAAACACAGTAGAAAGTCTGACAACACCAGGTTTAAGTCCAACAGATTTATTTGATAGTAAACCCACAAGCTTTTGAGGTTTGCCTGACGACAGCTCAGTGACTATCGCTGTTTGCTGTGCAGACACATGGATTTGGTCCGGTGTCTGTGGGAGTTTGCGCATTCTCCCCGTGCTTGCGTGGGTTTTCTCCGGGTGCTCCGGTTTCCTCCCACACCCCAAAGATGTGCTGTTAGGCTGATTGGCAGGAATAAATTGTCCCTAAATTAGTCTCCCCTCAATCTGGATGGCCATAAAACATTAGACAGGGGTCGTGGGTGGACAGGGGGACTGGTGGTGTTGGGATGGCGGCGCGGGCTCGTTGGGCCGAAGGGCCTGTTTCCCGGGCTGATTTTGTTCTTTGCTCTTTGTTCTTTGCCCCTTCGTCAGGTGAATGGAGAGTTCTGGTCACAAACACAGTATGCCTTTTATATGAGACCAGAACTCTCCACTCACCTGACGAAGGGGCAAACCCCAAAAGCTTGTGGGTTTACTATCAAATTAACCTGTTGGGCTTTAACCTGGTGTTGTGAGACTTCCTACTGTGTTTAGATAGACAGCTTCGAAGTGAAGTTTTGTCATTCAGAGTGCTCCTCTTGAAGGCTACCTCTGGATTGTCAGTATAAACTTCAAACTGGAACTCTCTGCCAATAAGTAGTAAGTTATGGGGGTCTCCAGCCAATCGTAGGCCTTTCCTCTTCACAAATTAAATAAGCAGTTGTGGGACAGGACAGGAAACTATTTTCTAATTACATTCTGACCAGTTGTGAGCTAAATTGTAAGATCTGAAATGAATAACACCCTATCAGCAAAATAAAGTAAAATTCTCCTGGGTTATCTTTGGTAACAAGTTATTCTGGATTGAAAAAAACCTGCATCTGTTGATTAATGAATTAGCGTTTTAGTGTGAAGGTCAAACTAACACTGCGAGGAATCCTTTCCCAGACAATATGGTCATTTTAACACAATTACCTGCAAAGTACAATCTGGTGGGTATTCATCAAATGCCTGATTTTGACCCTTCTGTATTTTATGGTTGGATTAGGTTAAAATGATTCCCAGTGTAAGATTTGAGTAGTTTTGCATGTTAAGTACTGTTTCTAGTCATACAATATCTTAATGTAAAAATACAATACAGGGAAAAGGTGTTTTACCAAAATCTGAGGTGAAATTAATAACCACCATTAAATCAATCTCATTAAATCAATGGACTTCATTCATCAAGTCTTTTAGGAAATGATTGTTCAGGGAGAGCTCAGGATTTTGTCTCCATGAAAGATGTTCAGGAACTGATCCGACATTTAAACACAACAGGTGAGTTCTCAGGATAGCTAATCTGCTCTCAACATTTCTCTAAAGGTTTGCTGTGAGCGATAGTCTCAGAGATTGAGGCAATTTACCAGGGCCAATCCACCTTAGCTGCACATCTAGTGCGGCACGGTAGCATAGTGGTTAGAACTGCTGCTTCACAGCTCCAGGGTCCTGGGTTCGATGCTCGGGTCACTGTCTGTGTGGAGTTTGCACATTCTCCTTGTGTCTGTGTGGGTTTTCTCCGGGTGCTCCGGTTTCCTCCCACAGACCAAAGATGTGCGGGTTAGGTTGATTGGCCATGATAATATTGCCCCTTAGTCTCCTGAGATGTGTGGATTAGTGGGTAAATATGGGGTGTGGGATTGTGGTCAGTGCAGACTCGATGGGCCGAATGGCCCCTTTCTGTACTGTAAGGATTCTATGATTTTTATCCTTGTGTTTGGTAAATAACGATATGAAGAGGAGATTCAGGGTTTGTACAAGGCAAAGTTGACCCACAATCAGAGTATTTCTCTTGTGTTCGGCACTTCTCTCATTTTAATTGTCATTAAAGTTGATCCATTGGAACCTTGGGAATTAAAATCTATCAATTGGCATCAGCAACAAGAAGCTACACCAGATCTAACAGGGGCTGTTCTCCCATCCCACTGCTCTGATTTTTTAATGCCGGGAGATTCAAACAATGCCCGATTAGCACGATTTGATTTGATTTGATTTATTATTGTCACACGTGTTAACAGGCAGTGAAAAGTATTGTTTCTTGCGTGCTATGCATACCGTTCATTGAGAAGGAAACAAGAGAGTGCAGAATTAAAGCACTGTTAGAGAGTTTGAAAGAGTTAGAATGAAGTTTTAGAAGTAGAGAAAGAGAGTAGAAGATAGAATTAGACGGGATGCTGGACACAGCTTACATGAAGTTGCCTCACTCTGGCACCATCTTGGATTGGCGCTGGGCGCTGGCCCTGAGCCTGTTACCCAGTGGCAGATAGTCAGCACCATCAGGACCACATCAGAAATAGGTGTGGAGCTTAACACATTGTGCATCAGGTAATTTGCATGTAATTTCACTGCAATTAGCAGGCTCGGGACTGAAGTCTCCAGGCCTGTTGGCCTCTCCCATCCCGCCAGGAATATTTCACTCCAGTGGGGTTTACAGGAGCTCCCCACTTGCAGGGAGCTGGCAGTCTGCCTCTGCTGAAACGAAGGGGGGGGCAATTGAGGTCCCCCAGAGGGTCGGGTACGGGAGGGGTGGACCTGAGCATTGGCACCTTGGCAGTGCCAACCTGGACCCCCTGGCACCATCAAAGGGACAAAATCCCAATGCCTGGGGGGGCATCTTGTCACTGCCCGCCTGTAATGGGGCAGTGTATAGGGGGTATGGCCTAATGGGATGGCACCTGATGGGAGCAGGGCTTTGGGGGCAATCAGTAGGGGTGGGGGGGGGGATTCCACTGTCAATCTGCCCTCGGGATCGATGGGGGAGGAGGCAGCCCAGCAATTGGGGGCTGGTCTTCGGGACGGGGGCGCTGAGGATACATGGAAGGGGTGCGGTCAGCACTGTGGAGAAGAGGGTTGTGGGACTGCCAGTGGTGGGGGTCATCGTGGGGAGGGGTGATTGTGGGGAGGGGTGGATAGGTGAGATCGATGCAGGCGGGGACAGGGTTGGGGCAGGGGTGGGGTTCGAGGCTGGCCTGGACACTGGGCTGGTCAATGATTGAGTGGACAACAGACAGGGGCCATGTGTATGCACCGCTCTCGGCACTGACAGACCAACACATACACAGTAACCCACTCAGTGCTAGGCTGCCGCTCCCGTCACTGATTATTTTTGGCGCGATTGAAGCTCGAACTCTCTGTGATGAACAGAATGTGGGAGATTTTTTAAAAATCCTGCTGAAACAAAACCTGGAGGATTTACTCCAGTTTTTACACAAATTTGAGATTTTGCATTTTTTTTGAAAGAATTGCCCCCAACGTCTCTGAGGCACAAAACTTCAACAATCCTTAATTAAATCCAGTCAACATTTCCAATCTTTACCTTTTTTTTGAGCTGTTATCATCTATTCAGTTGGTAAATTTAATGGGGCAGTGATGGCACAGTGACATTGTCACTGGACTGGTAACCCAGAGATCCAGAGCAGTATACAGGTTCAAATCTCACCACTGTATAACTCGGTAAGAAATAGGAACACGAGTAGGCCATTTGGCCCCTCAAGCAGGCTCTACCATTCAATAGGATTATGGCTGGTCCGTAATTCCTCATGCCCTTTCTCCAAAACCTTAGTTTCTCTTACTATCAAAAATCTATATATCTCAGTCTTAAACATAGACAAGGGCTCTACCCCCCACAGACGGTGAACTTTGAACTCAATAAAAATCTGGAATTAAAACTGAAATGATGACCATGAAACCATTGTTGGAAAAACCCATCTGGTTCACGAATGTTCTTTAGGGAAGGAAATCTGCTGTTCTTACCTGGTCTGGCCTACACGTGACACTGGATTGACTCTTAAACTGCCCTCACAAGGGCAATTAGCAAAGGGCAATTATTGCTGGCGTAACCATTTCTACTTCCAACAAAAAAAACCTCAGATGCATATGAATCGAGCTAAATTCACTAGAAAATCTAAACCACTGAGCATTGTATTGCGAGAGATTGCTTTTATCTTTTGATAATCATTGTTCTGAAAATACGTCTTTCAAATACAACTAATTCCAGATTATTAACATTTCCTGGCCCTCCAAAATTCATCGCTTTGAAAAATAATTATCACTTATCTTTTAGGGTGCTGAATGAACCCCTTTACTCACAGCCTAGATATTACTCACATTATTATTAATCTGACAGATTTTTATCCTACAGCAATCTTCTCCAAATACCATTCATGATTAACCAACATCTTTGGCTGGAGTTTTAAATACTGTATCAATCTATTCCAGTTCTCATATCTCCTCCCTAAAGGGCCATCAACCTCGTTAATCCAGTTTAATTATCAAAACGATTATTTTATTTGTTCACGTGGGAGCTCTGGGGTGTGATGTTGTGGGAATGTATCTCCAGGTCACTCCTTCATGCAGCTGTGTCCTGAGTTTTAAGCACCGTTATACTAACAGTGACATTTTTATTCTGTATTCTCCTTTTCCTTCAGGTGAAGTTGATGCAGCAATCATTCAAATCATGTCCTCATCCTTTATGTATGGGGCAAGGTTTAAGGTCCCTCCAGTTACACGTGTGTTACTGAGGTAATCCACGCTAAAGAGGAGTTGAATTATTAATGACCACCTGTCTGATTTCCCTTTCCCTTGTATCTGTTGGAATAATCCTTCTCCGATAGATAAATCAGTGATATCATTTACAAACAAACATTTCAACGTTACTGCAGCTTACCAATATGACACCGAATTGGACAAGCAGACTGGTTAGTGGGTGAGTAACCAGAACAGTTTGAGAATCTGTGATTAGTTTAAAAAAAATGTTATTTGAAAAGCTGGCATTAGTTAAAGCTGTCAGATCATTATAAAAACCTGGTCTGGACCTAGATGTGACGAGAATTCCATATAAATTCCACACATGGAATGACATGATGGCAGTGGCTAGCACTGCTGCCTCAAAGCACCAGGTACCTGGGTTCAATTCTGGCCTTGGATAACTTTCTGTGTGGAGTCTGCACATTCTCCTCGTGTCTGCGTGGGTTTTCTCTGGGTGCTCCAGTCCAAAGATGTGTGGGTTAGGTTGATTGGCTGTGAGAAATTACCCCTTAGTATCCTAAGGTTAATATGTGGAGTTACTGGGTGAGCCTAGGTAAAAGTTGGTGCAGAATAGCCTCCTTACGCACTGATTTTATGATAATGATGGTTGGCTGTGCTTGGAATAGCCGAGCAAGTTAATCAGTTATATCACAGTCTTCCCAGGGAAAAAAGAGATTTCACCAATAACACCTGTGTCCAAGAAATCATCTTAAAAATACAGAAAGGATTTGGTTCCTGGAGAAGTTCATTTATCATTAATTATTGGAAAGTTGCTACTTTATTGGAATATTTGCTCTGTCAGAAGACTAACTCTTCCTGTGAGTCACACATCTGCAGATCCCATGAATGCTTCACATTATTGATGACAGAACATTTTCCTGGTGATTGGCCGATGGGAAATGACTTGGGAGTGGCAGTCCCATATCACTGATTGGGGGGGGTGGCGAGTTGATGGACAATCAAGTGTAAGTTGCCCTGAGGGAAACACTGCAGCTGCTCTTGGACCACAAGGAGATCTGCAGAGATAGATTCCTCATGGATCTAACCGTTCTTCCTTCATTTTACCCTGCTCTGTGTCCGGGGGCCTCCACGTGTTAAAATGGAGACGTACGGGATTCTGAAAGGATTGCTGTCATCAAACTGTCTCCTCAGATTGGATTGGTTATCCATGTCAGTGTTTGGCTTGGAGCTGGGTTTGGATCTGAAAGTTTTAAATTCTTACCTCTCACATGTTTGCACCTCACCCATTCCCAGGTCTCTGACTGAGTCCACACTCTCTCCTGAACATATTTAAACAACGAGTTATGTTATCCTCCATAAAATGAAAAATCCTAAAATTGCTGCTCGCATAAATTTACTGCGGTTGAAACAGAATTTACTTGGAATTTTTCAAACGATTACTTATTTTAATCAATTTCCATCCTAACTGACAATTTTCATTTCTGACTTCAAACATTAATAATTTTCAATAGATTGCTCTCGTCTTTGTGATATTTAAATATCACACTCATTCTCACATTATCATCCAGTGAGAAACCCAATTACCTAAATCATAGAATAGAAACTTATAGCACAGAGGGGGCCATTTGGCCCATTGTGCCTGTGCTAGTTCTTACAAGAGATGTTGCGCTTAGCCTCACATTCCCCATGACTTTCTCGGTAACTCTGTAAATTTTTCCTTTGAAACTTATTTATGGAATCGGCTTCCCAGCACCTTTCAAACAGAGCATTCCAGATCCCAATAGTTCTACATAGAACATAGAACACTACAGCACAAACATGTCGTTGGTGTGCATAAACTGGACCATCTCGAGGGCATCATGACAGCTCAGAGGCTATCTCTGTTGCTGTGCAGACACATGGATTTGGGCCTGTGTCCGTGGGAGTTTGCGCGTTCTCCCCATGATTGCGTGGGTTTCCTCCGGGTGCTCCGGTTTCCTCCCACATCCCAAAAATGTGCTTTTAGGCTGATTGATTGGATAACAAATTGTCCCTATATTGGACCTCCCTGATCCTCACACATTAGGCATAGACTAAAATCATGAATAGGTCACTGACCATGGGACGGCAGCGCGGGCTCGTTGGGCCGAAGAGCCTGTTTCCCGTGCTGTGTTGTTCTTTGTTCTTTGTAAACAGGCCCTTCAGCCCACAAGTTGCGCCGATCACATCCGTACCTACCAAGCCATAGGACTATCTGTAACTCCCAATCCCATTAAATCCCATGTACTCATCCAGAAGTCTTTTAAATGACACCAGCGAGTCCGCCTCCACCACCACTGACGGCAGCCAATTCCATTCACGATTCCACTTCTGTGTTAAAATATTTCTCCTCATGTCTACTTCAGCTCAATTGGCAGGGATTTTTATACTTTCTAGAAGGAATATTCTTTCTCTCTTTCTTATCATCCTGAAACCTTGATGACGTCAGCTCTTTCTGTTCCTGGGAAATAGTTCAGACTTTTCCAACCTCATCCCTGGTCATATTCTCTGCTCCCTTTAATGCCTTTGCATCTTTCCAAAATCATGGTGTCCTGAAAACCTTACGTAACTTAATTATGTAACTTAATAAGCTCCCTGCCATCTTACAGCTTTTCCTCTTCTCTTTCCAGCACATAGGTACTGAAGGTTTTATGAGGAAAGGCTGAGGGATTTGAGGTTATTTTCATTAGAGAGAAGAAGGTTAAGTGGTGACCTAATTGAGGCATACAAGATGATCAGAGGGTTAGATAGGGTGGACAGTGGGTGGCACGGTAGCACAGTGGTTAGCACTGTTGCTTCACAGCTCCAGGGTCCTGGGTTCGATTCCCGGCTCGAGTCACTGCCTGTGTGGAGTTTGCACATTCTCCTCGTGTCTGCGTGGGTTTTCTCCGGGTGCTCCGGTTTCCTCCCACAGTCCAAAGATGTGCGGGTTAGGTTCATTGGCTATGCTAAAATTGCCCCTTAGTGTCCTGGGATGTGTAGGTTAGAGGGATTAGCAGGTAAAATGTGTAGGGATATGAGGATAGGGTCTGGGTGGGATTGTGTTCGGTGCAGACTCGATGGGCCGAAGGGCCTGTTTCTGCACTGTAGGGTTCTATATGCAGGGTAGAATAGGTGTGGGGTGATGTGGTGGCGCGGGCTTGTTGGGCCGAAGGACCTGTTTCCCGTGCTGGGTTGTTCTTTGTTCTTTGTATCTTTGTAACCTTTTTCCTCGGATGGTGATGGCTAACACGAGGGGACATAGCTTTAAATTAAGGGGCGGTAATTATAGGACGGATGTCAGAGGTAGGTTCTTTACTCAGAGGGTAGTAAGGGCGTGGAATTCCCGGCCTGCAGCAGTTGTGGACTCGCCAACTTTAAGGGCGTTCAAATGGTCAGTGGATAGGCATATGGATAACATTGGAATAGTTTAGGTTAGAGGGTCATTAGATTGGTTCCACTGGTCGGCGCAACATCGAGGGCTGAAGGGCCTGTTCTGCGCTGGAATGTTCTATGTTCTAAGTACCTACATTGATATTAGAAACCCTGGGAGGAATTTTAACTCTCCTCAATGATGGACCAGGAGGAGGGGGCTCGTAGCAGCAAATAGCACAAGGATGTGGATAATGTAGAGGAGCCAGGGAACAGGAGATTATAGAGGCAGATAACTCACAAGGTCATCAAGCACAAAAACAACCCAGTCTGCCTTCGACACGCCCAGTTCCAGTTTTGATGGAGGCAGATTTGGGACTGGGTGATTAATTCTGTTTTGAGCGGTGGGCCAGTGATACAATGTTAATAATAAGCATGAATTTTTAACGGTTGTGTGCTTCCCAGGGTTAGGGAAACCCAGCAGCTAAAGGGAGGCAGGTGCATCTAGATCCAGTAAGTACAGCAGATGATTTTCCAGCACAGCTTGTGGGCCAGGTGCAGCAAGAGACCTTTCCATGGAATACTTTTTGGCCTCTCCCCCACATTCTGAAGTCTGCCTCAACCCGTGAGTTCTCTTAGACACCATCCACCCTGAATGTACAAATACCCACCTGCGCACACAGGTAAACACACACACACACACACACACACACACACACACACACACTCACATACACACACACACACACACATAGACACACACACACACACACACACACTCACATAGACACACACACACACACACACACACACACACACACATAGACACACACACACACACACACACACTCACATAGACACACACACACACACACACACACACACTCACATAGACACACACACACACACACACACACACACTCACATAGACACACACACACACACACACACACACTCACATAGACACACACACACACACACACACACACACAAACGCACACAAACACACACACACACACACACTCACATAGACACACACACACACACACACACACACACAACCTAATCCCAACAAGAGGTTTAGACAGGGTAGATAGTGATAGCCTTTTTCCTAGGATGGAGAAAGCTAGCACGAGGGGGCACGATTTTAAATTAAGGGGGGGTAGTTATAGGACAGATGTCAGGGGTAGGTTCTTTGCCCAGAGGGTGGTGAGGGACTGGAATGCCCTGCAGCTGCAGTTGTAAATGCACCTAGTTTGGGGGCGTTTAAAAGATCTGTGGATAGGTTTATGGATGAAAAGGGATTGGTTTAGGCTAGTGGGTCATTGTTTTGTAACTGGTCGGCGCAACATCGTGGGCCGAAGGGCCTGTTCTGCGCTGTAATGTTCTATGTTCTATGTTCTATCTCTCCAAACCTGCAAATTCTGCCTCTGCTCCCACTGTCTTCTTGTGATCTCCCCCTGAAGCTTCTAATAGCCATTCCCACCCCTGCACCTCTCAATTTGATGGAAATAAATCCCATTTGTAATTGCAGCAGGATCTCCTTGCCGCTAATCCCAAGACTCCCTCTGAGTTATCTGCCTCTGTAGCCTCCTGTTCCCCTGCCTCCCTCACATTATCCACACCCTTGTGCTATTTGCTGCTATGAGCCCCCTCCCCCTCCCGTGCCCTCCTCACCAATCTGTCCGCTGTCTCTGAGTGGGTTGAGGCATTTCAATCAGCTGCTTCTTTCCTTAGAATCAAAACTTATCTTCATAGTATTTCCTTTTGGTTTTCTAAAACTCACATATAATCCTGAATCTCTGGTTAGAATCGTAGAAAAGTTAGTGCACAAAAGGAGGCCAATCACTCCATCTTATCCATGCCAGCCTGATGCCCTTTCTAGTCCCACCTGGCCCCGAGCCCTGTAGCTGACAGCACTTAAAGGGGCAGATCCAGGTACTTTTAAAAAGAGTTTTAGGTCTCTGCCTCCATCACCAACTCGGGCAGCAAGTTCCAGACACCTTCTGCGTTAAAATATTTTTCCTCATGTCCCCTCTATACCTACTGCCACTTAGCTTGAATCAATGTTGCCCTGGTTCTCTGAGGGAAACAATTTTATCCGATCCGCTCTATCTCTTCCCCTTTTAAATCTGTACACCTCTATCAAGTCACCCCTCAGCCTTCTTTGTTCCAAGGAGAATAAACCCAACCTCTCCAATCTCTCCTCATAGCTACACATTTCCAGTCCTGGCAACATTCTTGTAAACCTCCTCTGCACTCTCTCTCCAGAGCAATTACACCCTTCCTGTAATTAGGTGACCAGAACTGCATAAAACACTCCAGTTGTGACCTCACAGTTTCTTATACAAACTCAGCATTACGGCTGGAATTCTGTGTGCCAAATTCACATGAAAACTGGAGAAAGTCATGCTTTTTTTTTCCAGTGGTAGTTTTAAAATGAACCTCCCACACTCTGCACACTGCAGAGTGCTCCATAGAACATAGAACATAGAACATTACAGCACAAACAGGCCCTTCGGCCCTCGAGTTGCGCCGATCACATCAACCCCACCAATCTATAGACCTATCTATAACCCCCAATCCCATTAAACCCCATATACTCATCCAGAAGTCTTTTAAAAGACCCCAGCGAGTTCGCCTCCACCACCGATGACGGCAGCCGATTCCATTCACTCACCACCCTCTGAGTGAAAAACTTACCCCTAACATCACCTCTGTACTTCCCTCCCCGCACCTTAAATCTGTGTCCTCTCGTAGCGACCATTTCAACCCGGGGAAATAGCCTCCAGAGTGCTCCAGCTCTGAATTCAGTGGCTGGGGCCTAACCCCACCCGATAGCCAGTCCCAGTCACTGGCTTCCCTCCCTCCCCCACTGATCCCGATCCAGATGGGTGACGGGACACCCCAGCTCCACCCAGGAGGAACCACCCCCATCGGCCCTGCCCCATTGGCACTGCTGCCAGTTCTAAGGTGCCTCTTGGGTTGTGCTGGGGGCACAGGCTGGCACTGCCAAGGTGCCAATGTCCAAGGGGTACCACCTCTTGCCACCCAATACTTTATGGGGCTCTGATTGCCTCCCCTTCACTCCAACACAGTCAGGCTATGAGCTCCCCAAAAAGTGGGGAACTACTCTAATTCCTGTTGGGCGAGGGGGGGCGGTGGAATGCTAGGAGGCCCAAGACTTCAGTCCTGTGCGTACTAATCACATTAAAAATATATGGTAATGAGTATTTCCATAATCTATGCGCCTCCCAGCTGATAGAACATAGAACATTCCAGCGCAGTGCAGGCCCTTCAGCCCTCGATGTTGCGCCGACCAGTGGAACCAATCTAATGACCCTCTAACCTAAACTATTCCAATGTTATCCATATGCCTATCCACTGACCATTTGAACGCCCTTAAAGTTGGCGAGTCCACAACTGCTGCAGGCAGGGCATTCCACACCCTTACTACCCTCTGAGTAAAGAACGTACCTCTGACATCCGTCCTATAATTACCACCCCTTAATTTAAAGCTATGTCCCCTCGTGTTAGCCGTCACCATCCGAGGAAATGATTGCCGGTGTGAAGGTGATGTTGCCGGAAACCTGGCACTGGGAGGCACTTGTGGGCTGGGATGTCCAGTATGGATCCTGGGCATTGGGCACCACTGGACTCTCCTGGCCCACTGCACAGCAGGGTGGGAGAATCACCCCCTATATACTTACTTTTATATTCTATACCTCTGCCAATGAAGGAGAACATTCCATATGCCTTCTTTGAGTTAACCTGGTTTCTCTTAATATTTTTGAGTTATTGCCCCTAATCTATAGAAAGTTATTGTCTTATTCTTGCCTTATGGGGAACTGACCTTCACAATTGCAAGGTCTCTCCAGTGAGGAAAGGTTTATGTTTACCGAGACCCTTTCACAATATTAACATGTCGAAAAACTTTTCACAACAATTAATGTGAAGGCCTTATTTTACTGCACAAAATGATTTTGAATTCAGCTTTCCAAATCCTTTCACACTGAGGCTTGGCCAAACATTACTAACCTTGATTGATGAAAGAACGGAGCTTTCTATTAGCTCAAGTGCAAACAATCAGCCAAATAAGCTCCACATTTAGTTCAGTGGTTGGAATATATTACAAGAGATTGAAATTTAATAAAACTCACCCTCTTTGATATTCATACCAGCTTCATATTTGATAAACATTCAATTATCTTCCTAGGACTGGCCCTGTACATAATTCTGTCAATTCTTCAATGCACAAAGATTCCACCATTAATCTCCCCTCTCTCAATATTCATCTTAGTCACAGCCTGGAATATAAGCTGATATATTCAGACGAGAAGGGGACAGAGTTGAATTCTCTGCTCATTGGTTTGATGGTACAGGGATTCCTGACTCTGATGTTATTGCCCAACAGGCCCTCGTTCAAACCAAGGCCCAGATCAGCTGAGGAACAACAATGACTAATGGATTGACACTCCACTTGAAAATCCCAACCATCTGGAGACTGGATCATTTGACCCAAAGTCTGATACACTCCTCAGTAACAAAACCTAAAATATCTCCCATCCTGTGATTAGAGGTTTAGATAGGGTGGATAGTGATAGCCTTTTTCCTCTGATGGAGAAATCTAGCACGAGGGGGCATGGCTTTAAATTAAGGGGGGGTAGTTATAGGACGGATGTCAGGGGTAGGTTCTTTACCCAGAGGGTGGTGAGGGATTGGAATGCCCTGCCAGCTGCAGTTGTAAATGCGCCTCGTTTGGGGGCGTTTAAGAGATCCGTGGATAGGTTTATGGACAAAAAGGGATTGGTTTAGGTTAGTGGGTCATTGTTTTTGTAACTGGTCGGCGCAACATCGTGGGCCGAAGGGCCTGTTCTGCACTGTAATGTTCTATGTTCTATGTTCTATATCTACCCACCATGACCACTCCCTCCCCCAGCCCTCAAGCTGCACAGTGATGTCTTCCTCACTAAACTGTTAATGAGAGTTCTCCCAGTATCAGTGATGTTCACTTCTTCATTCCCAAAAGCTGGAATGACGTGAAGGAGTGTGCAGAGCAATGCAATTGCATCATGGAATACTATTGAACAAAGACGCCAAAACTACTTGTGACATGTCTATCCAATTCTTTCTCATTTTGTTGTTCCTTAGAGACCAGCTTTGGTTTCTCTTTAATCACTCAAATAGTTTTTACCCTTTAATCTTGTAATTGTGATGTCAGGCTCGGTGAGTCTCTAACTTCAGCTGGAACAGATTGTCTCCCCTGTGATTTGCAATCTCTGTTATCTCTCATAGAACATAGAACAGTACAGCACAGTACAGGTCCTTCAACCCTTGATGCTGTGCTGAGCTATGTCTAAACCCAAGATCAAGCTATCCCACTCCCTATCATTCTGGTGTGCTCCATGTGCCTATCCAATAACCGCTTGAAAGTTCCTAAAGTGTCCGACTCCACTATCACAGCAGGCAGTGCATTCCACTCCCCAACCACTCTCTGAGTAAAGAATCTACCTCGGACATCCCTCCTATATCTCCCACCATGAACCTTATAGTTATGTCCCCCTAGTAACAGCTACATCCACCCGAGGAAACAGTCTCTGCACATCCAATCTATCAATCCCTCTCTTCATCTTATTTCCTTTCTCATTGCTGACCTTTCCTTTCCTCAGTGAGTTAATGCTTTTCACAGTGTGATAGCCTGTTGTGTTAACACTCTGCAGTAAAAATGGAGCGTCCTCTCATAATGGTTTTTTTCAGTCTTTCATGGGCACCGCTGACTGGGTCAGCATTTATTACCATCCCGAGTGGCCTGAGGGTAGTTGAGAGTCAGCCATATTCCTGTGGCTCTGGAGTCGCGTGTAGGCCAGACCAGGTAATCCAGGAAACCTACAGATTTCCCTTAGCTAAAGGACATTAATGAACTAGATGGTTTTTCCTACAATCAACAATAGTTTCACAGCCATCAGAAGATTCTTAATTTCAGATATTGGTTATTTAATTCAGATTCCACCATCTGCTGTGATGGGATTCGAACGCGGCTCCCCCAAACATTAGGTGAGTTTCTAGACTAATAGTTGGTGATAATACCACTAGGCTATGGCCTGCCCTAGGAGTGTATGGAGACTGTGAGTAACCTGATCAGCTCATCCTCCCTGCTTGAGTCTAAAGGAACGTAGAGCATTGTGTTTGGTTCTGGCCTGGTTACAGAAGGTTCAGAACAAGACCAGCAGTCTGTCTTTAGGCTGCAGATTTTTAACTGGGGTTTACTCCCCTCTTGAAGTATCCACGGAGGAATAATTCCCCAGTAGCTGAGGATTTGATTCATGAGTGTGCCCACATGTTAATGGACCTGTACCGTGTATGTCTGGGAGCCAAACCTCCTCTGAAGCTTCAGCCTGGGGCTGGAGTTCACCTTGAGGAGGCACAGTTGAGGACTCGTCAGCGGAGAGGCTGTTTTGACAAGGAGAGAATTACACATTGAGAATGGGATTTTCTGGCCACCCTCACCCCAAAACTGGAAAATATCTGCTCGATATCAATGGACCTACACATGGTCTGTGTCCCCTACAATTCCTGTGGCTGTGGAAGATTCTGCACTGAGGTTCTCTTTTTCACATTGTTGTTAACTCGCAGTGTGGGCTGAAAATGAGGAGCAAACCAGCTCACAAGGGCAGAAATCATCTCTTCACCCACACACAAGGTACATCACAGTGATCCATTGAATTTACTTTCTGGTTACCACAGTAACCAGTAATTACATCTCCCATTCCTGCCTGCTCAGTACAGGTGCTGAGAATGGTGAACAAGTGTGTTTTTTATTTGTTCATGGGATGTGGGCACCCCATGCTGGGGGCTGGCATTTATTGTCCATCCCTGAGGGCAATTGGAGAGTTGACCACAGTGTAGGCCTGCAGTGTTCTCCTGGATTGTCTCTACAAAACTCCTTTAAACTGTTATCATGTTGCTGTCTATAGCTGGCTGGCCCTTCCTATCTGGCTGTGTGTTAATCACTGGCCCATTCGAGGTTGTGAAGTGTGCGGGGGCAGATTCTGTTGGCTTTTAACAATCCTCTTGGCATGAATAAGGAATTAGTTAGGAGATGGTCTTTCTCTTCTTGAGGATGACAATGCTGGGAAGAACATTTTGAACAACCTCTCAGCTCTGAATTCACATTGGTAACTGGTACTCCCCAGGCTATTCCAAAGAACAAAGAACAACACAGCCCAGGAAACAGGCCCTTCGGCCCAATGAGCCCTCGCCGCCATTTCAACATTGTGAGTCCTCTCTCCACCCATGACCCTTATCTATGCTAATGGCATTCCACATTGAGGGAAACTAATTTAGGGACAATTTGTTACACCAATCAGCCTAATAGCACATCTTTGGGGTTTGGGAGGAAACCGGAGCACCCGAAGAAAACCCACGCCAGCACGAGGAGAATGTGCAAACTCCCACAGACACCGGCCCAAGTCCATGTATCTGCACAGCAAACAGTGATAGTCACTGAGCTGTTGTGTTGCCCGTCAGTCGGTCCAGTTTAAGCGTACACTAACGACGTGAAGCACTAGGCAACTCTCGAAACATCCAAGAGCAGCCCTCGTACGACCCATCGTGTGTATGCCTCTCATTGGCCAACAAGGCGGACCGAATCACCTGTGGATTAAAAGAGAAAAACATCAAAAACATGAACATCCTTATACAAACATTCCGAATCATGTGTATTCATTTTTAATCTTACATTTTAAAAAAAAGTTAGTGATTGTGTTATAATCCTGGCCAGTGTTAACACTGGAAAAGAGTGAAAGCTGAATTGATAGGTACTAATTTCCTTTTTTAGAAACCATGAAGGAAAATTACTGAACAGATTCACAGGAATCTGCTGATGAACTTTTAACACAAAGAATAAAACCTTTAGTTCATTTTTCTTGTTGAATAAATCACACCAGACAAAAAGTTGGAAAGATCTTGATACAAACATATAAAATGATTCAAATATTTACGATTCATTCACCTCAGCAATATCTTCATAGACACACACACATTCAGAAAGGGAAAACAATTTACCATAGCTATTTCATACAAGTACAATATTCAGTACAATGCAGTACCTGTGAACCAATTGGCTAACTGTGGTCAAGCACATCACACTATGAAGTCAATGAAAGATGTGACCAAGTAGATTTTACCGGATGTTTATCACACAGGGAGCCAATCAGCTTCACTGAAATTCACTGAGTTTTCCCAATCCACCTGCCACAGGAATCATAGTGAGCGAAGGGCAGACACGGAAAGGTCCATTGACCTTGAGGGGGATTCTCTGGTTTTGGGGTGAATGAGGCTGGAAACTCTCATCCTCTATCTTTCTCATAAAGTTTCTGATCTCTACGTTTGAGAGATTTGCCTTGGATTTCTCTTTAAAGACAAAGCCAGCATTCAGAAATAAGTTCCAGTTAAGATAAGAAAACAGGATCAGGTTCCATGTTAAAGAAAGGGCTACAGGACTTGATGTAAACAGGGCAATTGATTTGATGCCCAGCTTGACAAGGCTGCAGATCTAAAACTGTGCTTGGAAATGGATGCTGGATGTATTCAGAAATCCAGGGCAACAGATTCTCCGAAGGTGAGAGTCAAAGCTGAGGAGATGGGCTGTTGTTGAAGCTGTCTGTGTACGAGTGGCTCTGGAGAGAATGTCAAGGTGAGATCTTCGAAGCTGAAGATTGGAAACTCTTGTGAAAGAGATAAGATGAAACTGATTGACTCACAGTGTGACTCACGATGGAGTGGGGTTGTTGAGGAATCTATGCAATCTGTTTTGGATACATTGAGCATTTATTTTGTCGATTGGTTTGTTTGACCACAGTTCACCTGTTAAGTCACATGTAACTTATACTTACCCTGAATGTTAGAAGATCAGGTTGTTCATAGAGTCAGAGTCATCTTTGATCCAACTTATCCATGTCACTCCTTTTTTAAAATTCTAAGCTAGTCCCAACTGCAAGCATTTGGCCCAAATCTCTCTATACCCATCATACCTACGTAACTGTCTAAACGTTTTTTAAAAGACAAAATTGTACCCGCTTCCATTACCACCTCTGGCAGCTTGTTCCAGACACTTGCCATTCTCTGTGTGAAAAAATTGCCCCTCTGGACCCTTTTATATCTCTCCACTCTTACCTTAAAACTATGCCCTCTAGTTTTAGACTCCCCTATCTTTGGGAAAAGATATTGACTATTGCGCTGATCTATGCCTTTCATTATTTTATAGACCTCTATAAGATCACCTCTCAGCCTCTAGCACTCTAAAAAAAAGTCCCAGTCTATCCAGCCTCTCCTTATAACTCAAACCATCAAGTCCTGATAACATCCTAGTAAATCTTTTCTGCACTCTTTCTAGTTTCTATAATAGAGTGACTGGAACTGTACACAATGTTCCAAGTATGGCCTTCCTCATTGTCTTGTACTTCAACAAAATGTCCCAACTGCAGACCAATGTTCTGACCAATGAAACCAAGCATGCTTTATGCCTTCTTTACCACTCTGTCCATCTATGATTTGTGTTTCAAGGAGCTATGAACCTGTCCCCTAGATCTCTTTGTTCTGTAACTCTCCTCAGTGCCCTACCATTAACTGAGTAAGTCCTGCCCTGGTTCAATTTACTAAAATGCATCACCTCGCATTTATCTAAATTAAACTCCACCTGCCGTTCATCAGCCCACTGGCCCAATTGATCAAGATCCTGTTGCAATCCTAGATAACCTTCTTCATTGTCCACTATGACACCAATCTTGGTGTCATCTGCAAACTTACTAACCATGCCTCCTATATTCTCAACCAAATCATTAATATAAATGACAAATAACAGTGGGCCCAGCACTGATCCCTGAGGCACACCGCTGGTCACAGGCCTCCAGTTAGAAAAACAACTCTCTACAACCACCCTGTGGCTTCTGTCATCAAGAGGTTTGAAGATTTACGAGCATTTGGAGAGGTTTGACATGATCAGGAATAGTCAGCATGGATTTGTTAAGGGCAGGTCGTGCCTCACGAGCCTAGTTGAGTTCTTCGATAATGTGACTGAACACATTGACGAAGGAAGTGCCGTGAACGTAGTGTACATGGACTTCAGCAAGGCTTTTGATAAGGTCCCCCATGCAAGACTTCTTGAGAAGGTGAGAGGGCATGGGATCCAAGGGCCTTTGGCCTTGTGGATCCAGTACTGGCTTGCCTGCAGAAGGCAGAGAGTGGTTGTGGATGGGTCTTTTTCGGAATGGAGGTCAGTCACCAGTGGGTGCCCCAGGGATCTGTTCTGGGACCCTTGTTGTTTGTCATTTTCATAAATGACCTGGATGAGGAAGTGGAGGGATGGGTTAGCAAGTTCGCTGATGACACGAAGGTCGGCGGTGTTGTGGATGGTCTGGAAGGATGTCAAAAGTTGCAGCAGGACATAGATAGGATGCAGGAATGGGCGGAGAAGTGGCAGATGGACTTCAACGCGGATAAATGTGTAGTAGTCCATTTCGGCAGAACCAACGGGATGAACGAGTACACTATTAAGGGCAGGAGTCTTAGTAGCGTTGAAGAGCAGAAGGATCTCGGGGTCCGGGTTCACAGGACTCTTAAATCGGCCTCGCAGGTGGAGGAGGTGGTCAAGAAGGCATGTGGTGTACTGGCCTTCATTAATCGAGGGATTGAGTTTAGGAGTCGGGAGGTAATGCTGCAACTTTACAGGACCCTCGTCAGGCCTCATTTGGAGTACTGTGCGCAGTTCTGGTCGCCTCACTATAGGAAAGACGTAGAAGCTATTGAAAGGGTGCAGAAGAGATTTACAAGGATGTTGCCTGGACTGGGAGGCATGCCTTATGAAGATAGGTTGAGGGAGCTGGGACTCTTTTCCCTGGAGAGGCGAAGGTTGAGAGGCGACCTGATAGAAGTTTATAAAATGTTGAGAGGAATAGATAGGGTGGACTCTCAGAGGCTATTTCCCCGGGTTGAAATGGTCGCTACGAGAGGACACAGATTTAAGGTGCGGGGAGGGAAGTACAGAGGTGATGTTAGGGGTAAGTTTTTCACTCAGAGGGTGGTGAGTGATTGGAATCGGCTGCCGTCGTCGGTGGTGGAGGCGAACTCGCTGGGGTCTTTTAAAAGACTTCTGGATGAGTATATGGGGTTTAATGGGATTGGGGGTTATAGATAGGTCTATAGATTGGTGGGGTTGATGCGATCGGCGCAACTCGAGGGCCGAAGGGCCTGTTTGTGCTGTAATATTCTATGTAAGTTCTATGTAAGCCAATTTTGTATCCATTTGGTTACCTCACCTTGAATCCCATGAGATTTAACAATATGCAACAACCTAAACGTGCGCTACCTTGACAAGGCCATGCTAATGTCCATGTAGACAACATCAACTGTACTCTCCTCATCTACCTTCTTGGTTACCCCTTCAAAAAACTCAATCAAATTTGTAAGACATGATTTCCCACTTACAAAGCCATACTGACTGTCCGTAATCAGTCCTTGCATCTCTAAATGTCTGTAGATCCAGTCTCTCAAACGACTTTCTAATAACTTACCCACTACAGGTGTGAGGTTCACCAGCCTTAAATTCACTGCTTTTCCTTGCAGACCTTTTAAACTAAACGGACAACATTTGCCACCCTCCACTCTTCAGGTACCTCACCTGTGACTATCGATGATTCAAATATCTCAATTAGAGGACCTGCAATGTCCTCCCTAGCTTCCCACAACATCCTGGGATACACTTCATCAGGTCGCAGGGATTTATCTACCTTGATGTGTGTAAGGCTTCCAGCACCTCCTTCTCTGTTACATGTACATTCCTCAATGGATTAGTAAGTTTGCTGATGACACCAAAGTCGGAGGTGTGGTAGATTGTGAGGAAGGGTGTCATAGTTTGCAGGATGACTTAGAAAGGTTGCAGAGCTGGGCCGAGAGGTGGCGGATGGAGTTTAATGTGGAGAAGTGTGAGGTAATTCATTTCGGTAGGAATAACAGATGTGTTGAGTATAGGGCTAACGGGAGGACTTTGAATAGTGTGGAGGAGCAGAGGGATCTAGGTGTATGTGTACATAGATCCCTGAAAGTTGGGAATCAAGTAGATAAGGTTGTTAAGAAGGCATACGGAGTTTTGGCGTTTATTGGTAGGGGGATTGAATTTAGGAGTCGCAGCGTCATGATGCAACTGTACACATCTCTGGTGCGGCCGCACTTGGAGTTTTGTGTGCAGTTCTGGTCCCCACATTACAGGAAGGATGTAGAGGCTTTGGAGAGGGTGCAGAGGAGGTTTACCAGGATGTTGCCTGGTATGGAGGGGAGATCCTATGAGGAGAGATTGAGAGATTTGGGGTTGTTTTCGCTGGAAAGAAGGCGGCTAAGAGGGGATCTCATTGAAACATATAAGATGATTAGAGGTTTAGACAGGGTAGATAGTGATAGCCTTTTTCCTAGGATGGAGAAAGCTAGCACGAGGGGGCACGATTTTAAATTAAGGGGGGGTAGTTATAGGACAGATGTCAGGGGTAGGTTCTTTACCCAGAGGGTGGTGAGGGACTGGAATGCCCTGCCAGCTGCAGTTGTAAATGCACCTAGTTTGGGGGCGTTTAAAAGATCTGTGGATAGGTTTATGGATGAAAAGGGATTGGTTTAGGCTAGTGGGTCATTGTTTTGTAACTGGTCGGCGCAACATCGTGGGCCGAAGGGCCTGTTCTGCGCTGTAATGTTCTATGTTCTATGTTCTATGTTCAAGACATCACTATTTATTTCCCCAAGTTTTCTAACATCTGTGCTTTTCTCAACAGTAAATACTGAGAAATATTCATTTAGGATCTCACCCATCTCTTGTGGATCTCTTGTTGACCCTTAAGAGGCCTTATTCTCTCCCTGGTTACTCTTTTACCCCTTATGTATTTGTAGAAGTTCTTTGATTTCTCCTTTGCCTTATCTGCCAAAGTAATCTCGTGTCTCTTTGTTGCCCTCCTGATTTCTCTCTTAACTACACTCCTACACCTTCTATACTCTTCAAGGAATCCACTTGATCCCAATTGCTGATGCATGTCATGTGCCTCCTCCTTCTTCTTGACCAGGGCCTCAATATCCCGAGTCATCCAGGGTTTCTTACTTCTGCCAGCCTTGCCCTTCACTCTAAGAGGAATGCGTTTACCCTGAACCCTGGTTAAAACACTTTTGAAAGCTTCCCACATATCAGATGTCCCTTTGCCTTTCAACAGACTCCCCCAATTAACTTTTGAAAGTTCCTGCCTGATACCATCAAAATTGGCCATTCCCCAATTAAGAATTTTAACCTTTGGGACAGACCTATCATTCTCCATAGCTATCTTAAAACCAATGGAATTATTGTCACTGGTCTCAAAGTGATCCCTCACTAACACTTCTGAGATCTGCTCTTCCTTATTTCCCAAGAGGAGGTCAAATTTTGCCCCCTCTCTAGCTGGGCCACCCACATACTGAATGAGAAATTCCTTCTGAATACACTCAACAAATTTCTCTCCATCCAACCATCTAATTCTATGTCTGTCCCAGTCAATGTTGGGAAAGTTAAAATCTGCAATTATTACCACCCTATTTTTCTGGGAGCTTTCTGTAATCCCCTTACATATTTGCTCTTCAGTTTCCCGCTGACTGGCCTATAGTACGACCCCATCAAAGTGATTTCTCCCTTCTTACTTCTCAGTTCTACATGCATAGACTCAGTGGGTGAACCCTCGATATATCTCCTCTCAGAGATGTCGTAATGTTTTCCCGATCAAAAGTGCAACTCCCCCTCCTCTCTTACCTCCTGTTCTATCTTTCCTGTAGCATCTGTACCCTGGAACATTGAGCTGCCAGTCCTGTCCCTCCCTTAGCCATGTTTCAGTAATTGCTATAATATCCCAGTCCCACCTACCCATCCATACCCTGAGTTCAGCTGCCTTGCCCATCATTGAAATAAATACAGTTTAATCTGGACTTCCCTTGATCTCTGCCTTGCTTCTGTCTGATTTGTCTAGTACTAGGATTACTGACACTGCCTTTACGATTTAATGTGTTCTTTTTACCTTCTATGCTATCCTCAATCTTCTCTTTGGTCTCCCTACTGCTTTGGGTCCCTCCCTGACAATGTCTGAGGCTGTATCAGTTTATTCATAACCCTGAGCAGCCGTGACCTGATCCTGAGCTGAACCACAATCTGTATTTTCATCATCAGGATCATCTAGCTCCACTGTTACGTTTTAATGATCATATAAAGGCATCAATCTCTTAATAAAGGATAGTGTAAACAAGACAGAAGGGATGGAAAGCTTGAAGACAACCACAGTGGAGCTGAATGGACAAGGGGGATGTGGTGTTTGGACTTTGAGAAAACATTGAGAAAATCAGAGATGTTCTTTCAGAGAGTTGGTACAGACTTGATGGCTGGAACTCTACCACCTTACGCACCACGGAATCGACGCGGACAAGAGTCCAACAATGGAAATCTTCATTGACCTCGGGTGGAAATCTCCAATCTTGCCCGAGTGAGGTTGTAAAATCCCACTGGATGGATCAAATGGACTGTCAGGATTCTATCTGAGCAATATTTTGATTTGATTTGATCTATTATCGTCACATATATTAACATGTATTGGCATGGATTGAGAATTGGCTAACACAGGGGCGGCACGGTAGCACAGTGGTTAGCACTGCTGCTTCACAGCTCCAGGGTCCTGGGTTCGATTCCCGGCTTGGGTCATGTCTGTGTGGAGTTTGCACATTCTCCTCGTGTCTGCGTGGGTTTTCTCCGGGTGCTCCGGTTTCCTCCCACAGTCCAAAGATGTGCGGGTTAGGTTCATTGGCTATGCTAAAATTGCCCCTTAGTGTCCTCGGATGTATAGGTTAGAGGGATTAGCAGGTAAATGTGTAGGGATATGGGGATAGGGTCTGGGTGGGATTGTGTTCGGTGCAGACTCGATGGGCTGAAGGGCCTGTTTCTGCACTGTAGGGTTCTAAACATAGGAAACAATAAGTAGGAATAACTAGGTATGTGTTGGAGTGTCAGGCAGTGACTGGTGAGGCCCCACAGGGAGAGTGAGAAAGACTGTACAACACTCTTCCCTGGCTCCAACTGCACTCCCTACACTCCCCTCCCATTGACTGGCTCGGCCTCCCATCTCGACACTCCATAGGATCCGGCTCGATCATGTTGCCCTCAGGGAACGCTCCTTTAAAGGGACCACGCTGCCAAAATGACCATACAGAGTGGAAGAGCAGACTGGAGGGCCTGGCAACCACTCCTGCTCCTCCTATGTTCCCACATCCCCACATTCGCCTCGTACACCTTGACACCTGTCATGTATAAAAATCTATTTTCTTCTGAAATATATTCAGTGACTTGGTCTCCACAGTCTTCCAAGGAAGCAAATTCCACAGGTTCACCACCCTTTGAGTGAAGAGGTTTTTCCTCATCTTAGTCCCAAATGGTCAACACATGTGTTGGTGAATTTTTTTAGCATGGCCAATGCTCTTAACCAGCATGTCTTTCGCACTGTGGTGGGGCGGGGAGGCGTTGGAACATCCGGAGGAAACCCATGCAGACATGGGGAGAACATGTAGATTTCACACAGACAGTGACCCAAGCCAGGAATCGAACCTGCCTCCCTGGCGCTGTGAGGCAGCAGTGCTGACCACTGTGCTACCGTGCTGTCCGGTCTTCCTCTTTCTCTGGGATGATTGTTACTGTTCACTTTTGCGTGTTTTTCCGAAGCTCTGCCTAATACTATCGCATCCTTCACTGGTCTGACTGACAATTGTGTGTGCGTTTATTTTACTCACTCAGTATTAGCCCAACCCACACCCTGGTCACTCGCCTTCCCTGGCTGAGTCAATCAGGTGTCAGTCCTCTTGATGCACTCAACACATGAGCCCTGCCAGTCCAATCCCAGTGCCCTATCCTAAAGCTTTACAGTGCAGTCAGCGTGTGACATTCTCACTGTGCTGCTGTGAATCTGTTGCAGTTTGACCAAAATGTCAAGGATTGCCTGGTGACATGCAGCATGAGCCTGAGCACCATTCCTGTGCTGAATAAACCTGCCAGGCTGTGTGACTAACCCTGAACATCATGTTGTGCTGTTATAGTTAAATAAAAAAACAATCATTCAGAAGGTATAGAAACACAGAAACCCTACAAGGCAGTGTCTGCACCAACAACAGTCTCACCCAGGCCCCATCCCCACAATCCCACACTTTTATCCTGCCCATCCCTCGAACCTACACATCCCATAACGCTAAGGGTCAATTTAGCATGGCCAATGTACCTAACCCACACATCTTTGAACATAGAACATAGAACATAGAACATTACAGCGCAGAACAGGCCCTTCGGCCCACGATGTTGCGCCGACCAGTTACAAAACAATGACCCACTAGCCTAAACCAATCCCTTTTCATCCATAAACCTATCCACAGATCTCTTAAACGCCCCCAAACTAGGTGCATTTACAACTGCAGCTGGCAGGGCATTCCAGTCCCTCACCACCCTCTGGGTAAAGAACCTACCCCTGACATCTGTCCTATAACTACCCCCCCTTAATTTAAAATCGTGCCCCCTCGTGCTAGCTTTCTCCATCCTAGGAAAAAGGCTATCACTATCTACCCTGTCTAAACCTCTAATCATCTTATATGTTTCAATAAGGTCCCCTCTTAGCCGCCTTCTTTCCAGCGAAAACAACCCCAAATCTCTCAATCTCTCCTCATAGGATCTCCCCTCCATACCAGGCAACATCCTGGTAAACATCCTCTGCACCCTCTCCAAAACCTCTACATCCTTCCTGTAATGTGGGGACCAGAACTGCACACAAAACTCCAAGTGCGGCCGCACCAGAGATGTGTACAGTTGCATCATGACGCTGCGACTCCTAAATTCAATCCCCCTACCAATAAACGCCAAAACTCCGTATGCCTTCTTAACAACCTTATCCACTTGATTCCCAACTTTCAGGGATCTATGTACACATACACCTAGATCCCTCTGCTCCTCCACACTATTCAAAGTCCTCCCGTTAGCCCTATACTCAACACATCTGTTATTCCTACCGAAATGAATTACCTCACACTTCTCCACATTAAACTCCATCCGCCACCTCTCAGCCCAGCTCTGCAACCTATCTAAGTCATCCTGCAAACTATGACACCCTTCCTCACAATCTACCACACCTCCGACTTTGGTGTCATCAGCAAACTTACTAATCCACCCAACTATACCCTCATCCAGATCATTAATAAAAATTACAAACAGCAGTGGCCCCAAAACAGATCCCTGAGGCACACCACTTGTAACCGAACTCCATGACGAATATTTCCCATCAACCACCACTCTCTGTCTCCTATCTGCTAGCCAATTCCTGATCCAATTACCTAGATCACCCCCAATCCCATACATCTGCATTTTCTGCAGAAGCCTACCATGGTGAACCTTATCAAACGCCTTGCTAAAATCCATATACACCACATCAACTGCCTTACCCCTATCCACCTCTTTGGTCACTTTCTCAAAGAACTCGATAAGGTTAGTAAGGCATGACCTACCCGCTACAAAACCATGCTGACTGTCTCTAATCAACTCATTACTTTCCAAATAACTATAAATCCTGTCTCTAATAATCCTTTCCAAAACCTTACCCACCACAGAAGTAAGACTCACCGGTCTATAATTCCCAGGGAAGTCTCTTCTCCCCTTCTTAAACAATGGGACAACATTTGCTGTCCTCCAATCTTCTGGTACTATACCAGAGACTAACGACGACCTGAAGATCAGAGCCAGAGGCTCCGCAATCACCCCTCTTGCCTCCCAAAGAATCCTAGGGTAAATCCCATCTGGACCAGGGGACTTATCTATTTTCAATCCCTCTAAAATATCCAGCACATCCCCCGTATCAACTGCAATACTATCTATTACACACCCCTGCACCCCAGTGTCCTCCTCAGCTACATTCCTGTCCCCTTGCGTGAACACCGAAGAGAAATATTGGTTCAACGCCTCTCCAATCTCCTCCGGTTCCACGCACAACTTCCCTCTACTGTCTGTAACTGGCCCTAATCTTGCCCTAACCAACCTTCTGTTCTTGACATACCTGTAAAACGCCTTAGGGTTCTCCTTAATCCTATCAGCCAAAATCATCTCATGCCCTCTTTTAGCCCTTCTTAACTCCCTCTTCAACTCCTTCCTAGCCAATCTAAAACTTTCTAATGCACTACCTGAGCCCTCAAGCCTCATCCGAACATAAGCCTCCTTTTTCTTCCTAACCAACGAATCAACTTTTTTGGTGCACCACGGTTCCCTGGGCCTACCAAATCCTCCTTGCCTGACAGGGATATACTTATCACAGACCCGCAATAGCTGCTCCTTGAAAAATCTCCACATCTCGGATGTTCCCAGTCCCTGTAATCTCCCATTCCAACCAATGCTTCCTAATTCTCTCCTAATAGCCTCATAATTACCCTTCCCCCAGCTGAAACTACTGACCCGAGGTCAGTAGTTCCTTTGGGAGGAACCCAGAGGAAACCCACGCACACACAGGAAGAATGTGCAAACTCCACGTAGACAATGACCCAAGACAGGAATCAAACCAAGCTCCCTGGAGTTGTGAGGCAGCAGTGCTAACCACTGCGCCAGAATGCCACTCTCTGATTGAGTAAGCACTTTGTGGGTTCATTTATTAAGACTAGGCAAATAGAAATATTTATACGTGAATTCTTGAAGACATCAGTAACAGCGCTGCTCATGTTGCATTCTACTCACAAGCCAAAATGAAACTAAGACTGGATCACATGCTACATTTCCCTTCTGGGGATGACTTCCTGCTATCCCTTAATAGATCCCTTAATAGGGGATCTAATAGAGGTTTATAAGATTATGAATGGGATAGATAAGCTTTTTCCGCTATTAGAAATGGATAGAACGAGGGGTCACGGGCTTAGGGTGAGGGGGGCTAGATATAAGACTAATATTAGAGGGCAGTTTTTCACACAAAGGGTAGTGGGGGGTGTGGAATGCACTGCCGAGTAAGGTGGTGGAAGCAGGCACGCTAGGGTTGTTTAAGAGTCATTTGGACAGCCACATGAGCGGTCTACATATCGGGGGATATAGCAGGCCTTACTAAACATTGTAGGCTTGGGATTCAGTTTCAGCCTCAGGGATGTAGAGTCTTTTTAATAATGAATTTTTTGTCATCCACAGGCATTTAAGTCCAGCAAGGGGCATGCATGCGGCAGGTTGTGGTGGGCTGCTCTTGGATGTTGCTTCGGGAGTTGCCTATTGCTTCATGTCGTTGGTGTGCGTAAACTGGACCATCTCGAGGGCAACATGACAGCTCAGAGACTATCTCTGTTGCTGTGCGGACACATGGATTTGGGTCTGTGTCTGTGGGAGTTTGCGCGTTCTCCCCGTGGTTGCGTGGATTTCCTCCGGGTGCTCCGGTTTCCTCCCACATCCCAAAAATGTGATTTTAGGCTGATTGATTGGGTAACAAATTGTCCCTATATTGGACCTCCCTGATCCTCGCACATTAGGCGTAGACTAAAATCATGAATAGGTCACTGACAATGGGACGGCGGCGCGGGCTCGTTGGGCCGAAGGGCCTGTTTCCCGTGCTGTGTTGTTCTTTGTTCTTTGTTCTTAAAGGAATATTACAACACACCATGTAGTATTGCTCACCCATGCCATTGCCCCATCCATCCGTCACTGGAACATTCATCTAGCCTGATTGTGCCCCTGAAGGTCTCCCATCTCCCCAGTTTGAATAATATTGAGTTGGTGATATCCTAACTCACAGCAAACTCTGTTTCCCCATTACCCCTCTGCTCACATTGACACCTACTTAGGCAATGCCTCAACTTTAAAATTCTCATCCGCGTTTTCAAACCCCTGCCCGCCCAATCCCTATCTCTGGGATTGACTCTCGGAGATATCTGTAACCTAACTCAACACTGACTGAAGATGGAAAGATTAGGAGCCTTGAGGCAATATTCAATCTGAATGGTTGATTTAAATTTATGCCATTAGTTTGATCTCTCCTGGTCTACAGATATGCAAAATGTCATGTGCAAATTAATTGAAAACCAATATATTTTTCTTTCTTCTCTTTGTCACCTTGTCAAGCTCCACTAGAGAAAAAGGGTACATCATCTTCAGGTCTGATGTTATCTTTCTGTTAATATTATTGTTTTACATTTGTTCTTGTCTGAGGAGTATTTCCAGTCCAAATCAGCTGGGTAGCAATCAGTACATTAAACCAGTGACAGAATGTATTTGGGAAGAGGTCAAGGTGAACGATGTTCCTCATCTCCGGGCCTCTAACTTGTCATTCCTCTGATGCTGGGAGATGATCAGGGCCCAATCAAAGTGTCACACTGGCCAGAGTGGTGACAGTTTGAAGGGATGTGGGGTATCTGTGCCACGCAATCAGCTCTAATAATGTCACAGCCACTTCAGAGCAGCCTTTAGAATATGTACAGGGATTTAACAGAGGGCAGTATTTTAGGCCAACATTGTTTTTCTAAGTTTTTTTGTGGAAAAGGCAGTAGCAGATTTGTAGCCCTGATAACAGCACATTCAAAAATATTTCACAACATTCATTGAACTGATTCACTATTTTCATCCTGTACATTTCTGATAACTAACAAGATAGTGCTGCTAAAATTCAATAATATGTAATCAGAGAATCCCTGCAGTGTAGAAGGAGGCCATTTGGCCCATTGAGTCTGCACTGACCACAATTCCACCCAGGCCCTATCCCCATAACCCCATGCATTTACCTAAGCTAGTCCCTCTGACACTAAAGGGGCAATTTAGCATGGCCAATCCACCTAACCTGCACATCTTTGGACTGTGGGAAGAAATTAGAATGCCTGGACAAAACCCACACATATATGGGGAGAATGTGCAAACTCCACACAGACAATGGCCCAAGCCAAGTATTGAACCTGGGTCCTTGGCACTGTGAGGCAGCAGTGCTAACCATTGAACCACCCAATGCTTATGAGCGTATTTCAATTCGTTTCAACTTGGAAAAGAAAATTTCAGAATAACTGTCTTTGCAGGAGCCTTGTCCACATTACAATTCCTCATTCACAGCTGTCAGTTTCATTATAATATTCAGAGTACAGATCAGAGGTCAGTTTTAGTAATTCCCCAGGCACCATGGGCTCTGTCCCAATGCTAATCCCATTTCCTTTAGCAGTCTGCTTGCTCCTCTCTACTAGATCTCACAACCTGGGCTGAGTTTCCCAAACAATTTAGTACTGAGGGATTGCAGCAGTGTTGGAGAGTCAGTATTGAGGGAGTGCTGAACTGTTGGAGGGTCAGTACTGAGGGAGTGCTGTGCTGTCAGTGGGTCACTACTGAATGTGAGAGTGCAGCATTGTCAGATGAATGGGATAGTACTAAGAGAATGCAGCACTGTTTGTTGTAACATGCCTGTACAGGTTTGCAGCACGTCATCATTAGTGTTTCATGCAATCCTGTTTTAGTTTCATTTTTTGCATTGAGTGGTTCATGCACAGACGGAGATGGCCTATCTCTAGACTATTAATCCAGAAACTCGGCTAACGTTCTGGGGACCCGGGTTCAAATCCTGCCACGATAGATGGTGAAATTTGAATTCAATAAAATATATTTGGAATGAAGAATCTACTGATGACCATGAAACCATTAACGATTGTCAGAAAAAAACCCATCTAGTCACTAATGTACTTTAGGGAAGGAAATCTGCCATCCTTACCTGGTCTGGTCTAGATGTGACTCCAGAGCCACAGCAATGTGACTAACTCTCAACTGTCCTCTGAAATGGTCTTGCAAGCCACTCAATTGTTTCAATCAAAGGCACTAGGTGTGGATGATAAATACTGACCAGCAAGCGATGCCCACATTCCACAAACAGAAACCATAAAAAATTACAGCTCAGAAACAGGCCTTTTGCCCCTTCTTGTCTGTGCCAAACCATTTTCTGCCTAGTCCCACTGACCTGCACTTGGACCATATCCCTCCACACCCCTCTCATCCATGAACCCGTCCAAGTTTTTCTTAAATGTTAAAAGTGACCCCGCATTTACCACTTTATCCGGCAGCTCATTCCACACTCCCACCACTCTCTGTGTGAAGAATCTCCCCCTAATATTCCCTTTAAACTTTTCTCCTTTCACCCTTAACCCATGCCCTCTGGTTTTTTTTCTCCCCTAGCCTCAGTGGAAAAAGCCTGCTTGCATTCACTCTATCTATACCCATCAAAATCTTATACACCTCTATCAAATCTCCCCTCATTCTCCAGGGAATAAAGTCCTAACCTATTCAATCTCTCTCTGTAACTCAGCTTCCCAAGTCCCGGCAACATCCTTGTGAACCTTCTCTGCACTCTTTCAACCTTATTTACATCCTTCCTGTGACTAGGTGACCAAAACTATACACAATACTCTAAATTCAGCCTCACCAATGCCTTATATAACCTTACCATAACACTCCAACTTTTACACTCGATACTCTGATTTATAAAGACCAATGTCCCAAAAGCACTCTTTATGACCCTATCCACCTGTGATGTCACTTTTAGGGAATTCTGTACCTGTATTCCCAGATCCCTCTGTTCATCTGCATTCTTCAGGTTTCGCTGGTATTGTTCAAGCTTTCTGTCCATGTACATTTGTTTTGACAACAGCCTACAGAGTGTAGAGTGTTATAGGATTGGTTATTATTGGTTATTGGTTATTAACAATTGATGTTGCCTGGTATGGTGGGAAGGTCTAATGAGGAAAGGCTGAGGGACTTGAGGTTATTTTCATTAGAGAGAAGAAGGTTACGAGGTGACCTAATTGAGGCATACAAGATGATCAAAGGATTGGATAGGGTGGACAGTGAGAGCCTTTTTCCTCGGATGGTTATGGCTAACACGAGGGGACATAGCTTTAAATTAAGGGGTGGTAATTATAGGACGGATGTCAGAGGTAGGTTCTTTACTCAGAGGGTAGTAAGGGCGTGGAATGCCCTGCCTGCAGCAGTTGTGGACTCGCCAACTTTAAGGGTGTTCAAATGGTCAGTGGATAGGCATATGGATAACATTGGAATAGTTTAGGTTAGGGGGTCATTAGATTGGTTCCATTGGTCGGCGCAACATCGAGGGCTGAAGGGCCTGTACTGCGCTGGAATGTTCTATGTTCTACAGAATTCATGGACCACTTTGGCAGCAGATGCAAACTCAGAATGGATAGTCGGAACCACAAGCCCATAGAAGAATTCCTGAAAGATCTGCTAGAAAAGCTCAAAAACGGCATAACAATGAAAAGATCTTGAAGGATGAAATAAGTATGAAGTGATCCTCATAGGTTGATAAAGCTTAAGATCCTGAGTACGATCCCAATTGTTGATGCACTGACTAGAACACCCAAAGCTAGCAAGGTATCTGGGAGGAGTGATCTCCTGCTTGAAGCAAGGCAATGCCCAGCTTCCCAGCAATTCTGTAAGGAATGTGTCAGAAAGGGCCATCGACACTGACAGTGTACGAGAGCAGAGGCTGATGTAGCTACAGAGAACCGTGCGCTGATCCAAACAGAGCGTATACAATGAGTACCTTCCTGACCTGTTTGTGGATTTTAGGATGGATGTAGGTCTGCCCAGGTTAGGGATACAGATTGGAAGCTGCGGAGGAAAGATCGCCAGAGGGGATGAGATCAATGACAGTCCTGAAACAGTGGCTTGATGTGCAGGGAGAGGTAGGAGGAAGTGTCTGAGTGCTGATACTCAGCCTCTGTGAGTTGAATGAAGTCAGTACACCAGATAACAACAGCAGCACCCTCAAGGGTGGGTTTGACCACGAGGTCAAGGTTCGACCTAAGAGAACGGTATGCAGCAAATTCTGAGGAATTGGGTGAGAGGAGCAGAGAAATTAAGATGGCTGATATCAGTTACACAATGAAAATATCAAGAGCGGGTCAGAAGCCAGAGGGTAGAGGGGTCCGGGTAGAGGGAAAGGACTGAAGATGGGTGAAATGATCCATTGGATCGGGGGAAGATTCCTGCCCAAATTGAGGATGGAGAGAATGGAAGACAAGTTCAGCATTGCGCTGAGCCCAAAATTCATTGATGAAGATGTAAAGGGATGAACTGAGTCCTTTGGATGAAAGAAAACTCGCATTTCCAATTATCTTTTGAAATGTAATGTGGAAAATGCAGCAACTCATTTCCCTGCAGAAAATTCTTACAAACAGTTATGTGACAATGGCCAGATAACCTATTATAGTAATATTGGTGGAGAGATAAATATTCCTCATGACACGGGTTATAAGTCTCCTGCTCTTTCTCAAAGTGCAACCCTTTTTCATTGCCTGAGAAATTTAGACAGGGCAATGATTTGGTATCACATCTGACAGTACAGCACTCCCTGCTCACACTGGAACATCAGCTTTGATTTTTCTGCCCAATTCCTAGACTGGGACTTGAACCCATAACCTTCTGACGAGAGTTTTTAACTTTGTAACTAACAGCGTCAATAAGATTTCACACCAGAGCTTATTTGACAAAATTGGGCTGAAGAAGGTAATAATCACGGAGGTTTGGTTAATAGACAGGAAGTTATTGGGCCATTTTCAGGTTATCAGATATAGCTTGTAAGAATCAGTGTTTGTACCTATGAATCTATGTCTCTGATGAATAGCTGAGTGTACAGTTAGGTGTGACACCAAGCTGTGTGGAGGATGAAAGAGATTGCAAAATAGTTGGTTGTGTAGGCAAATCGAATCCAGGATGGACAAAGGTGAGAAACTAAGAAAACTGGAATTTCAAGGGGCCTGGTAGCTTTGTGCATGGAAAGTTAACAAGCAGATATCTCAAGTAGTTAGGAAAGCAAGTGATATGTTTATCTTTATTACCAAGGGTTAGAATATCAGAGCAAAAGGTTTTTACTGCAATGGGGCTAATGTTTGGATTGCTGTCTGTTGTTATGGTCTCCTTACCAAAGTAAAAACATACTTGTCTTGGAGGGAGTATAACAAAGGTTCACTAGATTGCTCATGGATATTCAGGGGATTGTATTATGAAGAGAGATTGATTGTCATAGGCATAAAATCCACTGCAAATGAGATGTTATCATTTTGAAAAATATACTTATCTTAAGGGGTTTGACAGGGTTGATTTGGGAGAATGTTTCCCTGGCTGTGGGATCACAGTCTCAGAGTAAAGGATCATCCATTCTGTCTGTGTGGAGTTTGCACATTCTCCTCGTGTCTGCATGGGTTTCCTCCGGGTACTCCGGTTTCCTCCCACAGTCCAAAGATGTGCGGGTTAGGTTGATTGGCCATGCTACAATTGTCCCTTAGTGTCCTGAGATACATCAGTCAGAGGGATTAGCGGGTAAAATATGGAGGGATATGGGGGTAGGGCCTGGGTGGGATTGTGGGCGGTGCAGACTCGATGGGCCGAAGGGCCTCTTTCTGCACTGGAGGGTTCTATGATTTCTATTTTTCCGGACTGAGATAAGGAGAAGTTTCTCCACACAGAGGATTGAGTGTCTTTGGAATTCTCAAGCCCAGAGAGCTATGGACGCTCCGTTGCGGAGTGCATTCATGATGGAGGTGGATAGAATTTTGGATTATGAAGAGAATTAAGAAAGGTGAGGTTAGCTCAGGAATGTGGAGTTACCTTGTCTGGAGAACTAAGATCAAGGGGGTGACTGAGCATTCCACTCCTATTTCATACATGCTTAAAAGGAGCAAAAACAGCACAGTAGTCAAAAATATTATTTACTCAGATATTTAATATTTAGCCACAAAGGAGTAAGTGACTGCAGTGTTCGATCACTGCTGAAGAGGATTGAGCAGTTTGTTCCTCTGTTTGATGTTATTTTTCAGCCTGCATTTGATTAGTGATGATAATGTGATGTAGGATCTCAGATCCTGAAAAAGCTGTTTCATTTCACTTCAACAGGAAATATAAATACTGCAGGAATATTACAGCCATCTCCGACTATATAAACCATCCTCTGTATCCAAACACTCTCACTGGACTATCTAACCAGTTCTTGTCTCTGCTGCTTTCCCGAGTGTGCCAAATAGTTACGATGCAAAATTGGAATTAATTGGGATTACTCACTCCACAGAGCGTCAGCAAAGGATAATACAACATGAGAGCCTTCAGAAGGAAATGTCAAAGCGCTTATTTCAGAGAAGTGATTTCTGGATTAGTTCAGATATTGGTTATTCTTCCAAACCTGTAGGGTTGGGAACAGGGTCAGTTGCTTATCATGGACCCTGGCGCTTCTCCACTTTTTGGGCCCCCTTTTCCCCCCTTCCGCCCTCCAGCGCAATCACTTAACCCTCAGCGATCCATTTTTGTTTTCCCCTTTTGAAATCCACCAATCAAGGAATGATCCCAGTAAAGTGATAATGGTCATTCTTGACATTTGGTTATAAATATTGTCCGAAAGATATACTGCACGGTGGCACAGTGGTTAGCACCGCTGCATCACAGCGCCAGGGACTCATGTTCGATTCCTGGCTCGGATTACTGACTGTGTAGAGTTTGCACATTCCCCTTGTGTCTGCGTGGGTTTCCTTCGGGTGCTCCAATTTCCTCCCACAGTTTGAAAGATGTGCTGGTTAGGCGCATTGACGTGAACAGGCGCTACAATGTGGGGAATTTCACATTAACTACATTTCAGCGTTAATGAAGATTCGATGACCGAGAAATTCATCAACAATGAATTTTGGTGATAATGGTACATAGAATAATCGTAGTTTTGAAGCCTGTTTCACTGAACACTTTATCGTTGGAGTTTTACACAATGCAGATTGAGTCAATAACTGATTTCATATATAAAAAAAAGAGCTTTTCCACCTTCAGTTCAAATCCAGGCCACAGATCGATTAGGAAGTGAGGTTCTCTCAGATGTGTCCTGAGAACAGCCCCACATATCAATTCTAACAAAACCCATTTCCACTCCATTGCCTCTGACGTGACTGAGCTGGGTTAATGGTGAGAGCTTTATTTCATTACGTTACAGCTCACTGTCTAATAGGAGGGGTCTCACTGTCACAAACAAACATAACATGGAAACTAATCTTGTTTTTTACAAAGTCTATAATGTTTTATTCTAGGCTGACACTGGATCCATTTTACAAACACTGAAAATCAGCAAGTATTTGTGCTTTTCCCCCCCTTGTCTTTATTGTCACTGATCCCTCCGCAGTTTTTCCTTCCTTCTCTTCCCTTTTTGAAGGTGTTGGTTCCTTGCTGGGTGATGATCCCTTGAGCACTAATTATTCCTGAACACCTTCTCATGACACTACGATTCATTTGTGAGCAGCGACAGTGAGTTGGCAAGTCACCCAGCCAGGGTATTAAAGAGAAATCAGATGCTGCCTGAGTCTAACGATACCACACACAAGCACTCCCAGCAGGCTCATGATCACCAATTGGCTCAGACTGTATGTCCCTCTGTAACAGTCACATCAGTTCTAGCGCCTACTCCATGTACTGCTCAACCAAATCAACTAACTGAGCCGTCTATGGCAGTAACATTTACTTCTGCAGATCACTTCAAGGAGCTATTGAGGTTTTGTGTATTATTACTAGAGTATCTGAGAAATTTACACATAGAACATTGAACATTACAGCCAGTCCAGGCCCTTCACCCCTCAATGTTGCACCGTACTGTGAAACCAACCTGAAGCCCCTCTAACCTACACTATTCCAATATCATACACAGTTCAGAAGGAGGCTATTCAGCCCATTGTGGCCATGATATCTCTTTGAAAAGCTACCTAATTAGTCCCACTGTCTTGTTCGTTCCACTTGCCCTGCAGATATTTCCATCTCTAATACCTGAAAATTACGTCAGCCCGGCTGATGGGATCTTCCAGCCCTAACCAATGGGATCTTCCAGCCCTGCTGACAGGATCCTCCAGCCCTGCCGATGGGATCTTCCAGCCCTAACCAATGGGATCTTCCAGCCCCGCTGACAGGATCCTCCAGCCCTGCCAATGGGATCTTCCAGCCCTAACCAATGGGATCTTCCAGCCCTGCTGACAGGATCCTCCAGCCCTGCCGATGGGATCTTCCAGCCCTAACCAATGGGATCTTCCAGCCCCGCTGACAGGATCCTCCAGCCCTGCTGATGGGATCCTCTGTCTCTGCTGCCGATGAAACATTGCCATGGGTTTCCCGGCAGCAGGGGGTGCATGGTCTGGAAAACCCCTGTTAACAGCGGCGGAACCAGAAAATCCTGCTGCTAGCCAAAGGCGGACAACATCTGCTGGGAGGCAAGAGAACCCTGCCCTTTGAACCTGATTACATTATCCTTTCAGAAATCAATACACATTAAAAATATTCCCAATTTCCCTCTTGCCTTCCTGACCTTATTTCTGTTTGCTCTATTTAACAAATGGAAACAAGTTATCGTGATCAATACATCTCAATTTTGAACTGATCCATTAAATCTCCCATTGACATTCTTTGCTCAGAGAAGAACACTCCCAACTTCTGTTCACACGATTGAAGTCTTGTATTCCAGGTGTCAACTTGACAAGTTTCTTGTGAATCAGTCCAAAGATTTGTGGGTTAGGTTGATTGGCCATGCTAGAAATTGCCCCTTAAGTATCCAGGGATGTGTAGGTTAGAGGGATTATTGGGTATAATATGTAGGGATATAGGGGTAGGGCCTGGGTGGGATTGTGTTTGGTGCAGACTCGATGGGCCAAAGGGTCTCTTTCTGCACTGTAGGGTTCGATGAATCTATGATCTATGATCTATGAACCTTCCTCGAGGATCTGATTACCAGAATTGAACACAAAACTGTGGCTGAGATTGAAGTCATGATTTGGAAAGGTTTACAAAAAGGTGCTTGTTTTTGTATTCTTCCTCTATTTATAAAGCTGAGGGTCTCGCACATTGAACATAGAATCTTTATAGTGCAGAAGGAGCCATTCGATCCATTGAGTCTGCGCTAATTCTCCAACAGGGCATTTTACCCAGGTCCTAGCCCCATAACCTCACATATTTATCCTGCTAATCTTCCTTATCTACACATTTTGGGACACTAAGGGACAATTTAGCATGGCCAATCCACCTAACCCGCACATCCTTAGACTGTGGGTAAAAACCAGAGAACCCGATGTGAAGAAAAGGAAATCAGAGAAGCAAAGAGTATGTCTTGAGACTGACAGTCAACACAGTAGATAATCCAAGAGTCTTCGATAGATGTTAAAATAGTGAGAGGGGACGAGGAGGACTGGGGCCTTTTAAAAACCAAAAGGGATCTACTCGACATATGGATGGAATTTTGTATGGAGAAGCGTGATGTGGTGCATTTTAGCAGGAAGGATAGGGAGAGGCAATATTGTCTAAATAACACAGAATGTGTAGGGAGAGAGATATCTTGGAGTTCATGTGCATTGATATCTAAAGGTGGCACACACTAAGAGAGTAACTGGCAAAGCAAATGGAAACCTAAACTTCCTAAATAGTCATTCTGAACATATATCAAACGCTAGACAGTCCAGAACCAGAGTCCAGCATCCAGGTCTGTCAGCACACCTGAGGAAAGACGTGAAGATTCTTAAGAGAAACCAATATTTCTCTTCGGTGTTCACGCAAGGGGACAGGAATGTAGCTGAGGAGGTCACTGGGGTGCAGGGGTGTGAAATAGATAGTATTGCAGTTGATACGGGGGATGTGCTGGATATTTTAGAGGGTTTGAAAATAGATAAGTCCCCTGGTCCAGATGGGATTTACCCTAGGATTCTTTGGGAGGCAAGAGGGGTGATTGCGGAGCCTCTGGCTCTGATCTTCAGGTCGTCGTTAGTCTCTGGTATAGTACCAGAAGATTGGAGGACAGCAAATGTTGTCCCATTGTTTAAGAAGGGGAGAAGGGACTTCCCTGGGAATTATAGACCGGTGAGTCTTACTTCTGTGGTGGGTAAGGTTTTGGAAAGGATTATTAGAGACAGGATTTATAGTTATTTGGAAAGTAATGAGTTGATTAGAGATAGTCAGCACGGTTTTGTAGCGGGTAGGTCATGCCTTACTAACCTTATCGAGTTCTTTGAGAAAGTGACCAAAGAGGTGGATAGGGGTAAGGCAGTTGATGTGGTGTATATGGATTTTAGCAAGGCGTTTGATAAGGTTCACCATGGTAGGCTTCTGCAGAAAATGCAGATGTATGGGATTGGGGGTGATCTAGGTAATTGGATCAGGAATTGGCTAGCAGATAGGAGACAGAGAGTGGTGGTTGATGAGAAATATTCGTCATGGAGTTCGGTTACAAGTGGTGTGCCTCAGGGATCTGTTTTGGGGCCACTGCTGTTTGTAATTTTTATTAATGATCTGGATGAGGGTATAGTTGGGTGGATTAGTAAGTTTGCTGATGACACCAAAGTCGGAGGTGTGGTAGATTGTGAGGAAGGGTGTCATAGTTTGCAGGATGACTTAGAAAGGTTGCAGAGCTGGGCTGAGAGGTGGCGAATGGAGTTTAATGTGGAGAAGTGTGAGGTAATTCATTTCGGTAGGAATAACAGATGTGTTGAGTATAGGGCTAACGGGAGGACTTTGAATAGTGTGGAGGAGCAGAGGGATCTAGGTGTATGTGTACATAGATCCCTGAAAGTTGGGAATCAAGTAGATAAAGTTGTTAAGAAGGCATACGGAGTTTTGGCGTTTATTGGTAGGGGGATTGAATTTAGGAGTCGTAGCGTCATGATGCAACTGTACACATCTCTGGTGCGGCCACACTTGGAGTTTTGTGTGCAGTTCTGGTCCCCACATTACAAGAAGGATGTAGAGGCTTTGGAGAGGGTGCAGAGGAGGTTTACCAGGATGTTGCCTGGTATGGAGGGGAGATCCTATGAGGAGAGATTGAGTGATTTGGGGTTGTTTTCGCTGGAAAGAAGGCGGCTGAGAGGGGATCTCATTGAAACATATAAGATGATTAGAGGTTTAGACAGGGTAGATAGTGATAGCCTTTTTCCTAGGATGGAGAAAGCTAACACGAGGGGGCACGATTTTAAATTAAGGGGGGGTAGTTATAGGACAGATGTCAGGGGTAGGTTCTTTACCCAGAGGGTGGTGAGGGACTGGAATGCCCTGCCAGCTGCAGTTGTAAATGTACCTAGTTTGGGGGCGTTTAAAAGATCTGTGGATAGGTTTATGGATGAAAAGGGATTGGTTTAGGCTAGTGGGTCATTGTTTTGTAACTGGTCGGCGCAACATCGTGGGCCGAAGGGCCTGTTCTGCGCTGTAATGTTCTATGAGGAAGATTTACCAGAACGGCTCCAGGGATTAAAAAAGGGATTGAAGGAAATGCCAAACAATTAGTTTTCTATTAGTGCCGGACAAATTAATAGAATTAATCCTGAGAGATGGGATTAACAGTCACATAGAAAGGCATGGACCTATCAGAGATGGTCAGCATGGATTTATTACAGGAAGGGTTTGCCTCACCAACGTTGTTGAATTCTTTGAGGAAGTGACAAGAAGGGTTGATGAAGGTAGTGCAGTGGATGTGGTTTACGTGAATTTTAGCAAGACATTTGACAAGGTCACACATGGCAGATTGGGTCAAAAAAAGCAAATGCACCTGGGACACAGGGTTATGTGGCAAATTGAATCAACAGTTGGCTTAGAGGGTGGCACGGTAGCACAGTGGTTAGTACTGCTGTTTCACAGCTCCAGGGTCCTGGGTTCGATGCTCAGGTCACTGTCTGTGTGGAGTTTGCACATTCTCCTCGTGTCTGCGTGGGTTTCCTCCGGGTGCTCCGGTTTCCTCTCACAGTCCAAAGATGTGCGGGTTAGGTTGATTGGCCATGCTAAGAAATTACCCCTTGGTGTCCTGGGATGCGTAGGTTAGAGGGATTAGTGGGTATAATATGTAAGGATATGGGGGTAGGGCCTGGGATTGTGTTCGGTGCAGACTCGATGGGCCGAAGGGCCTCTTTCTGCACTGTAGGGTTCTATGATCTATGTTCTTAGTAACAGGAAACAAAGGGTTATGGCCCTTGGGTGCCCTTACAAATGGAAAGTTGTTTCAAATGATGTTCGACAGGGTTTGGGACCCTTGCTGTTTGTGTTATATGTTAATGACTTGGATGTGAACGTGGGAGACACGATTGGAAAATTTGCAGTTGACACAAAGATGAATAGTACAGGGGAGAGTTATAATCTACAAAACCATATTGATGGGTTGGTGGAGTGGGCGGTAAAGTGGCAGATAGATTTTAACATAGAGAGGTGTGAGGTAATGCATTTAGGGAGGTCGAACAGTTGGAGGGAACACACAATAAATGGGAACACACTAAGGAGGGTCGATGAAGTGAGAGATCTTGGCGTACAAGTGCACAGGTTCTGAAAGGCAGCAGTTCAAATAGACAGGGTTATAAAGAAGGAATTTGGAATGCTCTCCTTCGTTGGTAGAAGTATAGAATATAAAAGTGAGGGATAATGTTGGAATTATATAACATAAAGGTGAGACCACAACTGGAGAGTTTTGTGCAGTTTTAGTCACCATATTACAGGAAGGAGGTAATTGCTCTGGAGAGAGAGTGCAGAGGAGGTTGCCAGGGGGAGAGAAATGTAGCTGCGAGGAGAGATTGGAGAGGTTGGGGTTATTTTCCTTGGAACAAATTGACTTGATACAGGTGGACAAAATTATGAGGGGGAAGAGATAGAGTGGACAGGATAAAATTGTTTCCCTTGGTGGAGAATTTTAGAACCAGGAGATATTGATTCAAGATGGAAAGGGGACCTGAGGAACAACCTATACACACAGAGGGTGCGTGCCTGGAATTCATTGCCCGAGTTGGTAGTTTTGAAAAAATGACCTGGATCTGCACCTTGAGTGCTGTAAACTACAGGATTAGGGGCCGGGTGCAGGAAGTGGGCTGAGAAAGGGCATTCGAGTGTCCTCGGACTATCACAGACACGATAGGCCAAATGGCCTCCTTCTGTGCTGTAGCTTTTCTATGGACTGTCCTCACGTTCCAGTACATTCCCAGAAATAACCCTACATTTTCCCAGTACATTCCCAGGAATAATCCTACATGTTCCCAGTACATTCCCAGGAATAACCCTATATATTCCCAGTACATTCCCAGGAATAACCCTACATATTCCCAGTACATTCCCAGGAATAATCCTACATGTTCCCAGTACATTCCCAGGAATAACCCTATATATTCCCAGTACATTCCCAGGAATAACCCTACATGGAATTGCTACAGCTCTGGCTCGTTAGAGGGGTCAGTTTTTGTTCAAAGTGTGCAGGAAGGTTTTTTGACTCAGTATGTAGATAGGCCGACGAGAGGTGAGGCTATATTGGATTTGGTGCTCGGTAATGAGCCAGACCAGGTGCTAGACTTGGAAGTTGGTGTACAGTTTGGGGATAGTGATCACAATTCGATTACGTTTACCTTAGTGATGGAAAGGGATAGGCATGAACCTCGGGTCAGTAGTTTCAGCTGGGGGAAGGGTAATTATGAGGCTATTAGGAGAGAATTAGGAAGCATTGGTTGGAATGGGAGATTACAGGGACTGGGAACATCCGAGATGTGGAGATTTTTCAAGGAGCAGCTATTGCGGGTCTGTAATAAGTATATCCCTGTCAGGCAAGGAGGATTTGGTAGGCCCAGGGAACCGTGGTGCACCAAAAAAGTTGATTCGTTGGTTAGGAAGAAAAAGGAGGCTTATGTTCGGATGAGGCTTGAGGGCTCAGGTAGTGCATTAGAAAGTTTTAGATTGGCTAGGAGGGAGTTGAAGAGGGAGTTAAGAAGGGCTAAAAGAGGGCATGAGATGATTTTGGCTGATAGGATTAAGGAGAACCCTAAGGCGTTTTACAGGTATGTCAAGAACAGAAGGTTGGTTAGGACAAGATTAGGGCCAGTTACAGACAGTAGAGGGAAGTTGTGTGTGGAACCGGAGGAGATTGGAGAGGCGTTGAACCAATATTTCTCTTCGGTGTTCACGCAAGGGGACAGGAATGTAGCTGAGGAGGACACTGGGGTGCAGGGGTGTGTAATAGATAGTATTGCAGTTGATACGGGGGATGTGCTGGATATTTTAGAGGGATTGAAAATAGATAAGTCCCCTGGTCCAGATGGGATTTACCCTAGGATTCTTTGGGAGGCAAGAGGGGTGATTGTGGAGCCTCTGGCTCTGATCTTCAGGTCGTCGTTAGTCTCTGGTGTAGTACCAGAAGATTGGAGGACAGCAAATGTTGTCCCATTGTTTAAGAAGGGGAGAAGGGACTTCCCTGGGAATTATAGACCGGTGAGTCTTACTTCTAGGGTGGGTAAGGTTTTGGAAAGGATTATTAGAGACAGGATTTATAGTTATTTGGAAAGTAATGAGTTGATTAGAGACAGTCAGCATGGTTTTGTAGCGGGTAGGTCATGCCTTACTAACCTTATCGAGTTCTTTGAGAAAGTGACCAAAGAGGTGGATAGGGGTAAGGCAGTTGATGTGGTGTATATGGATTTTAGCAAAGCGTTTGATAAGGTTCACCATGGTAGGCTTCTGTAGAAAATGCAGATGTATGGGATTAGGGGTGATCTAGGTAATTGGATCAGGAATTGGCTAGCAGATAGGAGACAGAGAGTGGTGGTTGATGGGAAATATTCGTCATGGAGTTCGGTTACAAGTGGTGTGCCTCAGGGATCTGTTTTAGGGCCACTGCTGTTTGTAATTTTTATTAATGTTCTGGATGAGGGTATAGTTGGGTGGATTAGTAAGTTTGCTGATGACACCAAAGTCGGAGGTGTGGTAGATTGTGAGGAAGGGTGTCATAGTTTGCATGATGACTTAGAAAGGTTGCAGAGCTGGGCTGTGAGGTGGTGGATGGAGTTTAATGTGGAGAAGTGTGAGGTAATTCATTTCGGTAGGAATAACAGATGTGTTGAGTATAGGGCTAACGGGAGGACTTTGAATAGTGTGGAGGAGCAGAGGGATCTAGGTGTATGTGTACATAGATCCCTGAAAGTTGGGAATCAAGTGAATAAGGTTGTTAAGAAGGCATACGGAGTTTTGGCGTTTATTGGTAGGGGGATTGAATTTAGGAGTCGCAGCGTCATGATGCAACTGTACACATCTCTGGTGCGGCCGCACTTGGAGTACTGTGTGCAGTTCTGGTCCCCACATTACAGGAAGGATGTGGAGGCTTTGGAGAGGGTGCAGAGGAGGTTTACCAGGATGTTGCCTGGTATGGAGGGGAGATCCTATGAGGAGAGATTGAGAGATTTGGGGTTGTTTTCGCTGGAAAGAAGGCGGCTAAGAGGGGATCTCATTGAAACATATAAGATGATTAGAGGTTTAGACAGGGTAGATAGTGATAGCCTTTTTCCTAGGATGGAGAAAGCTAGCACGAGGGGGCACGATTTTAAATTAAGGGGGGGTAGTTATAGGACAGATGTCAGGGGTAGGTTCTTTACCCAGAGGGTGGTGAGGGACTGGAATGCCCTGCCAGCTGCAGTTGTAAATGCACCTAGTTTGGGGGCGTTTAAAAGATCTGTGGATAGGTTTATGGATGAAAAGGGATTGGTTTAGGCTAGTGGGTCATTGTTTTGTAACTGGTCGGCGCAACATCGTGGGCCGAAGGGCCTGTTCTGCGCTGTAATGTTCTATGTTCTATGTTCCCAGTACATTCCCAGGAATAATCCTACATATTCCCAGTACATTCCCAGGAATAACCCTATACATTCCCAGTACATTCCCAGGAATAACCCTACATTTTCCTAGTACATTCCCAGGAATAACCCTATATATTCCCAGTACTTTCCCAGGAATAACCCTACATGTTCCCAGTACATTCCCAGAAATCTGCTCATGTATTCCGAATAGCTTTCTCCTGCACTGTAACTTCTTTATGGTTGTATGGATATCGAGGATGGTTAGTTACAAGGTGAAACTGGAGAAGCTCCTTGGAGCAAAGGGGACTGCGGGGAGATTTGATAGAGATTGAACACCATTATTACAGGTTCAGATACGGTATAAAAAGCTGTTCCCATTAATTGATGATACAAGGAATAACGGACACATCATTTAAAATTTTGAGCAAGGTTTTCAAAAGAAAACTGGGTCAGTATTTGAGGTAAATGAACCTGCAGAGGATAACGGGAGAGTAGGGGAATGGGAGTGACTGGATTGCTTTACAGAGAGTCGGCAGGGATCCAGAGATCTAATGGGATTCTTCTATGCTTCCAGAGTGATCCGCAAGGACTCCAGATGCTGAGACAGTTGTTGTACCTGAGCTGAATGCATGTTGCCTTGCAATCAGAAGCCTGTTGTGAAAATCAAAGTGACTCCACTGTGACTAATGTTTTACAGTCAGTCAGACCCAACCCAATCCATTCATCTTCACCAAAAGAGAAAACGCTGGAAAATCTCAGCAGTATCCGCAAGGAGAGAAAAGAGCTGATGTTTCGAGTACAGGTCTTATGAGGAAAAGCTGCGGGACTTGAGGTTGTTTTCGTTAGAGAGAAGAAGGTTAAGGGGCGACCTAATTGAGACATTAGGCATAGACTAGAGTCATGAATAGGTCACTGACCATGGGACGGCGGCGCGGGCTCGTTGGGCCGAAGGGCCTGTTTCCCGTGCTGTGTTGTTCTTTGTTCTTTGTTCATACAAGATGATCAAAGGATTGGATCGGGTGGACAGTGAGAGCCTTTTTCCTCGGATGGTGACGGCTAACACGAGGGGACATAGCTTTAAATTGAGGGGTGGTAATTATAGGACGGATGTCAGAGGTAGGTTCTTTACTCAGAGGGTAGTAAGGGCGTGGAATTCCCGGCCTGCAGCAGTTGTGGACTCGCCAACTTTAAGGGTGTTCAAATGGTCAGTGGATAGGCATATGGATAACATTGGAATAGTTTAGGTTAGAGGGTCATTAGATTGGTTCCACTGGTCGGCACAACATCGAGGGCCGAAGGGCCTGTACTGCGCTGGAATGTTCTATGTTCTAGGTGACTCTTTGTCATCATCACGTTCTGTCAATAACCCTTTTCTAAAGACTCCTAAAGAACAACACAGCCTGGGAAACAGGCCCTTCGGCCCAACAAGCCCGCGCCACCATTTCAACATTGTGAGTCCCATCTTCCACCCATGACCTTTGTCTATGCTGATGGCACTCCACATTTGAAACCAGATTGAGGGGAGACTAATTTAGGGACAATGTCTTGGACAGTGATGCCTCTGCAGCTTCCCAGGTACAATACATCGTGGAGTCAACCCATTTTAGGTGAGGTTATTGATTCCAATCCAAACCCAGGGGATTTTCACAGTAAACTCATTGCAATGTGAATGTCAATGTACTTGTGATTAATAAATAACTTTAAATCTACACAATGCTGCAAAAAACATCTTGCTTTCTGCTCCCTAGAAACTACCCCAATAACAAAAATGTCACTTTGTTTCAATCCTATGATTCAGAATATCCCGGTAAACCACAGCTTATTTATTCATTGATAGTTTTCCTTTGATTGGAGAATGCTGGTGTGAACATCACTGAGCTCTTTATTATAAATCACTGTTTCAATGAAAAGGAAGTTAAACCGGCAGCTCCAATGACCAGGGTTCTGACAGAGTAAATCGAGAAAGAGTGTTTCAGTGGCTGCAGGATTGGTTAATAGAGGATACAGATTTAAGGTAATTGGTAAAAGGATCAGGGAGAATTAGGGAGAACTGTTTTCTTGGTGAGTGGTTCTGATCGGGAATGCACTGCCTGAAAGGTTGTGTGACGCGGTAATGTACCTGGAAAGGGATTTACACAATGTGGAGCAGAACTAAGTGAGTGACATTATCACAGAATTGTTACAGTGCAGGAAGAGGCCATTCAGCCCATCACGTTTAAAGTTTATTCATCATTAGCCACAAGTAAGGCTTATATTAACACTGCAATGAAGTTACTGTGAAATTCCCCCAGTCGCCACAGTTCTGGTCAATGCATCTAACCAGCACATCTCTCAGAACGTGGGAGGAAACTGGAGCATGTGGAGGAAACCCACGCAGACATGGGGAGAACATGCAAACTCATATCAGACGGTGACTCAAGCTGAGAGTCGAACCTGGGTCCCTGGTGCTGTGAGGCAGCAGTGCTAACCCACTGTGCCACCCTGCTACCCCTCTTGCACTGGCCATTCAAATAAGCATCATGCCTTAGTGCCATTCTTTGCCTTGTTCCCCCCCCCCCGTGCCCCTGCCTTGTCCCCCCCACACCCCTGCCTTGTCCCCCCGTGCCCCTGCCTTGTCCCCCCGTGCCCCTGCCTTGTCCCCCCCGTGCCCCTGCCTTGTCCCCCCACACCCCTGCCTTGTCCCCCCGTGCCCCTGCCTTGTCCCCCCCCGTGCCCCTGCCTTGTCCCCCCACACCCCTGCCTTGTCCCCCCGTGCCCCTGCCTTGTCCCCCCTGTGCCCCTGCCTTGTCCCCCCCGTGCCCCTGCCTTGTCCCCCCGTGCCCCTGCCTTGTCCCCCCGTGCCCCTGCCTTGTCCCCCCGTGCCCCTGCCTTGTCCCCCCGTGCCCCTGCCTTGTCCCCCCCGTACCCCTGCCTTGTCCCCCCGTGCCCCTGCCTTGTCCCCCCGTGCCCCTGCCTTGTCCCCCCGTGCCCCTGCCTTGTCCCCCCCCGTGCCCCTGCCTTGTCCCCCCGTGCCCCTGCCTTGTCCCCCCGTGCCCCTGCCTTGTCCCCCCGTGCCCCTGCCTTGTCCCCCCCGTGCCCCTGCCTTGTCCCCCCCGTGCCCCTGCCTTGTCCCCCCCCGTGCCCCTGCCTTGTCCCCCCACACCCCTGCCTTGTCCCCCCCGTGCCCCTGTCTTGTCCCCCCGTGCCCCTGCCTTGTCCCCCCCGTGCCCCTGCCTTGTCCCCCCGTGCCCCTGCCTTGTCCCCCCGTGCCCCTGCCTTGTCCCCCCGTGCCCCTGCCTTGTCCCCCCCGTGCCCCTGCCTTGTCCCCCCGTGCCCCTGCCTTGTCCCCCCCCGTGCCCCTGCCTTGTCCCCCCACACCCCTGCCTTGTCCCCCCCGTGCCCCTGTCTTGTCCCCCCGTGCCCCTGCCTTGTCCCCCCGTGCCCCTGCCTTGTCCCCCCCGTGCCCCTGCCTTGTCCCCCCGTGCCCCTGCCTTGTCCCCCCGTGCCCCTGCCTTGTCCCCCCGTGCCCCTGCCTTGTCCCCCCGTGCCCCTGCCTTGTCCCCCCATAGAACATAGAACATAGAACATTACAGCGCAGAACAGGCCCTTCGGCCCACGATGTTGCGCCGACCAGTTACAAAACAATGACCCACTAGCCTAAACCAATCCCTTTTCATCCATAAACCTATCCACAGATCTCTTAAACGCCCCCAAACTAGGCGCATTTACAACTGCAGCTGGTAGGGCATTCCAGTCCCTCACCACCCTCTGGGTAAAGAACCTACCCCTGACATCAGTCCTATAACTACCCCCCCTTAATTTAAAATCGTGCCCCCTCGTGCTAGCTTTCTCCATCCTAGGAAAAAGGCTATCACTATCTACCCTGTCTAAACCTCTAATCATCTTATATGTTTCAATGAGATCCCCTCTTAGCCGCCTTCTTTCCAGCGAAAACAACCCCAAATCCCTCAGCCTCTCCTCATAGGATCTCCCCTCCATACCAGGCAACATCCTGGTAAACCTCCTCTGCACCCTCTCCAAAGCCTCTATATCCTTCCTGTAATGTGGGGACCAGAACTGCACACAAAACTCCAAGTGCGGCCGCACCAGAGTTGTGTACAGTTGCATCATGACGCTGCGACTCCTAAATTCAATCCCCCTACCAATAAACGCCAAAACTCCGTATGCCTTCTTAACAACCTTATCCACTTGATTCCCAACTTTCAGGGATCTATGTACACATACACCTAGATCCCTCTGCTCCTCCACACTATTCAAAGTCCTCCCGTTAGCACTATACTCAACACATCTGTTATTCCTACCGAAATGAATTACCACACACTTCTCCACATTAAACTCCATCCGCCACCTCTCAGCCCAGCTCTGCAACCTTTCTAAGTCATCCTGCAAACTATGACACCCTTCCTCACAATCTACCACACCTCCGACTTTTGTGTCATCAGCAAACTTACTAATCCACCAAACTATACCCTCATCCAGATCATTAATAAAAATTACAAACAGCAGTGGCCCCAAAACAGATCCCTGAGGCACACCACTCGTAACCGAACTCCATGACGAATATTTGGGGTGGCACGGTAGCACAGTGGTTAGCACTGCTGCTTCACAGCTCCAGGGTCCTGGGTTCGATTCCCAGCTCGGGTCACTGCCTGTGTGGAGTTTGCACATTCTCCTCGTGTCTGCGTGGGTTTTCTCCGGGTGCTCCGGTTTCCTCCCACAGTCCAAAGATGTGCGGGTTAGGTTCACTGGCTATGCTAAAATTGCCCCTTAGTATCCTGGGATGTGTAGGTTAGAGGGATTAGCAGGTAAATGTGTAGGGATATGGGGATAGGGTCTGGGTGGGATTGTGTTCGGTGCAGACTCGATGGGCCGAAGGGCCTGTTTCTGCACTGTAGGGTTCTATGGTTCTAGGGTTCTATTTCCCATCAACCACCACTCTCTGTCTCATTTGAAACATATAAGATGATTAGAGGTTTAGACAGGGTAGATAGCGATAGCCTTTTTCCTAGGATGGAGAAAGCTAACACGAGGGGGCACGATTTTAAATTAAGGGGGGGGTAGTTATAGGACAGATGTCAGGGGTAGGTTCTTTACCCAGAGGGTGGTGAGGGACTGGAATGCCCTGCCAGCTGCAGTTGTAAATGCACCTAGTTTGGGGGCGTTTAAAAGATCTGTGGATAGGTTTATGGATGAAAAGGGATTGGTTTAGGCTAGTGGGTCATTGTTTTGTAACTGGTCGGCGCAACATCGTGGGCCGAAGGGCCTGTTCTGCGCTGTAATGTTCTATGTTCTATGTTCTATCCGCTAGCCAATTCCTGATCCAATTACCTAGATCACCCCCAATCCCATACATCTGCATTTTCTGCAGAAGCCTACCATGGTGAACCTTATCAAACGCCTTGCTAAAATCCATATACACCACATCAACTGCCTTACCCCTATCCACCTCTTTGGTCACTTTCTCAAACAACTCGATAAGGTTAGTAAGGCACGACCTACCCGCTACAAAACCATGCTGACTGTCTCTAATCAACTCATTACTTTCCAAATAACTATATGCCCCTGCCTTGTCCTACCCGTGCCCCTGCCTTGTCCCCCCCACACCCCTACCTTGTCCCCCCCGTGCCCCTGCCTTGTCCCCCCCACACCCCTGCCTTGTCCCCCCCGTGCCCCTGCCTTGTCCCCCCACACCCCTGCATTGTCCCCCCACACCCCTGCCTTGTCCCCCCCCACACCCCTGCCTTGTCCCCCCCACACCCCTGCCTTGTCCCCCCCGTGCCCCTGCCTTGTCCCCCCACACCCCTGCCTTGTCCCCCCCACACCCCTGCCTTGTCCCCCCACACCCCTGCCTTGTCCCCCCCGTGTCCTTGCCTTGTCCCCCCCACACCCCTGCCTTGTCCCCCCACACCCCTACCTTGTCCCCCCCACACCCCTGCCTTGTCCCCCCCGTGCCCCTGCCTTGTCCCCCCCACACCCCTACCTTATCCCCCCCACACCCCTACCTCATCCCCCCCACACCCCTGCCTTGTCCCCCCCACACACCTGCCTTGTCCCCCCCGCACCCCTACCTTATCCCCCCCACACCCCTGCCTTGTCCCCCCCACACCCCTGCCTTGTCCCCCCCGTGCCCCTGCCTTGTCCCCCCCACACCCCTACCTTATCCCCCCCACACCCCTACCTCATCCCCCCCACACCCCTGCCTTGTCCCCCCCACACCCCTGCCTTGTCCCCCCCCGTGCCCCTGCCTTGTCCCCCCCACACCCCTGCCTTGTCCCCCCCACACCCCTGCCTTGTCCCCCCTGTGCCCCTGCCTTGTCCCCCCCGTGCCCCTGCCTTGTCCCCCCCACATCCCTGCCTTGTCCCCCCCACATCCCTGCCTTGTCCCCCCCACACCCCTGCCTTGTCCCCCCCACACTCCTGCCTTGTCCCCCCCCACACCCCTGCCTTGTCCCCCCCGTGCCCCTGCCTTGTCCCCCCCACACCCCTACCTTGTCCCCCCACACCCCTACCTTGTCCCCCCCACACCCCTACCTTGTCCCCCCCACACCCCTACCTTGTCCCCCCACACCCCTACCTTGTCCCCCCACACCCCTACCTTGTCCCCCCCACACCCCTACCTTGTCCCCCCACACCCCTACCTTGTCCCCCCCACACCCCTGCCTTGTCCCCCCACACCCCTGCCTTGTCCCCCCACACCCCTGCCTTGTCCCCCCCACACCCCTGCCTTGTCCCCCCACACCCCTACCTTGTCCCCCCCACACCCCTACCTTGTCCCCCCCACACCCCTACCTTGTCCCCCCACACCCCTGCCTTGTCCCCCCACACCCCTACCTTGTCCCCCCCACACCCCTACCTTGTCCCCCCACACCCCTGCCTTGTCCCCCCCGTGCCCCTGCCTTGTCCCCCCACACCCCTGCCTTGTCCCCCCACACCCCTGCCTTGTCCCCCCACACCCCTACCTTGTCCCCCCCACACCCCTACCTTGTCCCCCCACACCCCTGCCTTGTCCCACCACACCCCTGCCTTGTCCCCCCACACCCCTGCCTTGTCCCCCCACACCCCTGCCTTGTCCCCCCACACCCCTGCCTTGTCCCCCCACACCCCTACCTTGTCCCCCCCACACCCCTACCTTGTCCCCCCACACCCCTGCCTTGTCCCCCCACACCCCTGCCTTGTCCCCCCACACCCCTGCCTTGTCCCCCCACACCCCTGCCTTGTCCCCCCACACCCCTGCTCCGAAAAACTCTGGAAAAAACTTAGTTAAAAATCCCTCTGACCTGTGAGCTCTCCTCACTGGAATCACCTCTCGAGCTGCCCCTCTGGAATGATGAGTCAGGTGTATTCCAGTGAGGGGGCTGAGGACACAGGACACGACCTTCCAGAGCACCAGTGTTATAGAACATAGAACATCGAACATTACAGCACAAACAGGCCCTTCGGCCCTCGAGTTGCGCCGATCGCATCAACCCCACCAATCTATAGACCTATCTATAACCCCCAATCCCATTAAACCCCATATACTCATCCAGAAGTCTTTTAAAAGACCCCAGCGAGTTCGCCTCCACCACCGACGACGGCAGCCGATTCCATTCACTCACCACCCTCTGAGTGAAAAACTTACCCCTAACATCACCTCTGTACTTCCCTCCCCGCACCTTAAATCTGTGTCCTCTCGTAGCGACCATTTCATTGAGGATAAATGTGGAGGATGTGTTGTTTCCCATCCTTACTGATTGCAGTCTGTGGGGTGAGGAAGTCTAGGATCCAGTCTCAAGAGAGAGGAGCTGAGCCCGAGGTTATGGAGTTTGGAAATTACATTTGTCAGGATAATGGTGTTGGAGGATGAGATTTAGTCAATAAACAGGAGTCTGACATTAGTGTCCCTGTTATCTGGGTGTTCCAGGGATGAATGCAGGGGCACGGAGATGACACCTGCTGTGGATCTGTTACAGCAAAAGGTGGACTTAGTGTTTGCAGGAAATCAGGGAGGCCAGAATTGATATGAGCCATGACTAACCTTTTGAAGCATTTCATAATAATAAATGTCTGAATGACTGGATGATTGTTATTAAGGCCATGCTGCCTGGATTTTCATTCGTACCAGCAGGATTTTGTTCGTACCATGAAGCAGGTAGGGAACTCAGATTGTTGTAAAGAGAGGTTAAAGATGGTCTGTGTATACCCCTGCCAGCTGGTCCACGCAGGACCTGAGCACTCAACCGGGTACCCCATCCGGGCCACTCGCTTTCCACGGGTACACTTTTGAGGAGGCTGACCTGGGGTCTGCGATGGTGACCTGGGGTCTGGTTCAATCAAGGTTTTCACATTGGATGGTAAACTCTCGCTGACATCTTGCTCCACCTTGGGTGGCACGGTAGCACAGTGGTTAGCACTGCTGCTTCACAGCTCCAGGGTCCTGAGTTCGATTCCCGGCTCGGGTCACTGCCTGTGTGGAGTTTGCACATTCTCCTCGTGTCTGCGTGGGTTTTCTCCGGGTGCTCCGGTTTCCTCCCACAGTCCAAAGATGTGCGGGTTAGGTTCATTGGCTATGCTAAAAATTGCCCCTTAGTGTCCTGGGATGTGTAGGTTAGAGGGATTAGCAGGTAAAATGTGTAGGGATAGGGTCTGGGTGGGATTGTGTTCGGTGCAGACTCGATGGGCCGAAGGGCCTGTTTCTGCACTGTAGGGTTCTACGTTCTGTTCAAACGAGCACTGAATGCATTGAGCTCATTGGGGAGGGGTACATTGCGACTGGCAATACTACATACCTTCACCTTGGAGCCCGTTAGATTGTATTGAGCAAATTGGGGCTGTTTTCACTTGAAAGACGGCAACTAAGGGGGGATCTAATAGAGATATATAAGATTATGAAGAGTATAGATAGAGCCACGGGCTTAGGGTGAGGGGGGAGAGGTATAACACGGATATTAGAGGGAAGTTTTTCACACAGAGGGTAGTGGGGGTATGGAATGCTCTGCCAAGTAAGGTGGTGGAGGCAGGTACGCTGGAGTTGTTTAAGAGTAACTTAGACAGGAACATGAGTGGGTTGGAGATGGGTGGATATAGGAGATTGTTTTAAATAAGGTTCATTAGCATTGGGGCGTCCCTGGTAATGTATAAGGATGTGGAATGATAATAATGTTTTTCTCTTTTAATTCACAGGTTTTAAGTCGGTCCGCCTTGTTGTCCGACGAGGGGCATACACGCGATGGGTCGTACTGGGGATGCTCTTGGTTGTTCGAGATTGGCCTAGTGCTTCATGTCGTTAGTGTGTGCCTAAACTGGACAAGATACTGGGCCAGACGACAGCTCAGTGACTATCGCTGATTGCTGTGCAGACACATGGATTTGGTCCGGTGTCTGTGGGAGTTTGCACATTCTCCCCGTGCTTGCGTGGGTTTTCTCCGGGTGCTCCGGTTTCCTCCCACACCCCAAAGATGTGCTGTTAGGCTGATTGGGGGTAATAAATTGTCCCTAAATCAGTTTCCCTCAATCTGGATGGCCATAAAACATTAGACAGGGGTCATGGGTGGCGGGGGGACTGGTAATGTTAAAATGGCGGCGCGGGCTCGTTGGGCCGAAGGGCCTGTTTCCCAGGATGTTTTTCTTCTTTGTTCTTTGTACAGATCTCCTCCTCACAGTTTACAACGCTTCCAAATTTTGGATCAATCACAAATATTGAAACTGTCCCCTGCACACCAAGATCTGGATTACAGGTTTACGATGTGGGTATGCCGGCGTTGGACTGGCGTAAACACAGTAAAAAGTCTGACAACACCAGGTTTTAGTCCAACCGATTTATTTGATAATATTCTCACAAGCTTTCGAGGGGGCTGCCTCTTTGTCAGGTGAATGGAGAGTTCTGGCCTCAGACAGACAGAGCATATAAAGCACAGACAGTTGCTGATTAGAATGCGAATCCTTACACCTAACCTGCTGTTCAAGTCTTAAAGTGGCTGATAATGTGAGTGGAAGGAGCACTGATCACAGTTTAAAGAGATGTGTATTGTCTCCAGACAGTACAGTAAGTGAGGTTTTGCAAACCCAGGCCTTCATGACACACGACAGCGCAGAGTCGCTGAACAGAGACTGATAGCCAAGTTCCACACACATGAGGATGGCCTCAACAGGGATCTTGGGTTCATGTCGCACTATCTGTAACCCCCGTGACTTGCCTGGGTTTGCAAAACCTCACTCACTGTACTGTCTGGAGACAATACACATCTCTTTAAACTGTGATCAGTGCTCCTTCCACTCACATTATCAGCCACTTTAAGACTTGAACAGCAGGTTAGGTGTAAGGATTCGCATTCTAATCAGCAACTGTCTGTGCTTAATATGCTCTGTCTGAAGCCAGAACTCTCCATTCACCTGACGAAGAGGCAGTCCCCTCGAAAGCTTGTGAGAATATTATCAAATAAATCGGTTGGACTAAAACCTGGTGTTGTCAGACTTTTTACTGTGTTTACAGGTTTACAGCATGGAAACAGGCCCTTCGGCTCAACTTGTCCATGCTGCCCTTTTTTAACAACTAAGCTAGTCCCATTTGGCCCCTATCCCTCTATACCCATCTTACCCGTGTAACTGTCTAAATGCTTTTTAAAAGACAAAATTGAACCCGCCTCTACTACTGCCTCTGGCAACTCGTTCCAGACACCCAGCAACCTCTGTGAAAAAATTGCCCCTCTGGACACTTCTGTATCTCTCCCTTCTCACCGTAAACCTCTGCCCTCTAGTTTTAGACTTTGGGGAAAAGATATTGCCTGTCTAGCTGATCTGTGCCCTTCATTATTTTGTAGACCTCTATAAGATCACCCCTAAGTCTCCTGCGTTCCAGTGAAAAAAGGCCAGTCTATCCAGCCTCTCCTTATAACTCAAACCATCAAATCCTGGTAGCATCGTAGTAAATCTCTTCTGCACTCCATCCAGTTTAACAATATCTTTTCTATAATAGGGTGACCAGAACTGTACACAAATAATCATTAACATACATCAGAAAAAGTAAGGTTCATAGAACATAAAACATAGAACAGTACAGCACAGTACAGGCCCTTCGGCCCTCGCTGTTGTGCTGAGCTATGTCTAAACGCAAGATCAAGCTATCCCACTTGTGTCGGTCCACCTTGTGTCCAACGAGGGGCATACACACGATGGGTCGTACTGGGGCTGCTCTTGGTTGTTCGGGATTGGCCTAGTGCTTCATGTCGTTAGTGTGTGCCTAAACTGGACCAGATACTGGGCAAGACGACAGCTCAGTGACTATTGCTGATTGCTGTGCAGACACATGGATTTGGGCCAGTGTCTGTGGGAGTTTGCACATTCTCCCCGTGCTTGCGTGGGTTTTCTCCGGGTGCTCCAGTTTCCTCCCACACCCCAAAGATGTGCTGTTAGTCTGATTGGCAGGAATAGAACATAGAACATAGAACATTACAGCACAAACAGGCCCTTCGGCCCTCGAGTTGCGCCGATCACATCAACCCCACCAATCTATAGACCTATCTATAACCCCCAATCCCATTAAACCCCATATACTCATCCAGAAGTCTTTTAAAAGACCCCAGCGAGTTCGCCTCCACCACCGATGACGGCAGCCGATTCCATTCACTCACCACCCTCTGAGTGAAAAACTTACCCCTAACATCACCTCTGTACTTCCCTCCCCGCACCTTAAATCTGTGTCCTCTCGTAGCGACCATTTCTACCCGGGGAAATAGCCTCTGAGAGTCCACCCTATCTATTCCTCTCAACATTTTATAAACCTCTATCAGGTCGCCTCTCAACCTTCGCCTTTCCAGGGAAAAGAGTCCCAGCTTCCTCAACCTATCTTCATAAGGCATGCCTCCCAGTCCAGGCAACATCCTTGTAAATCTCCTCTGCACCCTTTCAATAGCTTCTACGTCTTTCCTATAGTGAGGCGACCAGAACTGCGCACAGTACTCCAAATGAGAATAAATTGTCCCTAAATCAGTTTCCCTCAATCTGGATGGCCATAAGATTGAGTACGTGGGTCGTGGGTGGAGAGGGGGACTGGTGGTGTTGAGATGGCGGCGCGGGCTCGTTGGGCCGAAGGGCCTGTTTCTCGGGCTGATTTTGTTCTTTGTTCTTTGTTCACTCCCTATCATTCTGGAGTGCTCCATGTGCCTATCCCATAACTGTTTAAAAGTTCCTAAAATGTCTGACTCCACTATCCAAGCAGGCAGTGCATTCCACACCCCAACCACTCTCTAAGTAAAAAATCTACCTCGGACATCCCTCCTATATCTCCCACCATGAATCTCATAGTTATGCCCCCTTATGCGGAAAAGTGTGAGGTAATTCACTTTGGTAAGAATAACAGATGTGTTGAGTATAGGGCTAACGGGAGGACTTTGAATAGTGTGGATGAGCAGAGGGATCTATGTGTATGTGTACATAGATCCCTGAAAGTTGGGAATCAAGTAGATAAGGTTGTTAAGAAGGCATACGGTGTCTTGGCGTTTATTGGTAGGGGGATTGAATTTAGGAGTCGCAGCGTCATGTTGCAACTGTACACAACTCTGGTGCGGCTGCACTTGGAGTACTGTGTGCAGTTCTGGTCCCCACTTTACAGGAAGGATGTAGAGGCTTTGGAGAGGGTGCAGAGGAGGTTTACCAGGATGTTGCCTGGTATGGAGGGGAGACTGAGGGATTTGGGGTTGTTTTCGCTGGAAAGAAGGTGGCTAAGAGGGGATCTTATTGAAACATATAAGATGATTAGAGGTTTAGATAGGGTGGATAGTGATAACCTTTTTCCTCAGATGGAGAAAGCTAGCACGAGGGGGCATGGCTTTAAATTAAGGGGGGGTAGTTATAGGACGGATGTCAGGGGTAGGTTCTTTACCCAGAGGGTGGTGAGGGACTGGAATGCCCTGCCTGCTGCAGTTGTAAATGCGCCTAGTTTGGGGGCGTTTAAGAGATCCGTGGATAGGTTTATGGGCGAAAAGGGATTGATTTAGGTTAGTGGGTCATTGTTTTTGTAACTGGTCGGCGCAACATTGTGAGCCGAAGGGCCTGTTCTGCGCTGTAATGTTCTATGTTCTATTGTAACAGCTACATCCACCTGAGGAAATAGTCTCTATACATCCACTCTATCAATCCCTCTCATCACTTTATAAACCTCTATCCTCCTCCGCTCCAAAGAGAAAAGCCCCAGCTCCCTCAACCTTTCCTCATAAGACCTACCCTCCAAACCAGGCAGCATCCTGCTAAATCTCCTCTGCACTCTCTCCAATGCTTCCACATCCTTCTTATAGTGAGGTGACCAGAACTGCACATAATATTCCAAATGTGGTCTCACCAAGATCCTGTATAGTTGTAGAATAACCCCATGGGTCTTAAACTCTAACCCCCTGTTAATAAACACTAACACACTGTAGGCCTCCTTCACGGCTCTACACTTGAGGGTCCTGATATTGATGCCTGGGGAATTCCACTACAAACTTTCCTCCTGGGCTTGACTCCTGGCTTGTTTCACCATCTGCGCAGAGTCTGCACATTCTCCCTGTGTCTGTGTGGGTTTCCTCCGGATTCTCCGGTTTCTTTCCACAGTCTGAAAGAAGTGCTGATTAGGTGCACTGGCTATGCTAAATTCTCCCTCAATGTACCTAAACAGGCGCTGGAGTGTGGCGACTAGGGGTTTTTCACAGTAACTTCACTGCAGTGTTAATGTAAGCCTACTTGTGACACCATTCATGTCAAGTTATGTGACTTTATCTCATTGACTCTAGCTATTATTAGGGTAATTTACTTGGTCTTAATTATTTTAACGATAACAATTTTGTTGAAGGGGACAGTTTATAAAAGATCATTGGCTCCTTATTTCATAACCTTGATCAAATTATGGACGTTGAGTTTTTTATCAAGCTCGGATTTAGCAATCCATGGAACTCTGTTCCTAACCAAAGGAATCCAGCCCAAAAAAAAACCACTGACCATTACTCTCTGCTTCCTATTATGCAGTCAATTTTGCATCCATGTTGTTACTGTCCCTTTTATTCCATGAGCTATAACTTTTCTCACAAGTCTAATGAGTAACTCTTTTGAAAGAACCATCACAGCAGAATGGCCTCCTTCAGTGTTGTACAGCAATGTGTAAATTCTTTTACAAATACTTAACAGTAAAGTATATTTAACAACTGCTGTAGATTGGAGTAGCACAGCAACCAGTTTGCAATTCTCTGTGCTACTCACACAATCAGAACAGTTACAGCGCAGAGAGAGGATACTCAGCCCTTCATTGTCCATGCTGGCTCTCTGCTGGAGCAACTCTCTGGTCCCGCTCTCCTGCCTTACCCCCAGAGCCTTCCAAACTGTTTCTCTTCAGATAATTATCCAATTCGCTTCTGAAAAATATGATTGGCTATGGGCGACACGATGGCACAGTGGTTAGCACTGCTGCCTCACTGTGCCAGGGACCTGGATTTGATTCTCGGCTTGGGTCACTGTCTGTGTGGAGCTTGCACATTCTCTCTGTGTCTGTGTGGGTTTCCTTCGGGTGTTTCGGTTTGCTCCCACAGTCCGAAGATGTGCGGGTTAAGTGGATTGACCATGCTAAATTGCCCCTTAGTGTCAGGGGGATTAGCCAGTGTAAATGCATGGGGTTCTGAGGATGGGGCCTGGGTGGGATTGTGGTCAGTGCAGCCTTGATGGGCCAAGTGGCCTATTTCTGCACTGTAGGATTCTATGATTCAGCCGCTCAGGCAGTGCGTTTCAGGAATATCCACTCACTGTGTAAAAATGATTTCCTCGGGTCATCCTTTGTCCTCTAGTTCTCAACTGTTCTGCTAATGGAAACAGTTTCTCCCTATCTGCTCACTCCAAGATTTTGAATATCTCCAACAAATCTCTTCTCGACCTTCTCTTCTCCATGGACAGCCTGCCCCATCTTCCCCAACCTACCCTCATAACTGAAATCTCTCATTTGTTTGTCATTTTCATAAATGACCTGGATGAGGAAGTGGAGGGATGGGTTAGCAAGTTCGCTGATGACACGAAGGTCGGCGGTGTTGTGGATGGTCTGGAAGGATGTCAAAAGTTGCAGCAGGACATAGATAGGATGCAGGAATGGGCGGAGAAGTGGCAGATGGACTTCAACGCGGATAAATGTGTAGTAGTCCATTTCGGCAGAACCAACGGGATGAACGAGTACACTATTAAGGGCAGGGGTCTTAGTAGCGTTGAAGAGCAGAAGGATCTCGGGGTCCAGGTTCACAGGACTCTTAAATCGGCCTCGCAGGTGGAGGAGGTGGTCAAGAAGGCGTATGGTGTACTGGCCTTCATTAATCGAGGGATTGAGTTTAGGAGTCGGGAGGTAATGCTGCAACTTTACAGGACCCTCGTCAGGCCTCATTTGGAGTACTGTGCGCAGTTCTGGTCGCCTCACTATAGGAAAGACGTAGAAGCTATTGAAAGGGTGCAGAGGAGATTTACAAGGATGTTGCCTGGACTGGGAGGCATGCCTTATGAAGATAGGTTGAGGGAGCTGGGACTCTTTTCCCTGGAGAGGCGAAGGTTGAGAGGCGACCTGATAGAAGTTTATAAAATGTTGAGAGGAATAGATAGGGTGGACTCTCAGAGGCTATTTCCCCGGGTTGAAATGGTCGCTACGAGAGGACACAGATTTAAGGTGCGGGGAGGGAAGTACAGAGGTGATGTTAGGGGTAAGTTTTTCACTCAGAGGGTAGTGAGTGATTGGAATCGGCTGCCGTCGTCGGTGGTGGAGGCGAACTCGCTGGGGTCTTTTAAAAGACTTCTGGATGAGTATATGGGGTTTAATGGGATTGGGGGTTATAGATAGGTCTATAGATTGGTGGGGTTGATGCGATCGGCGCAACTCGAGGGCCGAAGGGCCTGTTTGTGATGTAATGTTCTATGTTCTATGTTCTATCAATGGAACCATTCTCATCAATCTTCATTATACCCTTCCCAATGGTTTCATATTTTTCTGAGAAGTTGTGATGTTCAGAATTAAACACAAGACTCTAGTTGACACTGAACCAAAACATTGGGGTCACTCTAACTTTGAAGCTTTTGTATTCTATGTCATTATGTGTGATGCCCTGGATCCCAAGTAAGAACTTCAGCATTTTGGGGAGCATTTTAAAATATAGAAAGCCTAATTTACCAATCATTCATTTTAGCTTCTTTAAGTTTGAACAAGACCTAAAGCCACAAGAATCTTCAAATGGCAAATTTTAAAAAGAAGACTATTCAAAAGCAATACTGGGTTATAACGTAAATTAATGCATTCATGTGCCTCTGTAATTAAAATCTATTCATCACCTTCCTTCTAACTAGGAACATCCTAACTATAAATAGCCTGAGATATAAAAAGGAATACTTACCAAATCCCAAAACAAAACTTACAACTTGCAACAAATGATCATGCCACAGGCTCATAGCTTCTTGCCATCACTTCCTCGTTGCAACAGGAAACCTTCAACCAGAATATGGTAAACAAACGGGTTTTCCCTAAAGCTTTGCTTTATCCTCTTTAGTGAATGTCATGGTGGCATACTGGTCAGCACTGCCACCTCACAGCGCCAGGGACCTGGGCTTGACTCCTGGCTTGTTTCACCATCTGCGCAGAGCCTGCACATTCTCCCTGTGTCTGTGTGGGTTTCCTCCGGATTCTCCGGTTTCTTTCCACAGTCTGAAAGAAGTGCTGATTAGGTGCACTGGCTATGCTAAATTCTCCCTCAATGTACCTAAACAGGCGCTGGGGTGTGGCGACTAGGGGTTTTTCACAGTAACTTCACTGCAGTGTTAATGTAAGCCTACTTGTGACACCATTCATATCAAGTTATGTGACTTTAGCTCATTGACTCTCGCTATTATTAGGGTAATTTACTTGGTCTTAATTATTTTAACGATAACAATTTTGTTGAAGGGGACAGTTTATAAAAGATCATTGGCTCCTTATTTCATAACCTTGATCAAATTATGGATGTTGAGTTTTTTATCAAGCTCAGATTTAGCAATCCATGGAACTCTGTTCCTAACCAAAGGAATCATTAATATTTCTACAGCTGAAATAATTCCTGTTGACAGCATATTTTCTGGAATAATCTCGGATGTATTCCATTGGTTTAAAATGCAGTCCTCCCAGGACATCCAGTGCTTACAGCAGAGGAACACAAGGCCCTCAGCGTGGGTGATGGAAACTCTGTCACTGGTTAAGCAGCTGAGTGTGATTGCTCACGATATGTGCGAGCTAACTGGTGCCTCGAGAAGAACACACAACACACACAGACAGTGACCCGAGGCCGGAATTGAACCGTCAGGCATGAGACCTACATATAACTATTCTCACGTGCCCAGTCTTAATAAACGAACCACCAGCATGTTTACCCAATCCCTTGTGAGTGATTGATGCCTTGTTTCTTGTACAGTAAGTAAGGCCAAGGTGTTATATCATTATAATAACAGGATATATTCCTGGAAAATTCCCGCTCAGATGTGGAACTGAGCCACGACAGATCAGCCATGATCTTATTGAATGGCGGGGCAGGCTCGAAGGGCTAGATGGCCTACTCCTGCTCCTATTTCTTATGTTCTTAAAATGTTGGAGAGTAGGAGTGTTGATACGTTCTGTCCTGTGGAATAACAGAAACTCATTCCCATTGCTTATTTCTAAAGAAATATCGAACAGATGAATATTTCATTCATACAAAAAACCTGTTGAAGAAAATATGAGAAATACTTAAAGCTAATTTTAATTGAGAAACCTCTTTGAATGAAAGTGTTTCCATTCTATGAGATTCTTTATTTCACTTCACGATAGTTAGCAGTCATTGAGTGTTGATGTGGGATGTAAGGAAGGCTGTGTTCTTTGACAGGATTTATACGCAGCTGAATTTGAAGGTTAAGGTGATTTTCTCTTGGTTTTGAAGCACATCCTTGGATGAGGAGAAATGCAATGCCTTTAATAATGGTCTCACTTTGTTTTCATAACCCCCCCCCCCCGGCCAACCCTAAATTCTGCCCCGGCAAATCCTGAAATGGTTTCCTTAATCCATTCAAGCGGAAAACTTGTGAAATGGTGGGATTTCCCGGAGGACTGCAGAATGTTTTATTGTCTGCTCATTGGCTCCGCAGATGTTGAAGCTCAAATCTGAGTGAGGGAATTTTATTTGTTTATGGTAGTGAGGAGGTGGAGGGAAAAGTCTTCATCTAATCAGTGAAATTTAATGAGAAGAAGCTTTTGAGATTCCAGGTGTCAGTATCTCAGTGATACCGAGTGCAGCTTTGGTTTCTGGAATGATGTTAGTAATCTTGGAAATTCAAACCTTTTTAGAACAGTAACGGGGAAGACAGTTTTCAATTATACCTTAATACTGACCTCATGCCATCACAAGGTGACAGTGAGAACCTATTCCAGTTTGCAGCACGTTCAGTCTGGCATGCAGTGATATTTATATGACTATTACAAACCAGTCAAAGCAAAAATGAATTATCTACAGATTGCAGAAGAGATTTTTGGACTGTACAGATGAGCTAGTTTTTTTTTCATTGTGTGTAAACAAGTCTAAAGGTGGAATTGAGTGTCTGATCCACCTGATCTTATTTTGTAGGTCCCTATTTTTGAGTTCATTGATGTCTGCTGTGTCTTACCTTTATCTTTACACATGCTGAGACATACGGTGTATTATCACTCTCTGTGAGTTCCATCTGCTGGGACAGTGTGGTTTGGTTCAGTGGTATCATCGTCACCTCTGGGGCAGGAGGCTGTAGGTTCAATCCACACTCTCGGGTTTGAAAATGTTATCCAAAATGGCACGCCAGCTGGAGTGCTGCAGTCAGAGGAGACGACTTTTGTAGGAGATGTAGGAGATTTGGGTGATACGGTAGCACAGTGGTCAGCACTGCTGCTTCACAGCTCCAGGGTCCTGGGTTCGATTCCCGGCTCGGGTCACTGTCTGTGTGGAGTTTGCACATTCTCTTCGTGTCTGCGTGGGTTTTCTCCGGGTGCTCCGGTTTCCTCCCACAGTCCAAAGATGTGCGGGTTAGGTTGATTGGCTATGCTAAGAAATTGCCCCTTAGTGTCCAGGGGTGAGTAGGTTAGAGGGATTAGTGGGTATAATATGTAGGGATATGGGGGTAGGGCCTGGGTGGGATTGTGTTCGGTGCAGACTCGATGGGCCGAAGGGCCTCTTTCTGCGCTGTAGGGTTCGATGATTCTATAAATACTGAACTGAGTTCCCTGTCCCTCTGTTCAGAATGAGTTGGTTCTATCTAAAAACACTGAATTCCCCCACAGTCCGAAACGAAACCCTCAAAATACAATCAGACCTTTGTTGCTTACTTGACGCTTTGCAATATAGAAACATTACACTGTGATCCACAGCATAATAACTGCAACTACACTTCAAAAGTAACTCACCGGCAGAGCAGCATTTTGAGATATTCTGAGGCTGTGAAGTGTTTTATATAAATGCAATCTGTGTATTTTATGTAACAAGTCAGGAACTCCACTGTTGCTGTGACGAGGCTACAGTAATTAACAGCATTTGTAGCATTTGTGACTCAGAAGTGAATGTGTGCGGTAGGTGTGAGCTCTCAATAGACTTGTGAGATTTGGAGCCTCTTGTACTTTTCTTCAGCGCATCAGCAATACGTGTTGTGTTTCTGGAGAACTGTCTTTTCCGTTCTGAAGAAGCTATGCTTTGTATTGATGGGGAAGTGTATTTAGCATTTGTGTGAGATCACATTTCATGTTCGTGGACTGTTGTTTGGTGTCTCTCTCTCTTATGTTTGTGTAGTATTACTTGTACTCATGCAGGAGTGAATTCTGTATTCCTGGAACACTGCACCTTTTGTCCTATTTGACAAAAGGTTTGATGCTATGATCTGGATTCTTTTGTTAGCATTTAGCCATGGGAAGTGAGTGTCGCTGACTAAGCCAGCATTAATTGTCAATCCCTAAATCCCACCTTGAACCTCTGCAATCGCTGTGGTACAGGTACGCCCACAGGGCTGCTAGGGAGGGAGTTCCAGGATTTTGACTCAGTAACTATGAGGTGATATATTTCCAAGTCAGGTTGGTGTGTGACTGCCAGAGGAAATTGCAGATGTTGGTGTTTCTATGTATCTGCTGTTCTTGTCCTTTTAGCTCATTGTCGTTGTGGGTTCAGTGGGTCATGGAGTCATAGGGGTTTAACAGCATGGAAACAGGCCCTTCGGCCCAACTTGTCCATGTCGTGCTGTGGATGGAACCTTGGTGAGTTCATCTTGTAGATGGCACACTCTGCTGCCACTTTGCACCAGTAGTGGAGGGAGTGTTTGCTTAAGATGCTGGAGGATGGGGTACCAATCAAGCAGGTGACTTTGCCCTAGATTATGGTTCTTCCCTGTTATTAGAACTGCACTCACAGGCACACAGGAGGTATACTGTTTTTCTGCACACTATAGATTCACAACACCAGGTTTATTTGGTAGCAAACGCCACAAGCTTTCAGAGCGCTGCTCCTTCATTGGATAAGTGGGAGCTCTATTCACAAACAGGACATATAAAGACACAAACTCGATTTACAAAATAATAGTTGGAATGTGAGTCTTTACAGGTAATCAAGTCATAAAGGTACAGACAATGTGAGTGGAGAGAGAGTTAAACACAGGTTAAAGAGATGTGTATTGTCTCCAGACAGGACAGTTAGTGAGATTTTGCAAACCCAGGCAAGTCACGGGGGTTACAGATAGTGCGACATGAACACAAGATCCCTGTTGAGACCGTCCTCATGTGTGCGGAACTTGGCTATCAGTCTCTGCTCAGCGACTCTGCGCTGTCGTGTGTTGTGAAGGCCGCCTTGGAGAAAGCTTATCCGAAGATCAGAGGCGAATGCCCGTGATCGCTGAAGTGTTCCCCGACAGGAAGGGAACAGTCTTGCCTGGTTGAGCGATGTTCATTCATCCGTTGTTGTAGCGTCTGCATGGTCTCCCCAATGTACCATGCTTCGGGACATCCTTTCCTGCAGCGTATCAGGTAGACAACATTGGCCGTTCATCTCGTCCGATACTTCCCCAGGGTGGAGAAACTATGACATCTTCTCTGGAGTCTTCAACATGTCATTGATGAAGACGAACATCTCCCCAGGGCCATCCCCACACCCCCACACCCCCACTTCTCTCCTTCAAACAACTGCACAACCTCAAACAGACCATTGTCTGTAGCAAACTACCCAGCCTTCAGGAGAACAGTGACCACAATACCACACAACCCTGCCACAGCAACCTCTGCAAGACATGCCGGATCATCGACATGGATACCATCATCTCACATGAGAATATCATCCACCAGGTACATGGTAAATACTCTTGCAACGTTGTTTACCTGATACGCTGCAAGAAAGGATGTCCCGAAGCATGGTACATTGGGGAGACCATGCAGACGCTACAACAACGGATGAATGAACATCGCTCGACAATCACCAGGCAAGACTGTTCCCTTCCTGTTGGGGAACACTTCAGTGGTCACGGGCATTCAGCCTCTGACCTTCGGATAAACGTTCTCCAAGGCGGCCTTCACGACACACGACAGCGCAGAGTCGCTGAGCAGAGACTGATAGCCAAGTTCCGCACACATGAGGACGGTCTCAACAGGGATCTTGGGTTCATGTCACACTATCTGTAACCCCCATGACTTGCCTGGACTTGCAAAATCTCACTAACTGTTCTGTTTAACTTGTGCTTAACCCTCTCTCCACTCACATTATCTGTAACTTTAAGACTTGATTACCTGTAAAGACTCACATTCCAACCAGTATTTTGTAAATTGAGTTTGTGACTTTATCTGCCCTGTTTGTGAACAGAACTCCCACTCACCTGATGAAGGGGCAGCGCTCTGAAAGCTAGTGGCTTTTGCTACCAAATAAACCTGTTAGACTTTAACCTGGTGTTGTGAGAGTTCTTACTGTGCTTATCCCTGGCATCTCCACATCATCACCATAGATTGTAGCCTGGGATGGAGCATTTGAGCTTTAAGGAGAGACTGGAAAGGCCTGGATTGTTTTCTTTAGAGCAGAGAAGGCTGAGGGGGACCTGATTGAGGTGTATATGATTATGAGGGGTCCGGACAGGCTGAGTAAGAAGCAGCTATTCCCCTTGGTTGAAGGGTCAATAATGAGGGGACATAATCTTATGAGGGGCAGGAGGTACGGAGAGGATTGGAGGAAAAATCTTTTTATCCAGAGGGTGGTGGGAGTCTGGAATGCCCACCCTGGGAGGGTGGCAGAGGCTGGAAACCTCACAACCTTTAAAAAGTACGCAATGAGCACTTGAAACCTGAGAACATTCAAGATTATGGGCCAAATGTTGCAAAGTGGGATTAGTGTAGATTTGGGGTAGTTTATTGGTGCAGACTCGATGGGCTGAAGGGCCTGTATGATTTGTAGGTTGTAGAAGTTGGAGAATCAGGAGATGAATCATTGTAGAATTCTCAGTCTCTAATTAACTCCTGGAGACCAAATATTTAGATGACTACTTCAGTTCTGTCAGAGGATGACTCCAAAAGACATTGATGATGTGGGGGATTTTTAAAGGTTTGAGAACTGTAGCTGAAGTTGTTCTCGTTGGAGATGGTTATCACCTGGAAATTCTTTGGTGCAAATGCCATTTTGTCAGATACCTGTCCAAATTTGGTTGTTGTCTCTCTGAACACAGCGTAATGATGAGCGAAGGTTCATCATGTAAGGTTCTCTTTGATTGCTGTAACATCTGCAGAAGGGAAATGGAAATACTCTGGGATCAATGTCAATGGGGGTGGATGTTTCTTCAGTGGAGGTTCCACAGGCGGTGCTGGGAAACCTCTGGAAACTCAGGGATGGATTTCCATGCAGGGATGGAAAATGTGCCTCTGGCTATTCCCCAACTTCTGGAATGTGAGCCCCTTTGTACCTCTGTCTTGGAGAGAGCTGGCTGGGCGGCTGGAGAATTGTGGTTGGCTGCAAGCTTAAGTTTGGCCCAAAAGAGTTTGGGTGCGGAGGTGAATGATTCCCATCCTGTACTCACTCAAAGAGCAGTAAAGAATTGTTCCATCTGGTGTGTAAATTAGCTGCTGCTGCCCTACAGTCTTCATTTACAGAGCATCATACCAGAGTCATACAAGTTTGACAAGCCACCGTGTACAAAGCTACATCTCCCATTTCATGAAAAGAAAAACAAGTAACGTGCACTAAAATTTCCCACTACTTCCAACCCAGAAAATTATCATTCATGACAAAAATCTGTTTGTCCTTTCCAGCCTTTTCTAATCTCATCTATCCTGGCACGTACATGGCACATGTAGGGTGGAATCTTGTTTGGGGAGATGGGGGGATGGATTTGGAAGATCGGGGGGGAGGGGGGTCTCGCTGGAGAGTGGGCGACAGACCCACACTGCCTCTTTTCAGGAAGACACACCAAACCACAAGCCAATCAGGCTGTGATGTGGCCTCGCCTACAGAAAGCTGCCAACCAGTCAGAAGCTCAGTAACACCACTGGGACATAGAACATAGAACATTCCAGCGCAGTACAGGCCCTTCGGCCCTCGATGTTGCGCCGACCTGTGGAACCAATCTAATGACCCTCTAACCTAAACTATTCCAATGTTATCCATATGCCTATCCACTGACCATTTGAACACCCTTAAAGTTGGTGAGTCCACAACTGCTGCAGGCAGGGCATTCCACGCCCTTACTACCCTCTGAGTAAAGAACCTACCTCTGACATCCATCCTATAATTACCACCCCTCAATTTAAAGCTATGTCCCCTCGTGTTAGCCATCACCATCTGAGGAAAAAGGCTCTCACTGTCCACCCTATCTAACCCTCTGATCATCTTGTATGCCTCAATTAGGTCACCTCGTAACCTTCTTCTCTCCAATGAAAATAACCTCAAGTCCCTCAGCCTTTCCCCACAAGACCTTCCCACCATACCATACGGCATGCCCACTGCACCAACTGGAGCCTCAGGATTGCAGAGTGAGCAATGTGGAGGGGGAGGGTTATTTTGGGGTAGGAGTCACAGATAAAGTGTGTGACAGGGAGTTGGGGGGGTGGGTGGAACAGGGGTTTGCAACAAGGCTGTCAGTAGCATCTTCCCTTCCCCATGTGCAATCAGGCAGTGAGTACCCTTTTCCTGCGCTGCCCCTACATCCGCCCCCTCCCCCCGCCCCACCCCCCCCAATGTGCTACATCGCAACAGGCCCACTTACAGCTGGATTAATCCAAGTAGCCACAAGGAAGGGAACGGTTAACTTTTGTGACTGACGGTTGTTCAGTTCTTTGTTTAATTGGCAAAATCAAGTCTTCCTCATCAGCTAAGTGCTATGAAGGAAAAGCTTCTCGGTTGCTTGGAGGTGTCTATAGTTGTGATGATAGATCTGGTCATTAAGCATAGATAAGGGTCATGGGTGGAGGGGGGACTGGTGATGTTAAAATGGCGGCGCGGGCTCGTTGGGCCGAAGGGCCTGTTTCCCGGGCTGTTTTTGTTCTTTGTTCCTTATTCACCATGTATGTGATTGAGGTTATAACCCATCTCCACAGATCCCAAGTTGCCAAGCGGGCTGGTTTTTCAGTGTATTGAATATTTACACTCTGACTGATTCTCTAACATCTCAGCAGTGGCAATAACTGAACTTACCTCAGAGTAAACTTGAGCAAGGATATTTTTGCCTTGGACCGAGTGCAGAGGAGGGGGTTGAACTATGAAGAGAGACTAAATAGATTGGGTCTGTACTTGTTGGAGTTTAGAAGGCTAAGGGGGGATCTTATAGAGACGTATAAGATAATGAAGGGGATGGATAGGGTAGAGGTAGAGAGATTCTTCCCGCTTAGAAAGGACAGGAGGTAATGCTGCAACTTTATAAGACCCTTGTCTTATAAAGTATTGACCTTATTGACCTTATATGGCCTTATTTAAAGTATTGTGCGCAGTTCTGGTCGCCTCACTATAGGAAAGATGTAGAAGCTATTGAAAGGGTGCAGAGGAGATTTACAAGGATGTTGCCTGGACTGGGAGGCATGCCTTATGAAGATAGGTTGAGGGAGCTGGGACTCTTTTCCCTGGAGAGGCGAAGGTTGAGAGGCGACCTGGTAGAAGTTTATAAAATGTTGAGAGGAATAGATAGGGTGGACTCTCAGAGGCTATTTCCCCGGGTTGAAATGGTCGCTACGAGAGGACACAGATTTAAGGTGCGGGGAGGAAAGTTCAGAAGTGATGTTAGGGGTAAGTTTTTCACTCAGAGAGTGGTGAGTGAATGGAATCGGCTGCCGTCAGTGGTGGTGGAGGCGAACTCGCTGGGGTCTTTTAAAAGACTTCTGGATGAGTATATGGGGTTTAATGGGATTGGGGGTTATAGATAGGTCTGTAGGTTGGTAGGTGTTGATGTGATCGGCGCAACTCGAGGGCCGAAGGGCCTGTTTGTGCTGTAGTGTTCTATGTTCTATGTTCTATGACAGTAGTACTAGGGGGCACAGCCTCAAGATAAAGGGGGGGCTGTTTAGAACGGAGTTGAGGAGGAACTTCTTCACTCAAAGGGTGGTGAATCTCTGGAATTCTCTGCCCATTGAAGTGGTGGAGGCTGCCTCGCTAAATATATTTAAGTCACGGATAGATAGGTTTTTGTGTTGAAGTAAACGTGAATGTGAGGGCAACACAGCATCTTCGGAGGAGAGTTCCAGCTGCCCTCAGACCCAGTCTGAAAGACGAGAGAGGGGAGCTGGATAGAATGTGAATCATTGAGGAAGTGACCAGTCCTGTAGATTGGATTAGCAGCATGGTAACAGTGAAAAAACTCAGAGAACCAAAGGAAATAAAACTTTGAAGAAATCTCACTACCACCATTGAAGAAATTCTGCCACAAATTGTCAGAGTAAAGGTCTTACAACCCTAAATGTGAAGGATAAAAGTGAAGTTAGATGAAAAATATCAGTCTTGTGGCAATGCTCTTGAGGGAGGTACAGATGTCTGTGTGTGCCATTTGGCATTTCCACTGCTCTAGAATAAACCAATGCAGGTAATAGTCAACAGTTTACCAGCAGTGGAAGTGACTGTGGATGGTCTAATCTATGGATGAAGCCATTACAAACTGTGAGTGGAACAGAGCTTACCCGACAAACCTGAAGCTAAACAAATTGCGACTGAAGATGACTGAAGCCAAGTACACGGGTCACGTACCGATCAATTTGTTGGAGTTGTGAACCACCTCTCAAAGTCCATGCCCACTTTATCATCAGAGTGTAATGTTTTATGGTAAAAAGTCTGACAACACCAGGTTTTAGTCCAACCGATTTATTTGATAATATTCTCACAAGCAAGCAAGCTTTCGGGGTTAGCCCCTTCGTCAGGTGAATGGAGAGTTCTGGCCTCAGACAGAGCATATAAAGCACAGGTGCTTTATATGCTCTGTCTGAGGCCAGAACTCTCCATTCACCTGACGAAGGGGCTAACCCCGAAAGCTTGTGAGTATATTATCAAATAAATCGGTTGGACTAAAACCTGGTGTTGTCAGACTTTTTACTGTGTTTACGCCAGTCCAACGCCGGCATACCCACATCATGTTTTATGGCCATCCAGATTGAGGGAAACTGATTTCGGGACAATTTATTACCTCCAATCAGCCTAACAGCACATCTTTGGGGTGTGGGAGGAAACCGGAGCACCCGGAGAAAACCCACGCAAGCACGGGGAGAATGCGCAAACTCCCACAGACACCGGCCCAAATCCATGTGTCTGCACAGCAATCAGTGATAGTCACTGAGCTGTCGTCTTGCCCAGTATCTGGTCCAGTTTAGGCACACACTAACGACATGAAGCACTAGGCCAATCTCGAACAACCAAGAGCAGCCCCAGTACGACCCATCGCCTGTATGCCCCTTGTTGGACACGAGGTGGACCGACTTAAAACCTGTGAATGAAAAGAGATAAACATTATTATCATACTATACCCATTTACATTACCATTACATTGTACCAGGACAGGTTCATAGTATTTCACACAGCAGAAAGCCATTGACAGATAAACAGCCCCAGACAGATTACAAAGGTGTTTTCATAGGTCTTGGGTCTCTTTCTGGTGCACATTGGGGTCGTGGGTAGAGAGGGGGACTAGTGGTGTTGAGATGGAGGCGCGGGCTCGTTGGGCCGAAGGGCCTGTTTCCCGGGCTGATTTTGTTCTTTGTTCTTTGTCCTTTGTTTACAATGGAGGGTTACCTTCCTCCAGCTGGAATGAGGGAATTTTGCCAAGTGTTCCAGTCTCTGGAAGTGGTGATTGTCCTTTTAAGAGCAACACAGCAGAGTTAGGGCCTTGGTGACCAATCGGGGCTCAGTGTGGATTGACCCCATGGGGAGAGAGGTTTCTGAGCAGAGACAGTTTGAGGAGCCGGCTCCAACCATGAGGCTACTGTATAATTTTAATTAATAAAAGCATGTCTTCATATCGCACCATGAGGATAAATCGACCTGACTCTCCCTTTGGCCCAACACTTGTGAGTATCCTGTTTTCATCAAAGAACAATAAATTACTCACCAAAATGCCTGTCTCTGGGTGACCAAACCCATTTGACTTCTCCACAGAGACCTGCACACAATACATCGAATGCTTTGGCTATTATTTCCAAGCAAATGAACTAGAGGAGGAGAAAAATACAAAGTAATCCTGCTCAGTGTTTGTGGAACTCAGACAGATAACATTATCACAGCCCCTAGCATGCCTAACTCCGAATCATTTAGTGAGATTGTGGATTGAGTGAAAGCTCAGATGCACTGCTAGTTGGTGATGTCGGTGATGTTGTCTTGCTGGTTAGCATCTATCATCGACACCACAAACCATCGGCTCAAAGAGGAGAGGATCTCCAAGAAGATCACACATATCTGGGCCGAAGGGCCTGTTTCCCGTGCTGTGTTGTTCTTTGTTCTTTGTATCAACACAGATATCAGGTTTCAACAAAAATGCAAGAAAACAGACAAGTTCCCGAAAGAACTACAATCACGAACCCACTCAAGTCAACATACAACATAGACTACTCTGAGAGATTTCGCTGTCGCACCTCTCTCACACTCCTCAACCACCTCATACACCAGCTCTACAGCAGACGCCGCACGGCACGGTAGCACAGTGGTTAGCACTGCTGCTTCACAGCTCCAGGGTCCTGGGTTCAATTCCCGGCTCGGGTCACTGCCTGTGTGGAGTTTGCACATTCTCCTCGTGTCTGCGTGGGTTTTCTCCGGGTGCTCCGGTTTCCTCCCACAGTCCAAAGATGTGCGGGTTAGGTTCATTGGCTATGCTAAAATTGCCCCTTAGTGTCCTGGGATGTGTAGGTTAGAGGGATTAGTAGGTAAATGTATGGGGATAGGGTCTGGGTGGGATTGTGTTCGGTGCAGACTCGATGGGCCGAAGGGCCTGTTTCTGCACTGTAAGGTTCTAAGGTTCTAAGGTTCTAAGGTTCTAAGGCAACATTGAACCCAAGATAGAGTCAGGATGCAGCGGACCAGCTGTGAGATATCGACAAACAGATGAGACAGTGGAACTATGCCACCTACATGTACACAAAGCACAGGAAACTTGAGAAACATGGCATCACCACCAGAGCGACCAAGTCTCCCCTGGTTCCACAGTAGAAAACAGTCCCACTACAGGGAAGTCCATTGTCTGATGTTGGACTATGCCCTTCAACCAGATGAAATTGAAGTTCTCAGCTGAGGACTCAATTTCTGCCCTACCACCAAAATCTTTATATTAGTTGCCAGTCTCTTCTCAAACTCTCTTTGTTTCTCCTCTTTGCTTTCTCACTTCTCCTCTGAACCTTCTATTTTCGGCCTAGTTCTCAGTTGTATTATCCACCTGATATCTGTCATATCTCAGCTTCATCTTAATCTTTGTTTCTTGTATCATACAGGGAGCTCTGGAATTGTTTGCCCTTGCATTGAAGACTGACAGCTCAGGTCCATTTCAGCCTGATAACCTTTGGTCGCAGTTAATATAGTTTGATGTCTGTTCCCTGATTTACTTGTCTGTCTCTGAATTGTCCACATTGCTGAAAGGCTCAGTAATGAGAGGGGAATGGGGAGGAACGGACTTAGACAACCCCTCCCCAGCATCTGGTCTATCTCCAGAAGCATTGATTTGATTTGATTTATTATTGCCACATGTATAAGTATAACCTGAAAAGTATTGTTTCTTGCGTGCTATACAGACAATGCGTACTGTACGTAGAGAAGGAAATGAGAGAGTGCAGAATGTAGTGTTATAGTCATAGCTAGGGTGGAGAGAAAGATCAACTTACTGCAAGATAAGTCCATTCAAAAGTCTGATGGCAGCAGGGAAGGAGCTGTTCTTGTACTGGTTGGTACGTGACCTCAGACTTTTGATCTTTCTCCCGACGGAAGAAGATGGAAAAGAGAATGTAGGGTCCTTAATTATGCTGTCCGCCTTGCTGAGATAGTGGGAAGTGTAGACAGAGGCAATGGATGGGAGGCTGGTTTGCCTGATGGATTGGGCTACATTGAGGGTCTTTTGTAGTTCCTTGCAGTCTTGGGCAGAGCAGGAGCCCAGACCGAGCTGTGATACAACCAGAAAGAATGCTTTCTATGGTGTATCTGTAAAAGTTGATGAGAGTCATGGCTGACATGGCAAATTGCCTTAGTTTTCTGAGAAAGTAGAGGTGTTGGTGAGGCTTTCTTAACTATAGTGCTAGCACTGGGGGGACCAGGACAGGTTGTTGGTGATCTGGACAGCTAAAAACTTGAAGCTTTCAACCATTTCTACATCATCTCCATTGATGTAGACAGGGGCATGTTCGCCTTTATGCTTCCTAAAGTTGATGACAATCTCCTTTGTTCCGTTGGTGTAGAGGGAGAGATTATTGTCGCCGCACCAGTTCACCAGATTCTCTATCTCATTCCTGTCCTCTGTCTTGTCATTGTTTGAGATCCGACCCCCTATGGTGGTGTCGTCAGCAAACTTAATAATCAAGTTGGAGGGGAATGTGACCACACAGTAATAGGTGTATAAGGAATATAGCAGGAGGCTGAGAACACGACCTTGTGGGACACCGATGTTGAGGATGATCGTAGAAGAGGTGTTGCCTATCCTTACTGATTGTGGTCTGTGGGTTTGGAAGTTCAGGATCCAGAACCCAGGCCATAGAGTTTGGAGATGAGTTTCGAAGGATTAATGGTGTTAGGGTTAGCATTGAGCAGGTAAAGATTGAAGTCACATTTGTTTTTGGAAAGGATTATTAGAGACAGGATTTATAGTTATTTGGAAAGTAATGAGTTGATTAGAGACAGTCAGCATGGTTTTGTAGCGGGTAGGTCATGCCTTACTAACCTTATCGAGTTCTTTGAGAAAGTGACCAAAGAGGTGGATAGGGGTAAGGCAGTTGATGTGGTGTATATGGATTTTAGCAAGGCGTTTGATAAGGTTGACCATGGTAGGCTTCTGCAGAAAATGCAGATGTATGGGATTGGGGGTGATCTAGGTAATTGGATCAGGAATTGGCTAGCAGATAGGAGACAGAGAGTGGTGGTTGATGGTAAATATTCGTCATGGAGTTCGGTTACAAGTGGTGTGCCTCAGGGATCTGTTTTGGGGCCACTGCTGTTTGTAATTTTTATTAATGATCTGGATGAGGGTATAGTTGGGTGGATTAGTAAGTTTGCTGATGACACCAAAGTCATCAGATTGTGGTAGATTGTGAGGAAGGGTGTCATAGTTTGCAGGATGACTTAGAAAGGTTGCAGAGCTGGGCTGAGAGGTGGCGAATGGAGTTTAATGTGGAGAAGTGTGAGGTAATTCATTTCGGTAGGAATAACAGATGTGTTGAGTATAGGGCTAACGGGAGGACTTTGAATAGTGTGGAGGAGCAGAGGGATCTAGGTGTATGTGTACATAGATCCCTGAAAGTTGGGAATCAAGTAGATAAAGTTGTTAAGAAGGCATACGGAGTTTTGGCGTTTATTGGTAGGGGGATTGAATTTAGGAGTCGCAGCGTCATGATGCAACTGTACACATCTCTGGTGCGGCCGCACTTGGAGTTTTGTGTGCAGTTCTGGTCCCCACATTACAGGAAGGATGTAGAGGCTTTGGAGAGGGTGCAGAGGAGGTTTACCAGGATGTTGCCTGGTATGGAGGGGAGATCCTATGAGGAGAGATTGAGAGATTTGGGGTTGTTTTCGCTGGAAAGAAGGCGGCTAAGAGGGGATCTCATTGAAACATATAAGATGATTAGAGGTTTAGACAGGGTAGATAGTGATAGCCTTTTTCCTAGGATGGAGAAAGCTAACACGAGGGGGCACGATTTTAAATTAAGGGGGGGTAGTTATAGGACAGATGTCAGGGGTAGGTTCTTTACCCAGAGGGTGGTGAGGGACTGGAATGCCCTGCCAGCTGCAGTTGTAAATGCACCTAGTTTGGGGGCGTTTAAAAGATCTGTGGATAGGTTTATGGATGAAAAGGGATTGGTTTAGGCTAGTGGGTCATTGTTTTGCAACTGGTCGGCGCAACATCGTGGGCCGAAGGGCCTGTTCTGCGCTGTAATGTTCTATGTTCTATGTTCTATGACTGCAAAATGTTCCATCAATTGAGGTTCCCTCCTCAATATTATCCTGCTAATCTTCCCTCAATATTGACTCCCTACTACACCCTAAATATTGATCCCTGAACATCCCCTCAATATTGATCCCCCCCCGATTCCCCTTCGGAATTGTTCTGTAATTTTTAAAATTTATTCACGGACATTAGCGAAGATGGAAAGTGGTTGTTTCTCTTTGAAGGAGGGATGGATTGGTGCCTTACTGAGTTCTTTGGGAAAAGGCAGGAGACAAACGGAGATGATTTTCAGCAGATGGTAAAGCAACAGGCTGTGAGCTTTCAGGGTTTGCCGCCTCGTCAGGTGAGTGGGAGTTCTGATCATATTTATAAAGATGTGGAGATGCCGGCGTTGGACTGGGGTAAACAGAGAAAGAAGTCTCACCACCCCAGGTTAAAGTTTAAACAGTTTATTTAATAGTAAACCCACAAGCTTTCGGAAACGCTGTTCCTTCGTCGGGTGTGTGGAAGGAAATCTGCCATCCTTACCTGGTCTGGCCTACTTGTGGTTATATGCCATTGAAATGGCCTAGCAAGTCACTCAATTCAAGGGCAATTAGGGATGGGCAATAAATGTTGGCCCAGCTAGTGACACCCACAACCCTTCACTTTCACTAACTGCTGACTTCAGCTTAGATTGGTTGGGGGGGCGGCGGATTTGGTGTCTATCCTGACTGACTCTGGGTGCTCACACACACATTTACACTCGCTCACACACTCATGAAACCGAGGGGCAATTTATCATGACCAATCCACTTAATCCGCACATCTTTGGAGTGTGGGAGGAAACCGGGGCACCCGGAGAAAACCCACGCAGACATGGGGAGAATGTGCAGACTCCACACAGGCAGTGACCCAGGGCTGGAATCGAACCCAGGACCCTGGAGCTGTGGGGCAGCAGTGCTGCCTGTACCCATGTCCCACGAATGGATTTTTAAAAGTTGAGTTAATTTTGGTTAATAGAGCTGAGAAAGGTGTGGGTTGACAATTTAAATCTCTGCTTTTAGTAACAGTGACCTCTGAAACCCCATTTTACATCATTTAATTCCCCAAAATCCCTGAAAGGCAATTCAGGGAAGAATCCACTCTGGTGGACCGGCGAAGAAAACTATGATCTTTAGAGGAAGCTCGAAGTAACCGTTATCTCTTTTACATAAATTCTTTGCTGAATATTTATCAGATGTTGTACGTTACCGGTGCCAACAGTTTAAAGTAGAATTGCACGAATAGTTTGGATAATTCCCTCTCACTTCATGTTGCATCAATTAATAGATCACTTAACCTTCAGTAGGTACGGCAAATTGCCCAGGTTTTCCTGGAATGACAAGCTGTTGAAGGAGTGAACGCACTGGGGTTAATCATCAATTTACAAGAACATTGCAGGCAGAATGGGTCAGATGTCAAAGCTTTTGTCTCGTGTCTCTGTGCCGTCCTGTGAGAGTTCACTTTATTGCCCCTTTGCCACTGACTGGCATATGGTGTCCCTGGCAGTGATAGGAGGCTCACTGTGGCTCTCTCCACAGCACGTTGCTGACTGAATGTTAACCATAGTCTAACGTAGGATGGCAAAAGCTGACTGAACCAGCCTCAGACTGCCACTTAAACACTCACATGCCTTTTGGTAAAAATGTAAGTGCGCAGTAATTTGAATTTTTACCCAATCACACAGTTTAGAAATTGACATTGTTCGGGCGGACTGACACCATTGTGTGACATTTCAGAGGGTGGGCACACGCGAGATTTACCCACCAACCATCAAACCAGCAATTCAGCCCAGCAAGGGGCCAATTAAGGGCAATTTGGACAATGACCTGTCTGCTGTAATGATTGGAGGGTGGGCCAATTGACCAGTCGGCTTTTACATTTTAGCTGCAGCCTCCATCCTGGACGGGGTGAACTGTCAGGGCCAAAATCAGCTTTAGAAGGTGTCTGCAGGCTGAGGTCGATTCTTGAATGAGCTGCCAGTCACTTTTGTAGGGTTTTTTTCCATTGGAATCTGTTTGGTACAGGGTCAGCTACTCTCTGAGACAGAGCAGGAGTAGGCCATCTGGCCCTTCGAGCCTGCCCCGCCATTCAATAAGATCATGGCTGATCTGTCGTGACTCAGTTCCACATTCCCGCCCTCTCCCCATAACCCTTAATCCCTTCTCTTATCAAAAACCCATCAACCCGCGTCTTAAAAATATTTAGCGAGGCAGCCTCCACCACTTCAACGGGCAGAGAATTCCAGAGATTCACCACCCTTTGAGTGAAGAAGTTCCTCCTCAACTCTGTTCTAAACCGCCCCCCCTTTATCTCGAGGCTGTGCCCCCTCGTCCTACTGTCTTTTTTGAGCGGGAAGAGTCTCTCCACCTCTATCCTATCCATCCCATTCATCATCTTATACGTCTCAATGAGATCTCCCCTCATTCTTCTAAACTCTAACGAGTACAAGCCTAGTTTATTCAGCCTCTCCTCATAGCTCAATCCCCTCTGTGGGAGCCCATTGGGAACACCAGCTGAGGCCCAGCCTTTCCCCAGTTCCCGTTAATTGGTCAGCTTGTGTGAAATCACGTATCGGCCTCGCCAAGTGCACATTCATGTTGAAGTTTATTTATTAGTCACAACAAGGCTTCCATTACCACTGCAATGAAGTTACTGTGAAAATCCCCGAGTTGCCTCACTTCAGCACCTGTCTGGGTGCACTGAGGGAGTATTTAGCATGGCCAATGCGCTTAACCAGCATGTCTTTCAGACTGTGGGAAGAACTGGAGCACCCGGAGGAAACCCATGCAGACACGGGGAGAACATGCAGACCCCACACAGACAGTGACCAATCAGCATGGCACAGTGGTTAGCACTGCTGCCTCACAGTGTCAGGAACCCGGGTTTAATTTCAGCCTCGGGCACTGTCTGTGTGGAGTTTGCACTTTCTCTCCATGTCTGTGTGGGTTTCCTCCGGGTGCTCCAGTTTCCTCCCACACTGTAAAAATGATATGCGGATTAGGTGGATTGGCCTTTGAGAGGTATAGAAACGGTGGATTCTCGGAGGCTATTTCCCAGGGCTGAAATGGTCGCTACGAGAGGACACAGGTTTAGGGTGCTGGGGAGCAGGTACAGAGGAGATGTTAGGGGTAAGTTTTTCACTCAGAGGGTGGTGAGTGATTGGAATCGGCTGCCGTCATCGGTGGTGGAGGTGAACTCGCTGGGGTCTTATAAGAGAATTCTGGATGAGTATATGGGATTTAATGGGATTGAGGGTTATAGATAGGCCTGGTAGGTATGGATATGATCGGCACAACTTGTGGGCCGAAGGGCCTGTTTGTGCTGTAGTGTTCTATGTTCTATGGCCATGTTGAATTGCTCCTTCGTGTGAGAGGGATTAGCAGGGTAAATGTGTGGGGTTACAGGGATAGGGCTTACGTGGGATTGTGGTCGATACAGACTTGATGGGCCGAATGGCCTCCTTCAGCACTGTAGGGATTCTATGATTCTATGACCTGCTGCTCAGGTGATAAAACTGCATTGATGAATATTTATGCCAGCCCGGGGTCCCTTCCTTCTGTGTATATCATTGGGACATCTTGTTGAAGTTGTATAGGACATTGGTGAGGCCACACTTGGAATACTGTGTACAGTTCTGGTCACCGTATTATAGAAAGGATATTATTAAACTAGAAAGAGTGCAGAAAAGATTTACTACGATGCTACCAGGACTTGATGGTTTGAGTTATAAGGAGAGGCTGGATAGACTGGGACTTTTTTCTCTGGAGTGTAGGAGGCTGAGGGGTGATCTTATAGAGGTCTATAAAATAATGAGGGGCACAGATCAGCTAGATAGTCAATATCTTTTCCCAAAGATAAGAGAGGGCACAGGTTTAAGGTGAGAGGGGAGAGATACAAAAGTGTCCAGAGGGGCAATTTTTTCACACAGAGGGTGATGAGTGTCTGGAACGAGCTGCCAGAGGTAGTAGTAGAGGCGGGTACAATTTTATCTTTTGAAATGTGTTTAGATAGTTACATGGGTACAATGGTATAGAGGGATATGAGACAAATGAGGGCTATTGGGATTAGCTTAGGGGTTTTAAAAAGAACCTCGGACAAGTTGGGCCAAAGGGCCTATTTCCATGCTGTAAACAGGTAACGAGTCTCTATCCCGCTGTTACCTGACCTTGCTGGGTATCACACAGCACTGATCACTGCAGATAAAATAACACATTGATTCACAGTCAAAAAATCATTTCCTGCACCCTCACCTGCCCTTCACTCTCACCCTGCACCCTTACCCACACCCACACCTACCTCACACCCTCACCCTGCACCCTTACTGTCATCCTGCACCCTCACCTGACCTTCACCCTTACCCTCACCCTGCACCCTTATCCTCACCCCACACCCACACCCTCACCTGCTTTTCACCCTCACTTGTCCCTCACCCTCACCTCACACCCTTACCGTACCCATACCCTCACTTACCTCTCACACTGCACTCTTACTCCACACCCTCACCTGCCCTTCACCCTCACCACATGCATACCCTGCACCCTCATCCTGCACCCTCAAGCCACCTTTACCTTCACCACTCCCCCTCACCCTCAACCCACTTTTACCCTCATCCTGCATCCTCATCCTACACTTACACCCTCACCTGGCACTCTCACACCTCACCCACCCCACACCTTTACCCTCACCCCTCTCTCCGCTCCTGAACCCTGTTTGTGGTGTCTCTGTACTCTGAAGGCAGAGTGATAAAAGACAGGAATGTAGGAGACAGGGTCAGTCAGAATAAAATGTTTCACTCTGGGAATCTGTCCTCAAAGTGTTTCTGTCAGTTATAGAGTGTGAAGGATTTTCCCGTGCACCGTCTCCCTCTATCTCAGTCGCTTTATGATGTGTGAAGATGAGCTTTTCACGGTTAGATTAATACGAGTGGGAGAGAGTCGAATTTCTGACAATGCTCTATATATCGCAGAACGACTCTGTTATCCTTGGGACTATCTGACAGCGATTATTGTGAAGACATTAACTTCAGAATAAGGCTGCACACAATCCTCCTCACCCATCCTCAGCTCCAACTCCCCCTCGCCTCTCCCTGCACCACCCCCACCCCCTGCACCTATCCCTGTGCCTCCCCTACCTCCCATCCCCCTGCTCCTCTCCGTACACTTCCCCATTCCTCACGCCTCCCCCATCCCTACCCCTCTGCACCTCTCCCTGCACCTCCCTGTCACCCGTGCCTTTCCCTGCACCTCCGCCTGCACTTCTCCCTGCACCCCCCCCAATCCCCCTGCACTTCTCCCTGCACCCCCCCCAATCCCCCTGCGCTTCTCCCTGCACCCCCCCAATCCCCCTGCACTTCTCCCTGCACCCCCCCCAATCCCCCTGCACTTCTCCCTGCACCCCCCCAATCCCCCTGCACTTCTCCCTGCACCCCCCCCCAATCCCCCTGCACTTCTCCCTGCACCCCCCCCAATCCCCCTGCACTTCTCCCTGCACCCCTCCCAATCCCCCTGCGCTTCTCCCTGCACCCCCCCCAATCCCCCTGCGCTTCTCTCCCTGCACCCCCCCCAATCCCCCTGCACTTCTCTCCCTGCACCCCCCCCAATCCCCCTGCACTTCTCTCCCTGCACCCCCCCCAATCCCCCTGCGCTTCTCCCTGCACCCCCCCCAATCCCCCTGCGCTTCTCTCCCTGCACCCCCCCCAATCCCCCTGCGCTTCTCTCCCTGCACCCCCCCCAATCCCCCTGCGCTTCTCTCCCTGCACCCCCCCCCAATCCCCCTGCGCTTCTCTCCCTGCACCCCCCCCAATCCCCCTGCGCTTCTCCCTGCACCCCCACATCCTCATCCCCTACACCTTCCCCACCGCCCTGCGTCTACCCCCACCCCCCTGAGCTCCCCAACCCCATTCCCATGTGCCTCTCCCATTCCCCCGTACACCTCCCCCATTCCCCTGCGCCTGTTAGAACTACTGCCTCACAGTGCCAGGGACCTGGGTTTAATTCCAGCCTTTGGTCACTGTGCGGAGCTTGCGCATTCTCCCCGTGTCTGTGTGGGTATCCTCCTGGTGCTCTGGTTTCCTCCCACAGTCCAAAGATTGTGTGGATTAGGCGCATTGGCCATGCTACGTTGCCCCTTAGTGTCCCAGAATGTGTGGGTTAAGGGGATCAGTGTGGTTATGAGGTTAGGGCCTGGAGAGGAGACACTGTCAGGGAGCTGGTGCAGACCAAATGGGTTGACTTGGCTTCCTCCTGTGCTGTAGGGATTCTCTATTCCGAGTTACAATTGGACAAGCTATTAACTGTGAGAAACCCTGGACATAAAGTGGTGGCTTTTGCCGAAATTCTCCAATCTCAATCACCCTGACACACTGCCAGTGTGAGCGGAGAATTAGGCACTGAGGCAAATCTCCATTCACTGCAGCGGGATTGGAGAATTCCAGCCCCGGGCGAGGTCGGAGAATCGTGTCTGCGTGGGTATCCTCCAGATTCCTCCCGCAGTCCAAAGATTCCTGGTTAGGTTGATTGGCTGTGCTAAATTGCCCCTCAGTGTCCTGAGATGTGTAGGTTAGAGGGATATGGGGGTAGGGCCTGGTGGGATTGTGGTCGGTACAGACTCAATGGGCCAAATGGCCTCTTTCTGCACTGTAGGGTTTCTATGATTCTATGATGATGAATCCCAGCCACGGGCAAGGTCGGAGAACCAAGGATTTTGTTCACTTGTTCATCTGGAACATCTGATAGGATCATAGAATCATAGAACCCTACAGTGCAGAAAGAGGCCCTTTGGCCCATCGAGTCTGCACCGAACACAATCCCACCCAGGCCCTATCCCCATATCCCTACATATTATACCCACTAATCCCTCTAACCTACACATCCCTGGACACTAAGGGGAAATTTCTTAGCACGGCCAATCAACCTAACCCACACATCTTTGGACTGTGGGAGGAAACCGGAGTACCCGGAGGAAACCCACACAGACACGAGGAGAATGTGCAAACTCCACACAGACAGTGACCCGAGCCGGGAATCGAACCCAGGACCCTGGAGCTGTGAAGCATCTCGAGGAATGTTCTAAAGAACGGGGTTTTGACAGTCCGTCAGCTGCAACCCGTTTGTTTGTTACTTGTTTGATTTCACTTTGTGAGGGGATGGCTGCTCCTCATTGTTACAGAATAATAATAATCACTGCAGCAGCTGCAGCCTAAGATTGAGTGACGGAGGGGCATTTCGCTTTGCCCTGATCCTACTGTCACTGCAGGTGGACATTGGGAACATCTGACCAAAGAGTTACCAACTGGCCCAGACTCACTGGTACCCACACCTCCCGGATAACGATATTTTACAGTGTTATGGGTCAGGTTAGAAACTCTAAAGTATTTCATGGAGACCACCTGAACCACAAGTTTTGCATCTTGAATTTGGCTACAATGACCATGATATGTTTCAATTCAGGTATGATTCAACAACCCACTAGGGAGCTTTTATCAAACAAAATTTATTTAAGAATATAGTTAACATGTATAGAAAGAAAATTAGCAACACCTTTTATCAATTGCAAACAAACGAAACCAGAAAGAAAACAAAAACAATAGTGTATTAACGCTTAATTGAATATTAAACTGCTCCAACAAACCAAAACCTGTCATAGACAATACCTTCTTCACAGGTTTAATACAGCATAGATTAAAATGTCACTTTACTGAAATTGAGTCTTTTCGAGGCCTGCATTTTCCGTCTGGAAGGCAAAGTATCGCCTCGAGATAACCAGCAGAATTTCCAAATAGAACAGGGAGACAGAGAGAGTGATTCTCCCATCGTGACATGCATGATTTTTGGTGGATGAGGTCAGGTGATGCGCGTGTTGGCCATTTCGCGGGTTCCCCGCAAACGTTTATGACCCAAACACATCTCAAACCAGAAAAAAAATGTGCCACTGGGACCACGCTGATTTGCATCAGAGAGGTACTGACGTGAGGAGGTAAGTGCTGTGAGCGGAGTGTAGGGGAGGTTGTAGGCAGGCCCTGGAGATGCTCGGTGGGCTTCCTCCTGCTGTCTGCTGGAGCTGGCCCAGGTTCCAGTGGTATTCTCAGAGCTCTTTGGGTGAGGGTCCCTGAAGGAGCCCCGCTCACCCTTCCCCTCCAAGGCAGCGCTATATCTCAGTGTGGGAGGGTCTCTGAAGAAGTCTCGCTCACCCTTCCCCTCCAGGGCACTTTGCAGTGACATTGTCTTGCTTCGGGGTATGGTCAGGAACTCCACTGGGTGCTGGTGTTCCAGGGTGAGGGGGGAGTATACCATGGTGGTGGTTGATGGTAAATATTCGTCATGGAGTTCGGTTACGAGTGGTGTGCCTCAGGGATCTGTTTTGGGGCCACTGCTGTTTGTAATTTTTATTAATGATCTGGATGAGGGTATAGTTGGGTGGATTAGTAAATTTGCTGATGACACCAAAGTCGGAGGTGTGGTAGATTGTGAGGAAGGGTGTCATAGTTTGCAGGAAGACTTAGAAAGGTTGCAGAGCTGGGCTGAGAGGTGGCGAATGGAGTTTAATGCGGAGAAGTGTGAGGTAATTCATTTCGGTAGGAATAACAGATGTGTCGAGTATAGGGCTAACGGGAGGACTTTGAATAGTGTGGATGAACAGAGGGATCTAGGTGTATGTGTACATAGATCCCTAAAAGTTGGGAGTCAAGTAGATAAGGTTGTTAAGAAGGCGTACGGTGTCTTGGCGTTTATTGGTAGGGGGATTGAATTTAGGAGTCGCAGCGTCATGATGCAACTGTACACAACTCTGGTGCGGCCGCACTTGGAGTACTGTGTGCAGTTCTGGTCCCCACATTACAGGAAGGATGTGGAGGCTTTGGAGAGGGTGCAGAGGAGGTTTATCAGGATGTTGCCTGGTATGGTGGGGAGGTCCTATGAGGAGAGGCTGAGGGATTTGAGTTGTTTTCACTAGAAAGAAGGAGGCTAAGAGGGGATCTTATTGAAACATATAAGATGATTAGAGGTTTAGATAGGGTGGACAGTGACAGCCTTTTTCCTCTGATGGAGAAAGCTAGCACGAGGGGGCATGGCTTTAAATTAAGGGGGGGTAGTTATAGGACAGATGTCAGGGGTAGGTTCTTTACCCAGAGGGTGGTGAGGGACTGGAATGCCCTGCCTGCTGCAGTTGTAAATGTGCCTAGTTTGGGGGCGTTTAAGAGATCTGTGGATAGGTTTATGGATGAAAAGGGATTGGTTTAGGTTAGTGGGTCATTGTTTTGTAACTGGTCGGCGCAACATTGTGGGCCGAAGGGCCTGTTCTGCGCTGTAATGTTCTATGTTCTATGTTCTATGTGGTGACTGAGGACTGGGGATGGGGGAGATGTTCCAGGCCGGGGTGCAGAGGTTCAGACACAGTCTGCATGGAATGTGCTGTCACTGGGCACCCATTTGTGCTGCTTTACAGTCTGTCCTTGTCCCGTGACACAGACCAGTCACACATGCCTGTAACGGATGCACACATTGCAATGGCTCAAGGGTGCACAGTGCCCACGGCTACACACCGACCTGCATCATCTGTGCCAACATTTATCATGAGGAGAATCACACAGGATCGAACCAGGTCACCCATGGCACCATGGACTGTGTGATGTTGCCAGCACCCACAACTGGGGGAACTGCCCCATGTGAGGGATTGGGGTGGTGCTGGGTCTATGCAGCCAATAGCATTAGTCTGTCATTCTATACTCTCTCCAAACCCCACTGTGCAGGTGGATCGTGGGCTGGTTGATTTGGAACTGGCCATTATGGTGGCTGCAGAGAAGGAGGAAGGAGGAGGAGGTGGGCATGGAGAGCCCACTGTGAGAACAGCCACCACCAGTTCCCCCAGGAAGGAGGGCAGGGGGCTAGTGCTGAGGGCCAGGGGGTGGGTGAGCTGGCTCCCGAGAGGGTGCACAGAAGGTGGAGGGGGTCAACGCCAAAGAGGTACAGACCCCAAAATTCATTTGAGGCTTCCTCGGAGGAGATGTGCCATAGCCTGCTGCAGCTGTCCGAGATCACAGGCCATGCCTGGCACCTCAGGGGTGGCCACCCACTCCCTGAGGGCGTGAAGGTGACGGTTGCTCTGAACTTTTATGCCTCCAGCTCGTTTCAGGCAGTCAGTGGTGAATCTCCCAGGCCTCCCTGCAGGGATGTGTGAGTAGGTCACAGATGCCGTGTGTGCTCGGGGAGGGGGGTACATAAACTTCGATGTGGGCCGTGCACAGCAAGAGGCCAGGGTCTCAGCTTCGCATCATCGCCAGGATTCCCAATGTCCAGGGAGCAGTGGATGGGACACACATCACCTTGTGGGCCCCACACACAGGGTTTGACCATAGAACCCTACAGTGCAGAAACAGGCCCTTCGGCCCATCGAGTCTGCACCGAACACAATCACACCCAGACCCTATCCCCATATCCCTACACATTTACCTGCTAATCCCTCTAACCTACACATCCCAGGACACTAAGGGGCAATTTTAGCATAGCCAATGAACCTAACCCGCACATCTTTGGACTGTGGGAGGAAACCGGAGCACCCGGAGAAAACCCACGCAGACACGAGGAGAATGTGCAAACTCCACACAGGCAGTGACCCGAGCCGGGAATCGAACCCAGGACCCTGGAGCTGTGAAGCAGCAGTGCTAACCACTGTGCTACCGTGCCACCCAGTACTGCCACCATAGCAGCAGTTTGTGAACAGGAAGGGTTCCACTCTGTCAATATGGTGTGTGACCATCTCATGCGGAACGTGACAGGGAGTGGCCATGACAGGTTTGTGATCCGGCAGTCGAACATCCCTCTTTGGACTCTTTGAAGACCAGCCCAGGGTCCCGGGATGGCTACTTGGTGACAACGGATACCTGCTAAGGGTCATGGTTGATGATGCCTGTGTGGAGGCCCCAGACCGAGGTGGAGACCCGCTACAATGAGGCCTGTGCAGACACCCAGTCCATCGCAGAGCGACGCATTGGCCTCCTGAAGATGGGGTTCAGTTGCTTGGACCGTTCTGGGGGACCCTGTGCGGGTTTCACACATCATCATCATTTGCTTCACAACATCACCCAGCAAGAACAACAAAGAACAAAACAGCACGGGAAACAGGCCCTTCGGCCCAACGAGCCCGCGCCGCCGTCCCATGGTCAGTGACCTATTCATGATTTTAGTCTATGCCTAATGTGTGAGGATCAGGGAGGTCCAATATAGGGACAATTTGTTACCCAATCAATCAGCCTAAAAGCACATTTTTGGGATGTGGGAGGAAACCGGAGCACCCGGAGGAAACCCACGCAACCACGGGGAGAACGCGCAAACTCCCACGGACACAGGCCCAAATCCATGTGTCCGCACAGCAACAGAGATAGCCTCTGTGCTGCCATGATGCCCTCGAGATGGTAAGTGCCTGTGGATAAAAATTTCATTATTAAAGACGCTATATCCCTGAGACTAAAACTGACCCCAAGCCTACAATGCTTAATAAGGCCTGCTATATCCCCCTATATGTAAACTGCTCATGTGGCTGTCCAAGTGACTCTTGAACAACCCTAGCGTGCCTGCTTCCACCACTTTACTCGGCAGTGCATTCCACATCCCCACTACCCTTTGTGTGAAAAACTGCCCTCTAACATTAGCCTTATATCTAGCCCCCCTCACCCTAAGCCCGTGACCCCTCGTTCTATCCATTTCTAATAGCGGAAAAAGCTTATCACCATCTACTCTATCTGTCCCCTTCATAATCTTATAGACCTCTATCAAATCCCCCCTCAGCCGACGTCTCTCAAGGGAAAACAGCCCAAGTGCGTTCAATCTTTCCTCGTAAGACAGCCCTTCCATACCAGGCAACATCCTGGTAAATCTCCTCTGCACTCTCTCCAGGATCTCTACATCCTTCCGGTAGTACGGCGACCAGAACTGGACGCAGTACTCCAGGTGAGGCCTAACCAACGTTCTATACAACTGCAACATCAGACTCCTACTCTTATATTCTATACCCCTTCCTATGAAGGCTAATATGCCATACGCTTTCCTCATCACATTCTGCACCTGCACCGACACCTTCAGGGACTTATGTACCTGCACCCCCAGGTCTCTCTGCGTATCTATACTCCGGATAGTTCTACCTTTTATCATATAACTCCCTTCCACATTATTCCGGCCAAAGTGCATCACCTCGCATTTCTCCGGATTAAATTCCATTTGCCATCTATCTGCCCAATCTACCAGCCTGTCTATGTCCTGTTGCATTGCCAGGCACTGCTCCTCAGTACCCGCCAATCCAACCATCTTAGTGTCATCAGCAAATTTGCTGATCACACCACCTACCCCCTCTTCCAAGTCATTAATATATATTACAAATAGTAGAGGTCCTAGTACCGAGCCCTGCGGCACCCCACTGGTGACAGACTTCCAATTGGAAAAGGAGCCCTCCACTACTACCCGCTGTCTTCTCCTCCCAAGCCAGTTCTTCACCCATCTACATACCTGGCCTTGTATCCCATGGCCAGGTGGGAGACCCAGCAGTGGGAGACCAGCTGGAGCAGGAGGAGGAGGGGGAGGAGGAGGACAAAGAGGCACAGGAGGAGGAGGAGGAGGAGGAAGGGGGAATGGCGAGGGGGCCGGGTAGACATCCTGCCATAAGAGGAGCTGGAGGAAAGAGGGCGGGTGGCGGTGGCAGGTGCCCGGCAGGGAAAGGGCAGCGAGGGAGCCTTGATACAGCCCGCTTCACCCAGCTGGTGCTGTGCAGTGAGGGGGGTGCGACCAATACACACCCAGTACACCCCAGGAGCAAGTGCAGCCGCCATTCCCCCCTCCAAACCGACCCGGGCCCTCAAACCACCACATCACCCCCACCCTGCCCCCCCAGAAACATCCAAACCTGTTCATGGGCCTGGGTTGGCAGTGGGTGAAGGCTGGAGGATGATGAAGACTCGCTGTTATGTGCACTGGGTCCTGTGCCCGGTGCCACTGAAATCGGACTCCGAGTGCACGCTGCCCCCTGGTCCACGGAGCTGTAAGGCTGGGGGGGGGGGGCCTTTATTGGCCAATCTGGAGGGGAAGGGGCAGGCACTCTGTAACATGTGGCTGAGTCTCCAAGGCACAACAGACAAGGGAATGGGGAGCACTCAGCTCTGTGCTGGGGGGGGGGGGGGGGTAATCAGAGAACACGTTAGTCACAACTGTGAGGGGAAATTTGTTTATTGTGCTCTTAACGTTAGTGATAAATGAAACTGACAATGAAGGAGGAGGGATTATTATTTAAAAGGCGAAAAACTGCAGCAGGTGACGGTGCAGAGGGACCTCGGGGTCCTTGTGCATGAGTCGCAAAAACCCAGCTTGCAGGTGCAGCAGGTGGTCAGGAAGGCGAATGGGATGTTGGCCTTCATAGTGAGGGGGATTGAATATAAAAGTAGGGAGGTCTTGCTGCAGCTGTATAGGGCATTGGTGAGGCCGCAGCTGGAGTACTGTGTGCAGTTTTGGGCGCCGCACCTGCGCAAGGATATTTTGGCCTTGGAGGGAGTGCAGAGGAGCTTTACTAGGCTGATACCGGATTTGAGGGGATTGGACTATGAAGAGAGGCTGAATAGACTGGGTCTGTACTCGTTGGAGTTTAGAAGGATGAGGGGGGATCTTATAGAGATGTATAAGATAATGGAAAGGGATGGATAGGGTAGAGGTAGAGAGACTCTTCCCGCTCAAAAAAGACAGTAGGACTAGGGGGCACAGCCTCAAGATTAGGGGGGTGCAGTTTAGAACGGAGTTGAGGAGGAACTTCTTCACTCAAAGGGTGGTGAATCTCTGGAATTCTCTGCCCGTTGAAGTGGTGGAGGCTGCCTCACTAAATATATTTAAGTCACGGGTAGATAGGTTTCTGATAGACAGGGGAATTAAGGGGAGAAAGCGGGAAAGTGGAACTGAGCCACTTCAGATCAGCCATGATCTTATTGAATGGCGGGGCAGGCTCGAAGGGCTAGATGTCCTACTCCTGCTCCTATTTCTTATGTTCTTACATTACTGATGACGTTCACTCGTGCCCCCTTAGTGAACTACAACTTTCTAACTTTGTGCAGTTTACTGTTTCTTCCAGGTGCTATCCCAGGATGTACATCGGAGATGGAGGTGTCCAGCTGTGACACTCACCCCGATGCCTGTGATTCTCTTAGCAGATGTCCCCTGGGTGGCTGGAATCTAGCGGGCCCCAGCTGACTTGTGGGTGCCACTATTTCGATGCCTTCCTGGATGAGGGTATAGTTGGGTGGATTAGTAAGTTTGCTGATGACACCAAAGTCGGAGGTGTGGTAGATTGTGAGGAAGGGTGTCATAGTTTGCAGGGTGACTTAGAAAGGTTGCAGAGCTGGGCTGCGAGGTGGCGGATGGAGTTTAATGTGGAGAAGTGTGAGGTAATTCATTTCGGTAGGAATAACAGATGTGTTGAGTATAGGGCTAACGGGAGGACTTTGAATAGTGTGGAGGAGCAGAGGGATCTAGGTGTATGTGTACATAGATCCCTGAAAGTTGGGAATCAAGTAGATAAGGTTGTTAAGAAGGCATACGGAGTTTTGGCGTTTATTGGTAGGGGGATTGAATTTAGGAGTCGCAGCGTCATGATGCAACTGTACACATCTCTGGTGCGGCCGCACTTGGAGTTTTGTGTGCAGTTCTGGTCCCCACATTACAGGAAGGATGTAGAGGCTTTGGAGAGGGTGCAGAGGAGGTTTACCAGGATGTTGCCTGGTATGGAGGGGAGATCCTATGAGGAGAGATTGAGAGATTTGGGGTTGTTTTCGCTGGAAAGAAGGCGGCTAAGAGGGGATCTCATTGAAACATATAAGATGATTAGAGGTTTAGACAGGGTAGATAGTGATAGCCTTTTTCCTAGGATGGAGAAAGCTAGCACGAGGGGGCACGACTTTAAATTAAGGGGGGGTAGTTATAGGACAGATGTCAGGGGTAGGTTCTTTACCCAGAGGGTGGTGAGGGACTGGAATGCCCTGCCTGCTGCAGTTGTAAATGCGCCTAGTTTGGGGGCATTTAAGAGATCCGTGGATAGGTTTATGGACGAAAAGGGATTGGTTTAGGCTAGTGGGTCATTGTTTTGTAACTGGTCGGCGCAACATCGTGGGCCGAAGGGCCTGTTCTGCGCTGTAATGTTCTATGTTCTATGTTCATCTCACAGGCCCTGAGATGCCCCGGTGCGAGAAAGGGGGGAATCAGAAGGTCTTGGGATATGAGCTCCGGAAGGTCCGGTGTCACCTGGCTCTGCCAGTCCTGGAGCCGTTGGTGTGTCTGCCCCATGGTCTGCGATCCCTCAGCCCTGGCCCTCTGAGACTGAATGTGGAGCTGCCGGCGTTGGACTGGGGTAAACACAGTAAGAAGTCTCACAACACCAGGTTAAAGTCCAACAGGTTTATTTGATTGTAAACTCACAAGCTTTTGGAAACGGTGTTCATAAGAACATAAGAACATAAGAAATAGGAGCAGGAGTAGGCCATCTGGCCCTTCGAGCCTGCCCCGCCATTCAATAAGATCATGGCTGATCTGTCGTGGCTCAGCTCCACCTTCCCGCCCTCTCCCCATAACCCTTAATCCCTTCTCTTATCAAAAACCCATCAACCCGCGTCTTAAAAATATTTAGCGAGGCAGCCTCCACCACTTCAACGGGCAGAGAATTCCAGAGATTCACCACCCTTTGAGTGAAGAAGTTCCTCCTCAACTCCGTTCTAAACCGCCCCCCCTTTATCTTGAGGCTGTGCCCCCTAGTCCTACTGTCTTTTTTGAGTTCCTTTGTCAGGTGTGTGGAAAGTTCTGATCAGAGACGGGTGTATAAAGTCACACACAGTTTACAGATTACTGATTAGGATGCGAGTCTGGGCCAAGCTCTGGAGTCTCTCCACTGTGGCATTGTGTGAGAGAGCCAAGCTCTGGAAACCCCTCAGCATTCGCTGTCTGAGGCTGGGCTAAGCTATCAAGGCTCACAGTCAGGGTCTCCCCCACACCCATGGCCATCAGATGCTGGCAACATCCTCGCCCGCTGTGTCTCCAGGATGGCCTGGACCCTGTTACCCATGAGGACAGGCCCCTGAGCCAGACTTTCCACTGCGATCCCCACCCTTGCAGTGTTGGCCCGGGTCTCAGGCTGTGTCGGCACCACCTCCTGTAACAGTGCTCTGTTGGACACCCCCCCAAACCAGCAGTGCCGCTGCAGCGTGGTTACTGACAGGCCTTCCACAACCCCCCCCCCCGGGTTTCCCGATGCATCTTCACCAGCCTGGGGAGGCACACACCCAGCAGCTGCTTGGGAACAGCTCTGTAGTGCCCGAGCCGTCGGATCGCCCGCCTCCACCCGATGTGTATCAGTGTCAGTGATGTGCTCACCAGTCAGTGACCCAGAACCTCAACACTAAAGGTACCCCCCATGGTGATAGTCTCTGTGTTGTGGGTGCCGGCGCTGTTTCAGTGGTTCTGCCCTCCGAGGATTCCTCAGAGCCTCCCTCCGAGGTGTCAGCCAGGGGGTCGTGAGCAACGGTGGGGGGGGGGGGGGGGTGGTGGCAGCAATACCCAAAGAGCTGGGTTCCTCTGGGTCCGGAGCTGTAATAATGAACACACGTTAGGGAGGAGGGGGACAAATCACTCCAGCGGCATCTCACCTCCTTCAAGGAGGATCTAGGTTGAGGGCTACGCTTATGTTCACTTGCACGCTGACACTGACTGGGCTGTCCATCATCATTCGGGAAGGTCCATCACCCCCCCCCCCTCACCACCACCACCCCCCCCCCCCTCACTGCCAGCTGCCGCAGGTTAGCCTGTGCTATTTCTTGCTGGTTGCTTTTCTCCTGTGGGAACATAAAGTGGATGGCGAGCATTAACACATTGCAGTGGACAGTGCAAAATGTGTGCCTGTGTCTCGGGCGTTGTGCTGGCAGTTTCAAGGTAAAGGGTCACTACTGAAGGTTGAGGGGGTGAGAGGAAGGGGTTAGGTTCTGTTCCTGGGGGAAGGGTCACTTGTTCCATGTCCTTTGGGCGTCTAAGCAGGGTTTGAGATCCGTGGCAGGTTCCAAGTGAGATGCTCACTCACCCTCGCTGCTCGAAGAAGGTCCGACATTTTTTTGCAACACTGCCAACTAGAGCGCGGTGTCAGGCTCCCGGCACTCACCACTCCTCCTTCCACAATGCCATGTGGATACACCCCTTGTGTGAGGGCTCTGGTCAGGGAGGATCGAGTCACTCCTCCCCTCCATGGCCTGTAGCAGGTTCTCCTTGTTAGATAGAACCCTACAGTGCAGAAACAGGCCCTTCGGCCCATCGAGTCTGCACCGAACACAATCCCACCCAGACCCTATCCCCATATCCCTACACATTTACCTGCTAATCCCTCTAACCTACACATCCCAGGACACTAAGGGGCAATTTTAGCATAGCCAATGAACCTAACCCGCACATCTTTGGACTGTGGGAGGAAACCGGAGCACCCGGAGAAAACCCACGCAGACACGAGGAGAATGTGCAAACTCCACACAGACAGTGACCCGAGCCAGGAATTGAACCCAGGACCCTGGAGCTGTGAAGCAGCAGTGCTAACCACTGTGCTACCGTGCCGCCCTAATCTCCTGTTCAGATTCAGTCAATCTTGGTGCTGCTTTCCTCGAAGACATCTTCATGGTGTGACTGGCTGTGTCTCCACTCCTGCAGCTTATTTACAGCTCTGGTTTCGTAGGGGAAACTCTTTTCATAACAAAACAGCAGAATAAAAAAGTACATCGCAAGTTATAAAGGTTGCATTTAACATTCAACAAATAATCATGTTAATTACAGTTAACTACAATGGTACAAACAATGCATCACTGGGGACAGCTGGGCATGTGTCGAGAATTGTCCACAACCTGCCTTCAAAACTGCAGACAACTCACAACAGCAAATAAACCAATAAACTTCGATACAAACATTACCAAAGGCTAACTCCACCTATTAACCAGTAACATACAAGTACTACCCTTCATTAAGAAAGGGTTCGTTATATGCAATCTTTTCAATGGCACTGCACTCTTAATACACAAATTCTAACCATCAAATAATATTAACATGGAATAACAGCTAACGAACAAAAAAAGAAATAAACATTAAAGCTCATTTGTTAACCTCCAGGATAAATCTTCCCGGGTTTTGCCTCTGCCGGGGGTGATGGGGTGATGGGGTGGGGGTGGTGGCAACCCTCTGGAATTACTTATATCAGGGAGTTGTACCTTATGGATGTTTGGCTGAAGGTGGGGAGGGAGGAAAGCTACCCTGCATCTACTCTGTCCAGACTTTCCCTTGGTGTGGTGGGTGGGCAGATTGCTCTCCAGGGTACTCAGTCATTTTTTTCTAGATCTCCCCCCACAGAATGGAGACCTTCCTCTGTCATTAAAGGAGAGACTATAGGTTGGGATTCTCCCAGCCCGATGCACAAGGCTCCCCCTTTTATTCCTTATTATCAGCTGATTTCCATATGATTAGCGAGACTGGGACAGTTGTCTCCTGACCTGCTGGTCCACCCCACTCATCGTAGGAGAGATCCCCAACCAACGGGGTTTACAACTGCTCCCCACCAACAGGTACCAGCTGTGCCCACCCCCGGGGGTGGAGACAGTGACCATTGAGGCCCCCCCCAATGAGGGAGAGGCTGGAGGGTGGCCCTTGGGTATTGTCAGCCTGGCCTGGCAACAACCACTGGACACCCTGACCCTGCCTACTGGACACTGGGCAGTGCCAAGGGGGTGGGGTCAGATGGGTCTGGCCTACTGGGGGCTGGTAAGTGGTGGGGGTGGGAGGGATCTGCTGTGCACTTTACAGGGCTTCACCACCCGGAACTTTCCCTAGCCGGATGTTACAGCCCCGGGGTCACTCTATCCAGGGGAGACACCCATTGAGTCACAAATAATATGAGGGGGAAAGGGAAAAAATAAACTAACGGAATACAAGAGGCCTCATAACACAATAATGAACAGTCCTCCGACAACAATAGAGTTTTCTGGGGCCTTCAACTTTCAAAGGTTTTGTCTTTCAAGGTTACACCTTCTGAAGTTGGAAAGTTCATTTAAATTGTTCCAAGGTCCATCCCAATGGGCCAGATTTTCCGAGTTGCACCTTGTGGGGTTGAACCTTGACAGTGGAATGACAGTTTCCGGGGTGCTCCTTTCTGGGTTGCACCTTCCTGTGCCACGCCTTTCAGGACACACGAGTCTGATCTGGAACATCGCCTCCCTCACAACTCACAGCCGGGATAATAGTTCTTACACCAGCCCCAAACAAGGCAGATGGAAACACTCTTTGACCCTCAGACAGGCAGCACAGGAAGGCTGAGGAGAAGGAAGTGACTGAGGCCTAGGGATGGCTTTAACTCTGCTTGGAGGTTGCTGGAAAGAGTTGCCAGGTAACCATGGCACCAAACAGCTCCAACTAACACCAGCGCTGGGAACAGAAAACCCTCACTCCTTCTGGAGAGAGAGAGGCACTTCAGGCAGAGGAACCAATGGAGACAAGGCAGGAAACACAGGACTGGAAATATAGAACATTCCAGAGCAGTACAAGCCCTTCGGCCCTCGATGTTGCGCCGACCTGTGGAACCAATCTAATGACCCTCTAACCTAAACTATTCCAATGTTATCCATATGCCTATCCACTGACCATTTGAACGCCCTTAAAGTTGGCGAGTCCACAACTGCTGCAGGCAGGGCATTCCACGCCCTTACTACCCTCTGAGTAAAGAACCTACCTCTGACATCCATCCTATAATTACCACCTCTTAATTTAAAGCTATGTCCCCTCGTGTTAGCCATCACCATCCGAGGAAAAAGGCTCTCACTGTCCACCCTATCCAATTCTCTGATCATCTTGTATGCCTCAATTAGGTCACCTCATAACCTTCTTCTCTCTAATGAAAATAACCTCAAGTCCCTCAGCCTTTCCTCATAAGACCTTCCCACCATACCAGGCAACATCCTGGTAAACCTCCTCTGAACCCTTTCCGATGCTTCCACATCTTTCTTATAATGCGGCGACCAGAACTGTACGCAATACTCCAAGTGCGGCCGCACCAGAGTTTTGTAACGTGACCTTAATGCTCCGAAATTCAATCCCTCTACCAATAAAAGCTAACACACCGTACGCCTTCTTAACAACCTTATCAATCTGGGTGCCAACTTTCAGGGATCTAATCACATGGACACCGAGATCTCTCCGCTTGTCGACACTACTTAGAGTCCTTCCATTAGCCCTATATTCTGTACTCCTGTTACATAGGCTCCAGGCTTCAGGCTCCAGACCACAGCAATAACAGCAGCAGCCAGCCCCAACATCCTGCTTAGGTTTTGGAGACAGCAGTCCTTTTCCCCTAAGTGATGACTCTAATGGAACGGCATCAGCTAACAGACTCCCTCCAGATCTCACCAGAACATACAGAGTGCACAGGGTGGGCCAGCTGCATCTGGTTTAGGGGGATGCAGGCACAGTGACTGTGTCCAGTCAAAGACCAGTTGGCAACAAATCTTTGTGAGAAATTTTGAAGGCTGCTTTCAGTTGAGTGTCATGCCTCTCTCGGGATGCTGATTGGCTGTCATTCAATAAGCTGCTGTGTCAAACGGGGGGTGGGGGTGCAATACTCAGGGTTCCCATTCAAGAGAGGAAGTGCTCGCAAGCTTCTATCATCAAGGAAGAAATAGCAAGACATCAGGATATAAATTGTCCCATTGGTAAGACACAGAATGGGTTCATGAAGGGCAGGTCATGTTTGAGTAATTTGGTGGAATTCTTTGAGAACATTACATGTGCAGTGGACAATGGGGAACCTGTGGATGTGGTGTATCTGGAATTCCAGAAGGCATTTGACAAGGTGCTGCACCAAAGACTGCTACATAAGATAAAGGTGCACAGTGTTACGGGTAAGAGAGGATTGATTAACTAACAGAAAGCAAAGCATGGGGGTAAATGGGTGTTTTTCTGGTTGGCAATCAGTGACTAGTGGTGTGTCTCAGGGATTAGTGTTGGGAACACAATTGTTTACGATTTACATAGGTGATTTGGAGTTGGGGACCAAGGGTAGTGTGTCCAAATTCACAGATGACACTAAGATGAGTGGCAGATCAAAGTGTGCAGAGGATGCTGAGAGTCTGCAAAGGGATATAGATAGTCTGAGTGACAGGGCAAGGGTCTGGCAGATGGAGTACAATATTGGTAAATGTGAGGTCATCCATTTTGGTAGAAATAACAGCAAAATGGACTACTATTTAAATGGTAAAAAATTGCAACATGCTGCTGTGCAGAGGGATCTGGGTGTCCTTGTGCAGGAATCTCAAGGAGTTGGTTTGTAGGTGCAGCAGGTAATTAAGGCGGCAAATGGAATTTTGTCCTTCATTGCGAGAGGGATGAATTTAAAAACTGAGGTTATGTTGCAGCTGTATAAGGTGCTGGTGAGGCCACACCTGGAGTACTGTGTACAGTTTTGGTCTCCTTACTTGAGAAAGGATATACTGGCACTGGAGGGGGTGCAGAGGAGATTCACTGGGTTGATTCCAGAGTTGAGAGTGTTGGCTTATGAGGAGAGACTGAATAGACTGGGGTTATACTCATTGGAATTCAGAAGACTGAAGGGAGATCTGCCCAGTGAAGCAGTTGAGGCTCCCTCATTGAATGTTTTTAAGGCAAAGATACATTAATTTTTGAATAGTAAAGGAATTAAGGGTTATGCTGAGCGGGTGGGTAAGTGGAGCTGAGTCCACAAAAAAATCAGCCATGATCTTATTGAATGGGGGAGCAGGCTCGAGGGGCCACTCCGAGTTCTTATGTTCTTATGTAAGCTGGGATTGTGTATGTCAGCACAATGTAAATTCTCAGCAGGGCAGCAGTGAGGTCAGTATGTTCAGGTACTCGTTAGAGTTTAGAAGAATGAGGGGAGATCTCATTGAGACGTATAAGATGATGAATGGGATGAATAGGATAGAGGTGGAGAGACTCTTCCCGCTCAAAAAAGACAGTAGGACTAGGGGGCACAGCCTCAAGATAAAGGGGAGGTGGTTTAGAACAGAGTTGAGGAGGAACTTCTTCACTCAAAGGGTGGTGAATCTCTGGAATTCTCTGCCTGTTGAAGTGGTGGAGGCTGCCTCGCTAAATATTTTTAAGACACGGGTTGATGGGTTTTTGATAAGAGAGGGGATTAAGGGTTATGGGGAGAGGGCGGGAAGGTGGAGCTGAGTCACGACAGATCAGCCATGATCTTATTGAATGGCGGGGCAGGCTCGAAGGGCCAGATGGCCTACTCCTGCTCCTATTTCTTATGTTCTTATGTGCCCGTGTTATCTGGATCCGTGGGAGCATGGGGTGAGCGGGCAGCCATGTCTGTGTTGGGCGGGGGGGGGGGGTGTGGGGATGTAGTGGGCCAGCAATGTCCGAATGGGTGGGGGCAGCGATGAGGCTAGCGATGTCTGTAGGGGGGTTGTGGGGGGGCCAGTGATGTCTGAATTGCGGGGGGTGGGGCAATGAGGGCAGCCATAGCTGTGGGGGTTGGAAGGCAGTGATCTCGATACTTGGGGGTCTTTTCAGTGATCTCCCAGAGATGTGCGCACACGTGGGTTCCCGCTCATCCTGTCGATTTCAGGCCCTTTGCTGTAAATAGGCCTCACACCCCCCCCCTCGCCCCCCCCCCCCCCCCCCCCCCCACCCTGAGTGTTTAATGATTACTCATGATTGTGACCTCTGCCGAGCACAGAGTGGGGGTCTGAAGCTGCAATGATAAAAACAGTCGTGATTTACACCAGTTTTCTTGCCAATTCAGCACTTTTGGGAGAATCGCTTTTAGCCTCTTTCCTGTTTGATGCTCCTGCCAAAAAACTAAAATCTAAACCGCAGCCCCAGAACTCTCAGACTGTGACCTCAGACTAAAAATCCAAAAACACACCACTTTCCTCTTAACAATGCAAGATTCCTGAAACCAATCCCAGAGTAAACCCAAACAACAACCATTGAAAGTATTGAAGGAACAATAAAATGACTCATCGCAGTCAGCCCAACAACAATATTAACATCCCTGAGGCTGAGAGCTGCAGAAATTTATGTTTAAATAAACCTTTCTTAAAGAGACACTGACATCACAGCAGTGACTGCTCAATAAAGTCCCAGACCCCAGCAAACAGCAGCAATAATCTGCTGATAAAAAGCACAGCTACCCTGTACGGTGAGTCAAAACAGAGGAAAGCTACCTGCCCAAAACCAGCTATCTTCAGAATATCCTCCAGAGAACAGAAAGGGTATCTGTCAAGTGCTCATTTTAAATGTGCAAGTGGTAGCCAGAGGTCGGAGGTGAGAGAGCTCGGGGAGTTCTACCTCTCGGCAGATACTCTGGGGCATTTCCCTGCCCTGAAGATGTCTTAGAATTCCAAGCAGCTCCTTGCCGCAAGACCCCAATCAGCGTCTCGGTAAAGCTGAGTGCTTTCCTCAGCACTGCCCCTCCATATCAACAGGCAAAGTAAATCACTTTGCTGAATTACATTCCCCCCTCCCTTAAACGACTGCTGTCAGTGGCTGCAACGGGGTGAGATATCCCCATGCTGGATTTGTTATTTCACAGCAGCTGCTGGGTTGCACAAAGTTCACAATGAATATGTAATTAGACGGACCAGGAAAGATTTATGGGGCTGTCCCAATGATACTTGGATAGCTGCAAATTCCTCACTGAGCCGTTCTGACCTCTCCCTTTCTTATCACTAAAAATAATTAGAAAGAAATGCCAGACCCCCTCCCCCAAACACTATTTTTAATCATTTCTCACGACTGCGTTCCCTTTGTCAATGTTTCATTACCGCTAGAATTACAACAAAATCAATTTTCAGACAGTGTTAAACATTACAATGATGAGATATTTCGAGATGGGTTCAATAATCAGTTCCCTTCTGTTAATGAGGAAAAGCAAGCATGTTCTGTTAATTGGTGAAAGACACTTAGATTTTGTAGTCCTGAACACATTTCAAAACTCGACAATCAAACATTTCAAAAGGAAAAATCAGTTTGACTCTGATGCGAAATGAACAACGTCAGACATTGAAGCCAAGTTAATAGAAGTGGATAAAAGCAAATTACTGCAGATGCTGGAATCTGAAACCAAAAGAGAAAACGCTGGAAAATCTCAGCGGGTCTGGCAGCATCTGGAAGGAGAGAAAAGAGCTGATGTCTCGAGTCCAAAGCTTTGACAAAGGATCATCTGGATTCGAAATGTCAGCTCTTTCTCTCCATACTCATGCTATCAGCCCTGCTGAGATTATCCAGCATTTTCTCTTTTGGTTGAAAGAAGTGGTTTGTTACAATAAGGCAAGCTGAAGATTGTGTTTGTGCATTCCCATAGCACAAAATTTTTTTTAATTCCACAGTGTATCTGGCTGTCTTCCGGACTCTCTCTGCATCAATGCTCCCACAGTTATCTGGTTGCTGACACCCAGTTTGGGTTCTACCAGGGTCACTCAGCTCCTGACCTCACTACAGCCTTTATTCAAACATGGACACAAGAGCTGAGCGCCGGAGATGAGATGAGAGTGCCAGCCCTTCACATCAAGGCAGCGTTTGACTGAATGTGGCATCAAAGAGCCCAAACAAAGCAGGAGTTAATGGGAATCAGGGAGGAAAACTCTCTGCTGGTGGAAGGCAAACCTGGCACAAAGGAAGATGGTTATTGTGATTGGAGGTCAATCATCTCAGTTCCAGGACATCTCTGCAGGAGTTGATGGTAAATATTCGTCATGGAGTTCGGTTACGAGTGGTGTGCCTCAGGGATCTGTTTTGGGGCCACTGCTGTTTGTAATTTTTATTAATGATCTGGATGAGGGTATAGTTGGGTGGATTAGTAAATTTGCTGATGACACCAAAGTCGGAGGTGTGGTAGATTGTGAGGAAGGGTGTCATAGTTTGCAGGGTGACTTAGAAAGGTTGCAGAGCTGGGCTGTGAGGTGGCGGATGGAGTTTAATGTGGAGAAGTGTGAGGTAATTCATTTCGGTAGGAATAACAGATGTGTTGAGTATAGGGCTAACGGGAGGACTTTGAATAGTGTGGAGGAGCAGAGGGATCTAGGTGTATGTGTACATAGATCCCTGAAAGTTGGGAATCAAGTAGACAAGGTTGTTAAGAAGGCATACGGTGTCTTGGCGTTTATTGGTAGAGGGATTGAATTTAGGAGTCGCAGCGTCATGATGCAACTGTACACTACTCTGGTGCGGCCACACTTGGAGTTTTGTGTGCAGTTCTGGTCCCCACATTACAGGAAGGATGTAGAGGCTTTGGAGAGGGTGCAGAGGAAGTTTACCAGGATGTTGCCTGGTATGGAGGGGAGATCCTATGAGGAGAGACTGAGAGATTTGGGGTTGTTTTCGCTGGAAAGAAGGCGGTAAGAGGGGATCTCATTGAAACATATAAGATGATTAGAGGTTTAGACAGGGTCGATAGTGATAGCCTTTTTCCTAGGATGGAGAAAGCTAGCACGAGAGGGCACGACTTTAAATTAAGGGGGGCTAGTTATAGGACTGATGTCAGGGGTAGGTTCTTTACCCAGAGGGTGGTGAGGGACTGGAATGCCCTGCCAGCTGCAGTTGTAAATGCACCTAGTTTGGGGGCGTTTAAGAGATCTGTGGATAGGTTTATGGATGAAAAGGGATTGGTTTAGGCTAGTGGGTCATTGTTTTGTAACAATGGTCGGCGCAACATCGTGGGCCGAAGGGCCTGTTCTGCGCTGTAATGTTCTATGTTCTATGTTCCTCAGGGTGGTGACTGAGGCCCAACCATCTTCAGCTGCTCCATCAATGACCTCCCTTCAAAACCATTCATGTTGTCCTGAGCTTGTCTAATGCGAAATATTTGGTATTATTCCTCAGTGCTGCCAAACTCTCGCTAGCAGAAAGACTTCAAATGGCTTAATACGCTCAAAAACCATCAACGATCACGTGACGCCAAAAGTTCTAATTTGGAATGTGTTTATCATGAAAGCAGCAATGAAATCCTTGGCCCAAGGCCAAACAGACAACAAGGTGAACTCCTTAATGACTTCAAAGCCAGATTTGGAAAGGACACAGACCTTGACCTAGAATGCAGCTCTGTCATAACCAGCCTCTTGGGTGGGATTTTCCATCCCCCTCAGTGTGCTTTGAGATGTTGGAGGGGGCCAGAAATTGGCTGGCCATAGGATCTTCCAGTCCCGCCGTTGTTCACACCCTCTACAGCAGGGGAACTCGTGGCAGGTGTTCACCATAGGTGGGACTAGTAGATCCAGCTGGCAGGAATTGCCAGAAAACATTTGTCCTTGTTCTTTCAGAGAGACGAATCCAAGGCCTCAAGTCAAACCCCTCGCTCCAAGCATTGGCATCTGCTCAACTAAGGTATTGGCTGAGTGAGAGATGGCAAGGACACGTGTCTCACTCACTCACTCAACAGCTCCTGTTGACTGCTTGACGGAGCACTGTCTAATCCACTCTGTGATCAACATCAGTGCAGGCCCACAACAGCAACAGAAATAATGCCACAGGAAAATCTGTGCTGAGGAACTCAAAGACTCTGATGAGAGAATCCCATTCAGCCAGTGCCTCACTACCAGCCTGACAACTTCCAGTGACGCAGAGATGCAGAGTGAGCGGAGAAAGCGCTAGAGATCCAGCAGTTAGTTAATAACCATGATGCACGAGGTTTCTTTAGCACAGTCAAGACCGCCTGGGCACAAATACCCAAGACCCCAGTCCACTGGCCAAGATCAGGGAAGTGCTTTTCAAGAACAGAGAGAGTCAGCACCCACTGGAAGGATCACTTTAAACATGTTGTTGGAGAAATAAACGAGGAGGATTTGAGTCTGTGTCAGATTTCAGTAAAACAGTTTTATTTCCGTATGCATGAAGGAGAACTAGCCCAGATCCAGTGAAGTCCAGTTTGTATCTAGGCTGATTTTGATGATACAAAGTCTGTACACGTTGCTTATGCTCTTCTCTAGGGTCCAGAGGATTGTAATCCAGGATATCATTGAGACAAATAGTTTACATTGATTATAGTTGATCACGTTAGGGGGCTAATGTCCTGGGTGCTCCATATTAATCAGTTGTGTCCGGCTACCCCTGTCTATCTGTTTTGTGATATGGAAGTGATGTGTGTGATAAATAGATTTTGTGGGTGTGATAACCAGCCCATCTCCCCCAGGTTCTAGCTGCACTGTCTTCTCTAGACTCAGTGGAGCCTTGCTAATCTGTACCAACTCAGCATTGTATGCCAAGGCCTTCAAATGATCTCACCTATAAAGTAACTGTGTTGGCAGTCTGAGATGTTAATTGGGTATATCCGCCCGCAGTTACGGTGGACCCTTTGTTTTAACCCTTTCTTAGACTTTCCTTTTAATGTACCATGCACACCCTGGATTTGCCCCAATACTGGATTCTGCCCGACTACACACATCGTTAACAATCTCTTTCTTCAACGTGAGTGTCCCCGACTCCATACCGGAGCACGTTACCCACCACCATCTCAGTACAACTCCAACCCGGAATGAGGTAGAATGGGCCATACGACAGCTGAAGAAGTATAAGGCATCAGGAATGATGGGAACTAAAACATGATAAAGAAGCATCCATATACATGACCTCACCTCCCTTACACGCTGGGGGAACATCCCAGGAGATCTTGGAGAGGCCATAATTGTGATCATCATCAAGAAAGGTGAGTGTGGAGTACCCTCCCTGCAACAGTAGTGGATTCGCCAACATGAAGGACATTTAGATGGTCATTGGATAAACATACGGATGATATTGGAATAGTATAGGTTTTGATTGGGCTTTAGATTGGTTTCACAGGTTGGCACAACAGTGAGGGCCGAAGGCCTGTACTGTGCTGTAATGTTCTACATGTTCTATGGGTCTGGCTGCAGCAACTGGAGGGGAATTTTCCTGCTGTCAGCCACACGGAGGGTCATTGCAAGATTCCTCTTTAATCTCCTTCCCCCTGTGGCTGAAGAGCTCCTTTCAGAGTCGCAATGTGGCCCCTGAACACCAAGAGGCACAATGGGTATAATAAACACAGGAACAGCCCTTGTATCTGGCCTTCTTTGACCTCACAAAGGCTTTCAACACCATTAACCAGGAGGGATTATAGACCATCCTCCTCTGTTTCTGCTGCCTCCAAACATCTGTCACCATCCTCCACCTGCTGTACGATGACATAGAGACTGACCCTGACCAACTGGTCCACCAGAGACTCAATTCACATTCAGGCTGGGATCAGGCAGGGTTGTGACACTGCACTGACTTTCTCCTCAATTGTCCTTGCTGCAATGGAAACATAGAAACATACAGCACAATACAGGCCCTTCAACCCACAAAGTTGAATATATTCCTACCTTAGAGATTACTAGGCCTACTGATAACCCTCTATCTTACTAAGTTCCATGTATTTATCTAAAAGTCTCTTAAAAGACCCTACCAGATCCACCTCCAACACCATTGCCGGCAGCTGATTCCGGGCACCCACCACCCTCAGAGTGAAAAACTTACCCCTGACATCTCCTCTGTACCTACTCCCCAGCACCTTAAACCTGTGTCCTCTCGTGGCAACTATTTCAACCCTGGGGAAAAGCCTCTGAGAATCCACTTGATCGATACCTCTCAACATCTTATACACCTCTATCAGGTCACCTCTCATCCTTCACCTCTCCAAGGAGAAAAGACTGAGCTCCCTCAACCTATCCTCATAAGGCATGCCACCCAATCCAGGCAACATCCTTGTAAATCTCCTCTGCACCCTTTCAATAGCTTCCACATCCTTCCTGTAGTGAGGCGACCAGAACTGAGCACAGTACTCCAAGTGGGGTCTGACCAGGGTCCTATACAGCTGCGGCATTATCTCCCGACTCCTAAACTTAATTCCTCAATTGATGAAGGCCAGTACACCATACGCCTTCTTAACCACAGCTTCAACCTGCGCAGCTGCTTTGAGTGTCCTACAAACTCGACCCCAAGATCCTTCTGATCTTCCACACTGCCAGGAGTCCTACCATTAATATTATATTCCGCCATCCTATTTGACCTACCAAAATGAACCACTTCACATTTATCTGGGTTAAACGCCATCTGACACTTCTCCGCCCAGTCTTGCATCCTATCAACGTCTCACTGCAACTTCTGACATCCCTCCACACTATCCACAACACTTCCAATCTTTGTGTCATCGGCAAACTTACCAACCCATCCCTCCACTTCCTCATCCAGGACATTTATAAAAATCACAAAGAGTAAGGGTCCCAGAACAGATCCCTGGGGCACTCACTGGGGATCGACCTCCATGCAAAATGTGACCACTTTTTGCCTTCTGTGGACAAGCCAGTTGTGGATCCACAAAGCAATGACCCCTTGGATCCCGTGCCCCCTCACTTTCTCAATAAGCCTTGCATGGGGCACCTTATCAAATGCCTTGCTGAAGTCCAGATATACCACATCTACTGCTCTTCCTTCGTCAATGTGTTCAGTCACATCTTCAAACATGCTCTACCTCACCCTCAGCAAGCTCTCCACTGCAGCGGAATTAAACTGCAAAAGGTATCTATTCAGCTGCAAGTCAGATGCAAGATCATTCCACCCTCTGGCATTGAACTACAGTATCCAGGTGACACTGGCGCCTGCGCACACATAGGAGCTGAGCTCCAAGCTATTGTCAACACATTCACTGGGGCTAATGAGAGCATGGGCTTTACGCTAGATGTCTGTAAGGCAAATGTCGTCTTCCGACCTACCCCCTTCACGCAGCACTGTCCCCTGGTTATCAGAATCCAGTAAAAAGTCTGACAACACCAGGTTTTAGTCCAACCGATTTATTTGATAATATTCTCACAAGCTTTCGAGGGGGCTGCCTCTTTGTCAAGTGAATGGAGAGTTCTGGCCTCAGACAGACAGAGCATATAAAGCACAGACAGTTGCTGATTAGAATGCGAATCCTTACACCTAACCTGCTGTTCAATTCTTAAAGTGGCTGATAATGTGAGTGGAAGGAGCACTGATCACAGTTTAAAGAGATGTGTATTGTCTCCAGACAGTACAGTAAGTGAGGTTTTGCAAACCCAGGCAAGTCACGGGGGTTACAGATAGTGCGACATGAACCCAAGATCCCTGTTGAGACCGTCCTCATGTGTGCGGAACTTGGCTATCAGTCTCTGTTCAGCGACTCTGCGCTGTCGTGTGTCATGAAGGCCGCCTTGGAGAATGCTTACCCGAAGGTCAGAGGTTGAATGCCCGTGACCGCTGAAGTGTTCGCCAACAGGAAGGGAACAGTCTTGCCTGGTGACTGTCGAGCGATGTTCATTCATCCGTTGTCGTAGCGTCTGCATGGTCTCCCCAATGTACCATGCTTCGGGACATCCTTTCTTGCAACGTATCAGGTAGACAATGTTGGCCGAGTTGCAAGAGTATTTACCATGTACCTGGTGGATGGTATTCTCACGTGTGATGATGGTATCCATGTCGATGATCCGGCATGTCTTGCAGAGGTTGCTGTGGCAGGGTTGTGTGCTGTCGTGGTCACTGTTCTCCTGAAGGCTGGGTAGTTTGCTGCGAACAATGGTCTGTTTGAGGTTGTGTGGTTGTCTGAAAGCACCCCCACTTCTTGCTTTCAGACAACCACACAACCTCAAACAGACCATTGTTCGCAGCAAACTACCCAGCCTTCAGGAGAACAGTGACCACAATACCACACAACCCTGCCACAGCAACCTCTGCAAGACATGCCGGATCATCGACATGGATACCATCATCACACGTGAGAATACCATCCACCAGGTACATGGTAAATACTCTTGCAACTCGGCCAACATTGTCTACCGGATACGTTGCAAGAAAGGATGTCCCGAAGCATGGTACGTTGGGGAGACCATGCAGACGCTACGACAACGGATGAATGAACATCGCTCGACAGTCACCAGGCAAGACTGTTCCCTTCCTGTTGGCGAACACTTCAGCGGTCACGGGCATTCAGCCTCTGACCTTCGGGTAAGCATTCTCCAAGGCGGCCTTCATGACACACGACAGCGCAGAGTCGCTGAACAGAGACTGATAGCCAAGTTCCGCACACATGAGGACGGTCTCAATAGGGATCTTGGGTTCATGTCGCACTATCTGTAACCCCCGTGACTTGCCTGGGTTTGCAAAACCTCACTTACTGTACTGTCTGGAGACAATACACATCTCTTTAAACTGTGATCAGTGCTCCTTCCACTCACATTATCAGCCACTTTAAGAATTGAACAGCAGGTTAGGTGTAAGGATTCGCATTCTAATCAGCAACTGTCTGTGCTCTATGTGCTCTGTCTGTCTGAGGCCAGAACTCTCCATTCACTTGACAAAGAGGCAGCCCCCTCGAAAGCTTGTGAGAATATTATCAAATAAATCGGTTGGACTAAAACCTGGTGTTGTCAGACTTTTTACTGTGTTTACGCCAGTCCAACGCCGGCATACCCACATCATTATCAGAATCCAGCCTTGGACAATATGGATCACTTTTCAGACCTTGGGATCCCACTGTCAATAAGGGCAGACAGCAACAATGAGATTCAATAACACCAGTGCAGCCTTCAGTCACCTGAGGAAGAGAGTCTTTGAATACCAGTGTTGTGCATGTTGGAGCATCACCTATTGAAGGGATTAGGTTATGTGACCTTGGGTGTGGGACAGACTGTCGGGATCCACCCCGAGTGAGTGGCAAATTTTTAGAGTGTGGAGCGAATAGACATAATAGTAAAGGATAGCACGGTAGCACAGTGGGTTAGCACTGCTGCTTCACAGCTCCAGGGTCCTGGGTTCGATTCCCGGCTCGGGTCACTGTCTGTGTGGAGTTTGCACATTCTCCTCGTGTCTGCGTGGGTTTCCTCCGGGTGCTCCGGTTTCCTCCCACAGTCCGAAGATGTGCGGGTTAGACTGATTGGCCATGCTAAGAAATTGCCCCCTAGTGTCCAGGAATGCGTAGGTTCGAGGGATTAGTGGGTATAATATGAAGGGGTATGGGGGTAGGTCCTGGGTGGGATTGTGTTCGGTGCAGACTCGATGGGCTGAAGGGCCTCTTTCTGCACTGTAGGGTTATATAGAACATAGAACATTACAGCACAAACAGGCCCTTCGGCCCTCGAGTTGCGCCGATCACATCAACCCCACCAATCTATAGACCTATCTATAACCCCCAATCCCATTAAACCCCATATACTCATCCAGAAGTCTTTTAAAAGACCCCAGCGAGTTCACCTCCACCACCGATGACGGCAACCGATTCCATTCACTCACCACCCTCTGAGTGAAAAACTTACCCCTAACATCACCTCTGTACTTCCCTCCCCGCACATTAAATCTGTGTCCTCTCGTAGCGACCATTTCAACCCGGGGAAATAGCCTCTGAGAGTCCACCCTATCTATTCCTCTCAACATTTTATAAACTTCTATCAGGTCGCCTCTCAACCTTCGCCTCTCTAGGGAAAAGAGTCCCAGCTCCCTCAACCTATCTTCATAAGGCATGCCTCCCAGTCCAGGCAACATCCTTGTAAATCTCCTCTGCACCCTTTCAATAGCTTCTACGTCTTTCCTATAGTGTGGCGACCAGAACTGCGCACAGTACTCCAAATGAGGCCTGACAAGGGTCCTGTAAATAGGTTCTATGATTCTATGATAGTGAAGGGCAGTGTTCCCAGCCGCTGGACAGTGGAGCAGTTATTGAGGAGAATCCTCAGTAAAACAGGATTTAAGACTGGCGACGAGGACTGTCTATAAAGTGAAGGGCAGGAATTTTCAACAAGGACTGTCTGGTGTCCACAGTGCACAGTGAAGAAGGAAACCCTCGGAGGATGGGACGGACAACGTCCCCAGGAAACAACCGCCATGGGATTGTCAACAGAAGAGGGAGTCAGGGTGGGGAATGAAATATGGACTGTGTTATACTGTAAACATGTTGTGGGTTCTGCACCAAGCACCTGTATGGGAAAAGATGTACAATTGTATGTAAATAGTTTGATGCACTGTTGCTGTTTAGAGGTGATTAGTAAAAAGTCTGACAACACCAGGTTTTAGTCCAACCGATTTATTTGATAATATTCTCACAAACTTTCGAGGGGGCTGCCTCTTCGTCAGGTGAATGGAGAGTTCTGTTGGACTAAAACCTGGTGTTGTCAGACTTTTTACTGTGTTTACGCCAGTCCAACGCCGGCATACCCACACGAGGTGATTAGAGCAGAGGAATGTTATTTATGTGGGGGTAAAGCCCCTTCAAGGGAATGATCAGGTGTAGGGTGAGCTTCACCCAGAGTGTGCAGTTAGCATTTGGAGTGTGGAGCGAATAGACCTAATAAAACCTGATAGACCTAAGAAAAATCTGTGTTCCATGAACACTGTGTTTGGGCGGCACGGTAGCACAGTGGGTTAGCACTGCTGCTTCACAGCTCCAGGGTCCTGGGTTCGATTCCCGGCTCGGGTCACTGTCTGTGTGGAGTTTGCACATTCTCCTCGTGTCTGCGTGGGTTTTCTCCGGGTGCTCCGGTTTCCTCCCACAGTCCAAAGATGTGCGGGTTAGGTTCATTGGCTATGCTAAAATTGCCCCTTAGTGTCCTGGGATGTGTAGGTTAGAGGGATTAGTAGGTAAATGTGTAGGGATATGGGGATAGGGTCTGGGTGGGATTCTGTTCGGTGCAGACTCGATGGGCCGAAGGGCCTGTTTCTGCACTGTAGGGTTCTATGACACCTGACTGGGAACAGCCTCAATACAAGAGGATTTCACAATCAAGACCCCAGTCCCAGCTCATGGTCCAGAAGCAGTCGTGATTCCTGCCTCCTGTGTTGCTCAGAGTTGTGAACTATGTACAGCACCCATCCCAAAACCCTATGCTGTCTACTCGAGATTCCTCAAATCCATTGGTAGGATAGTCGCATCACTGCTGGAGATCAGGAACAATCAAATGGGAAATCTCGTCTTCAGAAAAATGATTTTAGTCCCCCACCAGATTCTCTGCTCACTCCACAATTCCAGCCCCCCAAAGACAGGGATGGAAATTCACCCCAAGTGTGTTTGGCAGCTGTATGGGATCGGTACCCCAGTGAGAGTCAGTGTGTATGGGACCCGTACCCCAGTGAGAGTCAGTGTATGTGGGACCCGTACCCCAGTGACAGTCAATGTGTGTGAGACCCGTACCCCAGTGAGAGTCAGTGTGTGTGGGACCCGTACCCCAGTGAGAGTCAGTGTGTGTGGGACCCGTACCCCAGTGAGAGTCAGTGTGTGTGGGACCCGTACCCCAGTGAGAGTCAGTGTGTGTGGGACCCGTACCCCAGTGAGAGTTCGTGTGTGTGGGACCCGTACCCCAGTGAGAGTCAGTGTTTGTGGGACCCGTACCCCAGTGAGAGTCAGTGTGTGTGGGACCCGTACCCCAGTGAGAGTCAGTGTGTGTGGAACCCATACCCCAGTGAGAGTCAGTGTGTGTGGAACCCATACCCCAGTGAGAGTCAGTGTGTGTGAGCTCTCTTCCCTATTAACGTTCTGGATTCTATCACCTCTGCCTGAATGTGGAGAGTGTTTTGGGGGCTGCTTGAATCCCCACACACTGACTTTCTGTCTCTCACACACACAATCTCTCTATTGCTGTCTGCTCTCAGGCATATACATGGTGTGGGGGTGGGGAGGAGGTGAGAGAGAGAGGAAGGCACAGAGAGAAATGAAAGAGTGTGAGAGGGAGGAGATAAGTGCAGATTCTAATTAAAAGCCAATGCACCAGCACTGATCTTTTCTTTAATCTGCAGCCCCAATGCCAGCATTCAGCTTGGCACTGACAGGAAGCAGCAATCTATTTTGGGGAATGGGATCAGGGTCACAGGATGTCTTTCCTGCTGCACAGTCCCTTTGGAACTGGAATTCTCTGCCACAACACCTGTTGCTGATATTTTTCTCTGACTTGTCACCCTTTTGCAATTGAATTTTCCAGGATATTGGGGTTTTTTTTGAATTTTTGGACTAAATTGCTTGTGACGGCGTTTAGAAAAATGGAACAAGTATGGAACAATTTAATTTCAGCACATTTTTCCCTATGTGGGGAAGAATGAGATGTTATCATTGCATTTAAATTCACCATATGCTCATACAGAGGAATTGGAGGAATGATTTTATACAACAAACCATCTCTTTACTTTATAACAGTAAAGTTATAAACTGGCATGATACACAGAATTCATACAGTGCAGGAGGAGGCCATTATATTCATTGAGTCTGCACTGAGCACAGTCACACCCAGACCCTATCATCGTAGCTCCACATATTTAACCTGCTAAGGGGCAATTTAGCGCTGCTGATGCAGCGAACCTGCACATCTTTGGAGCATAGAAACTGGAGCACCTGGAGGAAACCCGCGCAGACATGGGGAGAACATGCAAACTCCACACAGACAGTCACCCGAGGCTGGAATTGAACCCACGTCCCTAGCACTGTGAGGCAGCAGTGCTAACCACTGTGCCATCAATTACATCATCATAAAAAATAATTTTTAAAAAGTGCTGAATTTGTATTCTCTCGATTCACACTATTTATTTCCATTGAATCTAATCTTACCTGAATGTTGGAATCAATGGGTGTAGGATTCTGACAAAGGATTATGTGAAGTTGTTTTGCTAAGGGTGTTACTTAGGGAGGTAACTAGTTGAGGGGTGTAGCATGGACGAGATGAATCAAAATACCCACCATCGGAAAGGAAAGGATTTTCCCAAACCCTGACCTTCGCTGCATGCAGAATGCACTGTATTAGCTACAACTTAGAAAAATCTATGGCACAAAATTGTTACTGTCCCTGGATGTCTGAAGCTTAGTTCAATTTTGTTGTGATTGCTCAAATTCAAAATGTTTTCTCAGAAACAATTTTTATCACTTTGGATGTCAGTTGAATGTTTCTGAGCAGTTTAAAGGCAATTTGATAGAATCATAGAACCCTACAATGCAGAAAGAGGCCATTCGGCCCATCGAGTCTGCACCCTACACAATCCCACCCAGGCCCTATCCCCAGGTGATGATGTGAAATGATCCCAAGTGATTATAAACAAAGTCAGCTGATAGCTACTTGCGATGTCAAATGCTAATAAAATGATAACTCAGGTGAGCACCATTGCAGAAGACAAGCACTGGCACATCACCTCATCTCGTTGGGCCGAAGGGCCTGTTTCCCGGGCCATTTTGTTCTTTGAAGTGGCCACATTAATGTTCATTATAGAAGGAGATCTGCCATCCCCCCAAACTGCTCTGGTGTACGGGTGGCATAGGCTGATAGAGACATGGCAATTGTTAATCCTCCTCAAGAGCGATTCGGGTTAGGCAATATATGTTGGAATTTTCAGAGATGTCCACGTCCCATAAATGGACATAAGGAAAGCAAAACTTCGGAAACAAATAAACTGCAGCTCCTTTATCCTCAACAACTTTGTTGTCTCACATTATTTTGTCTGACATGCTCATAAAAGATTGGAATATTCTCCCCTTCAAAACCCAAATTCACTGATCACCATCATAGAACATTACAGCACAAACAGGCCCTTCGGCCCTCGAGTTGCGCCGATCGCATCAACCCCACCAATCTATAGACCTATCTATAACCCCCAATCCCATTAAACCCCATATACTCATCCAGAAGTCTTTTAAAAGACCCCAGCGAGTTTGCCTCCACCACCGACGACGGCAGCCGATTCCAATCACTCACCACCCTCTGAGTGAAAAACTTACCCCTAACATCACCTCTGTACCTCCCTCCCCGCACCTTAAATCTGTGTCCCCTCGTAGCGACCATTTCAACCCGGGGAAATAGCCTCTGAGAGTCCACCCTATCTATTCCTCTCAACATTTTATAAACTTCTATCAGGTCGCCTCTCAACCTTCGCCTCTCCAGGGCAAAGAGTCCCAGCTCCCTCAACCTATCTTCATAAGGCATGCCTCCCAGTCCAGGCAACATCCTTGTAAATCTCCTCTGCACCCTTTCAATAGCTTCTACATCTTTCCTATAGTGAGGCGACCAGAACTGCGCACAGTACTCCAAATGAGGCCTGACAAGGGTCCTGTAAAGTTGCAGCATTACCTCCCGACTCCTAAACTCAATCCCTCGATTAATGAAGGCCAGTACACCATACGCCTTCTTGACCACCTCCTCCACCTGCGAGGCCGATTTAAGAGTCCTGTGAACCCGGACCCCGAGATCCTTCTGCTCTTCAACTCTACTAAGACCCCTGCCCTTAATAGTGTACTCGTTCATCCCGTTGGTTCTGCCGAAATGGACTACTACACATTTATCCGCGTTGAAGTCCATCTGCCACTTCTCCGCCCATATTGTGGAATATTAAGATGTCCTCCCCATTAGGACGAAATCCGTTCCATTGTTATAGGTGTGCCCTTTACAGAACAGAACCATCTGATGGCTACTTCACTGCGGAATTAAAACCAATCTATCACTTACTGTATAATTGAAACCAATCTTCAGAACAACTATTTGCAAATGTTGGAAAGGTAATGTCAGAGACAGTTGAGGATGTTGCAGGAAGTGTTTGGAGGAATCCTGCAGGAAGAGTGCAGCAATGTGCATTTGGAAGGGGCCCCATGCCTGCAGCCCTGATGGTGATGACCAATCAATGTTTTCACCAGCGGAAACGTGTGCAACATTTCCCAGGCCGGAGCCTAAGGCAGTTGACTTATACCAGTGTCAGTTGTGTGAACATACAAACATGTGAATGAGTTCATTGGGTTCACCCCACAGATGATGACAGTCAAGTAGCAAACAACACTGAATCCCGACAGCGCAGAAGGAGATCACTCAGCCTTTCGAATCTGCACCGACAACAATCTCATAAGAACATAAGAAATAGGAGCAGGAGTAGGCCATCTAGCCCTTCGAGCCTGCCCCGCCATTCAATAAGATCATAGCTGATCTGAAGTGGATCAGTTCCACCTTCCCGCTTTCTCCCCATAATCCTTAATTCCCTTGTCTATCAGAAACCTATCTACCCGTGACTTAAATATATTTAGCGAGGCAGCCTCCACCACTTCAACGGGCAGAGAATTCCAGAGATTCACCACCCTTTGAGTGAAGAAGTTCCTCCTCAACTCCGATCTAAACTGCCCCCCCCCCCCCCTTATCTTGAGGCTGTGCCCTCTCGTCCTGCTGTCCTTTCTAAGCGGGAAGAATCTCTCTACCTCTACCCTATCCATCCCCTTCATTATCTTATACGTCTCTATAAGATCCCCCCTCATCCTTCTAAACTCCAACGAGTACAGACCCAGTCTATTTAGCCTCTCTTCATAGTCCAACCCCCTCATCTCCGGTATCAACCTCCTCTGCACTCCCTCCAAGACCAATATATCCTTGCACAAGTGCAGCGACCAAAACTGCACACAGTACTCCAGCTGCGGCCTCACCAGTTCCCTGTACAGTTGCAGCAAGACCTCCCTGCTTTTATATTCTATCCCCCTCGCTATAAAGGCCAGCATCCCATTCGCCTTCCTGACCACCTGCTGCACCTGCAGACTGGGTTTTTGCGACTCATGCACAAGGACCCCCAGGTCCCTCTGCACCGTAGCATGCTGCAGCTTTTCGCCTTTTAAATAGTAATCCCTCCTACTATTATTCCTGCCAAAGTGGATAACCTCACACTTGCTCCATCTGCCAGGTCCTCGCCCACTCGCTCAGCCTATCCAGATCCCTCTGCAGACTTTCCACACCCTCCACACAATTTGCTTTTCCACTCATCTTCGTGACATCAGCAAATTTCGTCACCCTACACTCAGCCCCCTCTTCCAGATCATCGATATAAGCGGTAAATAGCTGAGACCCCAGCACTGAGGCTCTATCCCCATGACCCCAGTCTCACCCCAGGCCCTATCCCCATGACCCCAGTCTCACCCCAGGCCCTATCCCCATGACCCCGCTCTCACCCCAGGCCCTATCCCCATGACCCCGATCTCACCCCAGGCCCTATCCCCATGACCCCGCTCTCACCCCAGGCTCTATCCCCATGACCCCGCTCTCACCCCAGGCCCTATCCCCATGACCCCGATCTCACCCCAGGCCCTATCCCCATGACCCTACTCTCACCCCAGGCCCTATCCTCATGACCCCGCTCTCACCCCAGGCCCTATCCCCATGACCCTACTCTCACCCCAGGCCCTATCCCCATGACCCCGCTCTCACCCCAGGCCCTATCCCCATGACCCTACTCTCACCCCAGGCCCTATCCTCATGACCCCGCTCTCACCCCAGGCTCTATCCCCATGACCCCAGTCTCACCCCAGGCCCTATCCCCATGACCCCACTCTCACCCCAGGCCCTATCCCCATGACCCTACTCTCACAGTAAAAAGTCTGACAACACCAGGTTTTAGTCCAACCGATTTATTTGATAATATTCTCACAAGCTTTCGAGGGGGCTGCCTCTTTGTCAAGTGAATGGAGAGTTCTGGCCTCAGACAGACAGAGCATACAAAGCACAGACAGTTGCTGATTAGAATGCGAATCCTTACACCTAACCTGCTGTTCAATTCTTAAAGTGGCTGACAATGTGAGTGGAAGGAGCACTGATCACAGTTTAAAGAGATGTGTATTGTCTCCAGACAGTACAGTAAGTGAGGTTTTGCAAACCCAGGCAAGTCACGGGGGTTACAGATAGTGCGACATGAACCCAAGATCCCTGTTGAGACCGTCCTCATGTGTGCGGAACTTGGCTATCAGTCTCTGTTCAGCGACTCTGCGCTGTCGTGTGTCATGAAGGCCGCCTTGGAGAATGCTTACCCGAAGGTCAGAGGCTGAATGCCCGTGACCGCTGAAGTGTTCGCCAACAGGAAGGGAACAGTCTTGCCTGGTGACTGTCGAGCGATGTTCATTCATCCGTTGTCGTAGTGTCTGCATGGTTTCCCCAATGTACCATGCTTCGGGACATCCTTTCTTGCAACGTATCAGGTAGACAATGTTGGCCGAGTTGCAAGAGTATTTACCGTGTACCTGGTGGATGGTGTTCTCACGTGTGATGATGGTATCCATGTCGATGATCCGGCATGTCTTGCAGAGGTTGCTGTGACAGGGTTGTGTGGTATTGTGGTCACTGTTCTCCTGAAGGCTGGGTAGTTTGCTGTGAACAATGGTCTGTTTGAGGTTGTGTGGTTGTCTGAAAGCAAGAAGTGGGGGTGTGGGGATAGCCCTGGCGAGATGTTTGTCTTCATCAATGATATGTTGAAGACTCCGGAGAAGATGTCGTAGCTTCTCCGCTCCGGGGAAGTACTGGACGACGAAGGGTACTCTGTCCATTGTGTCCCGTGTTTGCCTTCTGAGGAGATCGGTGCGGTTTTTCGCTGTGGCATTGATACTCTCACCCCAGGCCCTATCCCCATGACCCCGCTCTCACCCCAGGCCCTATCCCTATGACCCCGCTCTCACCCCAGGCCCTATCCCCATGACCCCACTCTCACCCCAGGCCCTATCCCCATGACCCCGCTCTCACCCCAGGCCCTATCCCTATGACCCCGCTCTCACCCCAGGCCCTATCCCCATGACCCCACTCTCACCCCAGGCCCTATCCCCATGACCCCACTCTCACCCCAGGCCCTATCCCCTTGACCCCGCTCTCACCCAGGCCCTATCCCCATGACCCCGCTCTCACCCCAGGCCCTATCCCCATGACCCCACTCTCACCCCAGGCCCTATCCCCATGACCCCGCTCTCACCCCAGGCCCTATCCCCATGACCCCGCTCTCACCCAGGCCCTATCCCCATGACCCCGCTCTCACCCCAGGCCCTATCCCCATGACCCCGCTCTCACCCCAGGCTCTATCCCCATGACCCCGCTCTCACCCCAGGCCCTATCCCTATGACCCCGCTCTCACCCCAGGCCCTATCCCCATGACCCCGCTCTCACCCCAGGCTCTATCCCCATGACCCCGCTCTCACCCCAGGCCCTATCCCCATGACCCCACTAATCTATTTAGCCTACGCATCCCAGGACACTAAGGGACAATTTAGCATGGCCAATCAATCTAACCCGCATATCTTTGGGTTGTGGGATCAAACCCACGCAGACACGGGGAGAACTCTGCACAGATAGTGATCCAAGCCGGGAATTGAACCTGGATCCCTGGAGCTGTGAGGCAGCAGTGCTAACCCACTATGCCATCATGCTGCCCATTGCTTGTTTGCATTAAGTGCAGCCTGTATTCATGAGGCAATATGGACCAGCCAGTGGCATTGTCACCCATAAAGCCACTCATTGAACATGTAACTGGTCTATGAGCACAGGAAAAGCTTGCGTGTGTCTGCATTTATTTCCCAGGGATCTCTCATGACTCTGACATGTGGAACTCGGATGTCTCAGCCCAGGATTGGTAGCTGGATCCTGGGTGAGAAAAAATGTGGTCTTTCCAGCAGGTCAGTGACAGCTGTGAAGTTTCCTCAGAGTGGGACTGGCACCTTCCGCAGAAGGACACCGCAGAGAGCACCAGCAATGAATATTTGTGACTGCGATTCTCGGGGGGCTATTTCCCAGGGCTGGAATGGTCGCTACGAGAGGACACAGGTTTAAGGTGCTGGGGAGCAGGTACAGAGGAGATGTCAGGGGTAAGTTTTTCACTCAGAGGGTGGTGAGTGAGTGGAATCGGCGGTGGTGGTGGAGGCGAACTCACTGGGGTCTTTTAAAAGACTTCTGGATGAGTATATGGGATTTAATGGGATTAGGGGTTACAGATAGTTCTATGGTCTGGTAGGTATGGATGTGATTGGCACAACTTGTGGGCCGAAGGGCCTGTTTGTGCTGTGATGTTCTATGTTCTATGTACACAGCATCACATGGCCGTGCAACTTGCAAAACCATTACAAGAGGAAGAGGAGCAGCGTCCCATCAACGTAACCCGGAATGTTTGTCAACCGTGAGATTTACCAATACATCTAGCTCTCTGACTAAACTAATCCCTACAAATGATGACATGTATACATTGGTAAACCCAATATAATGTACAATATTTACACGTGACAAATTGAACTTCTTTGAGCATCCAATGCCACTTTTCTGCTCTCAGACATTGCTGTGCTTTCTTGTAGGGTGTGACTCGGAATCCACACAGAGGTGAATCTATTCAATGCGTTGCCCCATTGTTGTCTCTCATGACTGTGGCATTAGCTCCACTCAGGGTCAAGGTGTTGAGGGCTCTGACCCACTGGAAATCTCCTACCTTCGACAAACGGTGGCAGTGGAGTCGATGATAGAAGGGATCAGGAGAAGCAGCTGACCCTGTTAGTGTCCTGTAGGAGAATCCTGAGGCAGCAAGGATGAATCCCTGAGGAAAGGGGAACATTCACCCTCCTCCTCCCTATCCATTGCTAGCTGGGCCCACGGCCAGGGCAGCTCAGAGTGGATATTGTCATGTGGGACCTGGCTCACAGTGACAGTCCCACCAGCCTCTTCACGGAGGAGTTCTGAGACACGTGGACCTCTTCGTCACCTGTGTAAAAGTTGTGCCTGACCTCTACGATATCCGCTATATGTTCTCCTACCCTTTACTGTATCTTTATCAGGCATCTTGTGGTTGGAACCAGAAGCCAGCTTTGTACCCCACCTGGTCTCCTCCTGCTGCAGTTGTAAATGCACCTAGTTTGGGGGCGTTTAAGAGATCTGTGGATAGGTTTATGGATGAAAAGGGATTGGTTTAGGTTAGAGGGTCATTGTTTTGTAACTGGTCGGCGCAACATCGTGGGCCGAAGGGCCTGTTCTGCGCTGTAATGTTCTATGTTCTACGTTCTATGTTCTATGGTGTGGGGGGTCTCAGCCCCTGGGATGAATGTGCAATGTGCTGAGGGGAACATGCTCCAGAAACTGAACATGAATCTCCCCCCACCTGTGTGAATGTGTGTCTGTTTGTGGAGGTTATGGGGGAGGTAGGTGACAGTGTAGCCTTTGGGTCAGTGGTGTCATCACCCGCCCAGCCGCAGACTTTGGTCTGCTTTCTCTGGGTGTGGCTGTGTCCTGGGTTTGGGATTGCAAGGGTTGAGAGTTTAGGATCAGCACACTCCACTGCTATCCCTCCAGACAGCAGGGCTAACAGCATCAACGATCTCTGGTATTTACCCACAACCTTTGTGTCACAGCACACATTTTCCACTCATCCTGGGCTCGCCAGACACTTCTCACCCTTCCCCCAGCCTTCCAACGCTTGACAAGTATTTAAAATTCATGTTGGATTGAGAAATATTTCCCCCACAGACAGCCACTTACCTTTAAGCTCATGCATCCTTTTAATTTTGAACTGAAGGCTTGTATTTGCACATCCCTGATTAAGCTAGCTCCCTGCACACGGCATAGACTATGAATAATTATCCGAATGAGCAGTCATCTCTCTACAGAGCTGCGTCGCTCTGTGCCAACAGCCAGCGGAGAGGCTTAACCTGAACCTGAGCCAAAGACTGGTCTGTATTCCCTGAGCAAGTCAGCCGATGGGCACAGATAATAACATCAGTGAGCAGATTCCAGACAATGGGACATTTATGATGAAAAACAAAGCGAATCCGAACCAGTCGAGTTAAACAATGTGTACATTGTGTAGGTTAATCTGCCAGATTGACAGATTCCTGTTTACATTCACTCTATATGCATAAAACACTGCTTTATTTTATACAGGCTCGCTGATTTAATTGCCCACCACATAAATCATTGATTTTTAAAAATTCTATTTATGCTAACATTAAGTCGCTGTTATTTGTGTTATGTTGCTGTTGTGAATGTTTAATTATTTAATATACTATTTATTGTCAAAGTTGTTCTTGTTGCAGGGTTATTGCCTCCCATTTATCTTCACTGAAATATGATCTCCGACGACCTAAAGGAATTTGTTTAGGTTGTTAGTGATGAATAAGCAGTAAAGCGCAGACTGCCACACACAGCCTCATATCCTGCACAGGTTAAAGGTTGACAGCAGATTGCACAGATCCATTTACAGCAACTGTGTGAAAAGACAAAACCCATTTTACATTGAATAAAAATGCTCATTAGGGACATAAGTAAAGTGCAGGACTAAAGAAGACCATTCAGGCACCATAGAAAGTCTGCCAGCAGAATGTGTCAAACCCCTAGCACTCACAGAGTCTTCTTCTATTACTTACTCCTTAAGGAGCACTTGAAACTTCTGTAAGAAAAGTCTGGCAAAATATCTGCCTGTCTCCAGTGATTTGGGGTTTGGTCTTAACCCAACTGCTAACACAATGGAAATCCTCCCAAATCCTGATTGAAAAGTTTTTCTAAGATCAGGCATGTGCTCCCTATGTCCTGCCTGTGAGACACAGTAAAAAGTCTGACAACACCAGCTTTTAGTCCAACCAATTGTCAGACTTTTTACTGTGTTTACCCCAGTCCAACGCTGGCACATCCACATCCTGCCTGTGAGAAGCAGAGAGCTCTCACTTTGTTGAGTTCCGCTGTCTACTCTCACACCCCTCAATGTTGATAGTGTGTGGAAAAGTGGAGTATGAGAGAGTCCTGTACGTTATTCAGAATCAAGAACCATAGAACCCTACAGTGCAGAAACAGGCCCTTCAGCCCATCCAGTTTGCACTGACCACAATCCCACCCAGGCCCTACCCTCATATCCCTGCACATTTACCCACTAATCCCTCTAACCTACACATCCCTGGACACTAAGGGGCAATTTCTTAGCATGGCTAATCAACCTAACCCGCACATCTTTGGACTGTGGGAGGAAACCGGAGCACCCGGAGGAAACCCATGCAGACACAAGGAGAATGTGCAAACTCCACACAGACAGTGACCCGAGCTGGGAATCGAACCCAGGACCCTGGAGCTGTGAAAGCAGCAGTGCTAACCCACTGTGCTACCGTGCAGCCCACGGATTCTCCTTGACCTGTGTGCTAAAGATATTTCGTGGCCTCTATTGGCCTTCTTAATTCCATATTTAAGCTCCTTCCTACTCTCATTGTACTCCTCAAGGGCTTCATCATAGAACCCTACAGGGCAGAAAGAGGCCCTTCAGCCCATCGAGTCTGCACCGAACACAATCCCACCCAGGCCCAACCCCCATATCCCTACATATTATACCCACTAATCCCTCTAATCTACACATCCTGGACACTAAGGGGCAATTTCTTAGCATGGCCAATCAACCTAACCCGCACATCTTTGGACTGTGGGAGGAAACTGGAGCACCCGGAGGAAACCCACACAGACACGAGGAGAATGTGCCAACTCCACACAGACAGTGACCCGAGCCGGGAATCGACCCCAGGACCCTGGAGCTGTGAAGCAGCAGTGCTGACCCACTGTGTTACCATGCCGCCCTGCTTAGATCTATTGTATACTTCCTTTTCTCTTTGGACTTAGCATACAATTTCCCTTGTCATCCATGGTTCCCGAATCCCGCCATTCCTACCCTTCATTTTTGTGGGGACATGTCTGTCTTGCACTTCCAGCACCTGGCCTTCAAAAACCTCCCACATGTCAGACTTATGTTTGCTCTCGAATAGCCGCTCCCAATCCACATTCCCCAGTTCCTGTCTCATTTGGATGGATTTGACCCTTGCCCAATTAAGCTCCTTCACTCGAGGGCCACCATTGTCCTTATCCATTATCCGAAACCTGATGGAATTATGATCTCTAATTCCAAAATTCTCCCCCACTGAAGCATTGATCACCTGGCCTGGCTCATTCCCCAATACCAAGTCAGGTATGGCCCCCTCGCTGATTAGATTGTCAGCGTACTGTATCACAGCTAAAAAATTGCTCTCTGTCCGAGCCTCACCATTTGATAACATTGCCTTTAGTATTTAATCGGCTGTAAAGCAACTTGAAACATGGTGAAACGTGCCTTGTAATTTTTTCTTTATTCATTCTCAGGATGTTTGATGTTACTGGCTGGCCAGCATTTATTGCCCATCCTTAATTGCCCTTGAGAAAGTGGTGCCAAGCTGCCTTCTTGAACTGCTGCAGCCCGCTTGGTGTAGGTACCCCCACAGTGCTGTTAGAGAGAGAGTTTTAGGATTTTAACCCAGTGACAGTGAAGGAACGGTGATATATTTCCAAGTCAGGATGGTGAGCAGCTTGGAAGGGAACTTCCAGATGATAGTGGAACTTCCCAGATTTCTCCTGCTTTTGTCCATCTTGATGGTTGTGGGTTTGGAAGGTTTGTCTTCAGTGAGTTCCTGCAGTGTATCTTTGAGATACTGCTGCCACTCTGCATTGGTGGTGGAGGGAGTGAATATTTTTGGAAGGTGTGCCAGTCATGTGGACTGCTTTGTCCCAGATGCCATCTTGTGTTTGAGTCTTGTTGGAGCTGCACTCGTCCAAACAAGTGGAGGGCATTCCAATACTCTCCTGATTTCATAGAATCTCTAGAGTACAGAAGGAGCACATTGAATCTGCACCAAAAGCAATCCCACCCAGGCCTATCCATGTAACCTTGCTGGTCCCCCTGACATGAAGGGGCAATTTAGCACAGCCAATCCACCTAACCTGCACATCTTTGGACTTTGGGAGGAATCTGGAGCACTGTGAGAAAACTCATGCAGACACAGGGAGAATGTGCAGACTCCACCTAGACAATGACCCAAAGCTGGAATTGAACCCCAGTCCCTGGCACTGTGAGGCAGCTGTGCTAACCACTGTGTCACCAGCAGATGTGTCTTAGAACATAGAACATAGAACATTACAGCGCAGAACAGGCCCTTCGGCCCACGATGTTGCGCCGACCAGTTACAAAACAATGACCCACTAGCCTAAACCAATCCCTTTTCATCCATAAACCTATCCACAGATCTCTTAAACGCCCCCAAACTAGGTGCATTTACAACTGCAGCTGGCAGGGCATTCCAGTCCCTCACCACCCTCTGGGTAAAGAACCTACCCCTGACATCTGTCCTATAACTACCCCCCCTTAATTTAAAATCATGCCCCCTCGTGCTAGCTTTCTCCATCCTAGGAAAAAGGCTATCACTATCTACCCTGTCTAAACCTCTAATCATCTTATATGTTTCAATGAGATCCCCTCTTAGCCGCCTTCTTTCCAGCGAAAACAACCCCAAATCTCTCAATCTCTCCTCATAGGATCTACCCTCCATACCAGGCAACATCCTGGTAAACCTCCTCTGCACCCTCTCCAAAGCCTCTACATCCTTCCTGTAATGTGGGGACCAGAACTGCACACAGTACTCCAAGTGCGGCCGCACCAGAGATGTGTACAGTTGCATCATGACGCTGCGACTCCTAAATTCAATCCCCCTACCAATATCTTGTAGATGGTGGATAAGCCAAAGTGTAGATGTGTCTTGTAGATGGCGGGTAAGCTTTGAGGTATCAGGCGGTGAGTTACTTGCCATTGGATTCCTAGCCTTTGAACTGTTCCTGAAGCCACAGCATTTATACAGCTAGACCAGTTCATTTGCTGGTCAAAGGTAACCCTTGGATGTTAGTAGTGGGGGATTCAGCAATGATAATGCCATTGAATGTCAAGGGGCTTTAGATCCTCTCTTACTGGAGATGGTTATTGCTTGCCACTTGTCAGACCAAGCCTGGCCATTGTTTAGATTTGGCTACATTTGGGCAGGAACTGCTTCAGTATTTGAGGAGTTGCGAATGGTGCTGAATATTGAACATAAGAACGTAAGAAATAGGAGCAGGAGTCGGCCATCTAGCCCTTCGAGCCTGCCCCGCCATTCAATAAGATCATGGCTGATCTGTCGTGGCTCAGTTCCACTTTCCCACTTTCTCCCCATAACCCTTAATTCCCCTGTCTATCAGAACCTATCTACCTGTGACTTAAATATATTTAGCGAGGCAGCCTCCACCACTTCAATGGGCAGAGAATTCCAGAGATTCACCACCCTTTGAGTGAAGAAGTTCCTCCTCAACTCCGATCTAAACTGCCCCCCCCCCCCTTATCTTGAGGCTGTGCCCTCTAGTCCTGCTGTCCTTTCTAAGCGGGAAGAATCTCTCTACCTCTATCCTATCCATCCCTTTCATTATCTTATACGTCTCTATAAGATCCCCCCTCATCCTTCTAAACTCCAACGAGTACAGACCCAGTCTATTTAGTCTCTCTTCATAGCTCAATCCCCTCAACTCCGGTATCAACCTAGTAAACCTCCTCTGCACTCCCTCCAGGGCCAAAATATCTTTGTGCAGGTGCGGCGCCCAAAACTGCACACAGTACTCCAGCTGCGGCCTCATCAGTGCCCTGTACAGTTGCAGCAAGACTTCCCTGCTTTTATATTCAATCCCCCTCATCAGCAAACATCTCCAAATCTATCTTATGATGGAAGGAATGTCATGGATGAAACAGTTGAAGATGTTGGATCTAGGACAGTACCCTGAGGAACTCCTGCAGTGATGTCCTGGGACTGAGAAGATTGACCTTTCAATCACAACAACCATCTTACTTTGTTCCAGATGTAACTTCAACCAGTGGAACCTTTCCCCCTGATTCCCATTAACTCCAGCTTCATTTGGGCTCCTTGATGCCAAACTCAGTCAAATGCTGCCTTGATGTCATGGGCAGTCACACTCAGCTCACCTCTTTTGCCCCTGTAATGAGGTCAGGAGCTGAGTGACCCTGGTGAAACCCAAACTGAGTGCCAGTGAGCAGGTCATTACTCAGCATGTGTCGCTACATAGCCCTTTAGTCATTTTGCTGACGATCGAGAGTATACTCTCAGTAACTGGCTGGGTTGGATTTGTCCAGCATTTTGTGTACAGGATACACCTGTGCAAATTTCCACATTGTTGGGTAGATGCCAGTGATATATCTGTACTGGAAGAGCTTGGCTAGGGGAGCAGCAGGTTCTGGAGCACGGGACATTGCTGGAATGTTATCAGGGCCCAATGTCTTTGCCGTAGTCAGTGCCTCCAACTGTTTCTTGATGTCACATAGAGTGAATCAAATTGGCTGAAGACTGACATCTGAAATGCTGGACTTCTGGAGGATGGGTCATCCACTCTGGCTGAAGATTGATGCGAATGTTTCACTTTTGCACTAATGTGCTGTGTTCCCCCATCATTAGGAATGAGGATATTTATGGAGCCTCCTCTTCCAGCGAGTTTATAGAGTCATAGAGCAATATAACATAGAAACAGGACCTTCGGCCCATCCAGTCCATGGTGCCCTCCCAGCTAGTCCCAATTGTCCGTGTTTGGCCCATATCTCCCTAATCCTTTCCATCCATGTACTTATCCAAATGCTTTTTAAATGTTGCTATTGTCCCCGTCTCAATCACTTTCTCTGGCAGTTCATTCCATGTCACACCACCCTCTGTGTGAAGAAGTTGCCCCTCAGGTCCCTTGGATAAAAGCAAATTTATTGCAGATGCTTGAATCTGAAACCAAAAGAGAAATGCTGGAAAATCTCAGCAGGTCTGGTAGCATCTATAAGCCATGATGTGGAGATGCCGGCGTTGGACTGGGGTAAACACAATAAGAAGTCTCACAACACCAGGTTTAAGTCCAACAGGTTTATTTGATAACTTGTGAGTTTCCTATCAATTAAATTGGTTGGGCTTAAACCTGGTGTTGTCAGATTTCTTACTGCATCTGTAAGGGCAGAAAGGGACTCAAAATATCGGCTCTTTTCTCTCCTTGCAGATGCTGCCAGACCTGCTGAGATTTTCCAGCATTCTCTCTTTTGGCCCTTTGAAATCTTTCCCCTCTCACCTTAAACCTCAGCCCTCTAGTTTTCAATTTCCCTTCCTTGGGAAAAAGACTATGAGACTTCATCCTCTCTACGCCCCTCGTGATTTTATTCACCTCACTAAGATTCATTCTCCTACACTCCAAGGAATAAAGTCCTAGTCTGGCCAGCCATTCCCTATAACTCAGGCTCACTATCTTGGCAACATCTTTGTGAATCTTCTTTGCATTCTTTCCAGTTTATCAATATCTTTCCTCTAACAGTTGTTTAATTCCCCACACGATTGATGGCAGCATGTGGCAGGACTGTAGAGCTTAGGTCTGATCCACTGGTTATAGAATCTGCCTATTACTTGCAGCTTACACTGGTTGGCGTGTAGGTAATCCTATTTGGTAGTTTCATCAGGTTGACACTTCATTTTGAGATATGCCTGAGGCTGCTTCTGGCATATCCTCTTCATTGAAACCAGGGTGGTTCCCTGGCTGATGGTAATGGTAAAGTGGGGGATATACTGGGCCATGAGGTTACAGATTGTGGTTGAATACAATCCTGCTGCTGCTGATGGCCCACAGCGCCTCATGGATGGCCAGTGTTGAGTTTCTAGATCTGTTCAAAGTTTATCCCGCTTAGTACATTGGCAATGATGGACAGTCTCTTCAATGTGAGGATGGAATTTTATCTCACAAGGATGTTTTTAAAAGAATGCCCCCGGCAGCAGTTTCTGCGGTGGCTGAATGGATCTCCCTGAGACTCTGCTGAATTTGTGATGTGGAGATGCTGGTGTTGGACTGGGATGGCATTCCACATCATGACTACTATCGACACCACAAACTGCCGAATCCAAGTGGACAGGATCTCCAAGAAGATTGCGCGTATCGACACAGACATCAAGTTTTTGCAGAGATGCAAGAAAGCAGACAAGATACCAAATTACTCCAGTCCTCTGCTGAATTTTGCCAGAGAACAGTCTTCAATGATGCGAGTCGTTGATTGGGGTGTATCACAATCTGGGCTCTCTGCAATGTGCCACTTGTGCTGATTTGCTGCACAAAGATCTTGGCCCGTGTGTAAGGGTTGGAGGATGCCCAGTGTTGGTGTGGAAGGTTGAAGCAGGGAGAGCAGGTTGTGGGATCTGTGATGAGGAAGTGGTTTTTTAATGGTTGTGTGTTGGTTCCATTCCTGCTGCCACAGAAAGATACAAGACCCATACATTCAGTCCCCCCTTAACTCAGGAACTGGATTTCTTTTCCTTCCTAATACCATCTCGAGGGCATCATGGCAGCACAGAGGCTATCTCTGTTGCTATGCGGACACATGGATTTGGGCCTGTGTCCGTGGGAGTTTGCGCGTTCTCCCCGTGGTTGTGTGGGTTTCCTCCGGGTGCTCCGGTTTCCTCCCACATCCCAAAAATGTGCTTTTAGGCTGATTGATTGGGTAACAAATTGTCCCTATATTGGACCTCCCTGATCCTCATACATTAGGCATAGATTAAAATCATGAATAGGTCACTGACCATGGGACGGCGGCGCGGGCTCGTTGGGCCGAAGGGCCTGTTTCCCGTGCTGTGTTGTTCTTTGTTCTTTGTTCTTTGTTCTAATAAATTGCCTTGTATGTTGAATTTACAGCCTAAAATGAGAAAATGTTATTTATAAGTAAGAAATTCCAACAGCTAAAAGAGTGACCATTCCATCCTAATTGTCCAAAACCCCTCAAAATTACTGCCCACACCTCCAATGTCCCCTAATCGAGTCCCACTCCTCCTACACAATGAACAGTGAGTCCCTAGGGAGTATTGAAGAGCAAACAGACATAAGGGTACAAGTCCATAGATCCCTGAAGGTGGCAGCGCAGTGTGGTGAAGAAGGCCAATGGAATCAAAAACAGAAAAACGCTAGAACATCACAGCAGGTCTGATAGCATTTCTGGGAAGAGAACAGAGCCAATGTTTCGAATCTAGAGGATCCTTTGTCGGAGCAGACATGTAGATTATAAAGATCTTTTCCCTATCGCTAGTGTCTAAGACTGGAGAGCACAGGTTTAAAGTGAGGAGATTTAGAGAGGATCTAAAAGCTTCTCCAACCAGAGGGTGTGGAAATGTGGAACGTGCTGTTTGAGAGGGTGGTAGACAGGAACTCTCAAAACATTGGAGAAACATTAGGACAAGCACTTAAGTCGTCAAGGCATAGCAGGTTATGGACCAAGTGCTGGTAAATCGGATTAGTATAGATTGGTATTTAATGCTCAGCATAGATGTGGTGGGCCGTAGGGCCCGTTTCTACACTGTATGACTCCAAGAATACCCCCCTCCCCACAATTTACTCCATCTGAAAGCCCCCAATTTACCACCTCATCTCTCCTTCAACCTACTTCCCCCTATCTCCCCACAACTTGTCTCTCCATGCCTTGATCTCCAGCACCACTCCACAATGCCCACAGCCTCCTCCCATCCTCCATCATCTCCCCGCTAACTCCCACACCCAATTAGTTCTAAATCAGGCATTTCATACCTGATTTTTTAAGTGAGAACGCGCTGAGTTGATCTTTGAATAATTTTGTGCTTTTCTGGGGGTCTTTTCAAAAGAATCAGAACCGTGAAGCTGCTTGAGAGTCAGAGGTAACTCTGTGAAGCTGACCTGATAGGCTAACTTCATTAACAATCCAACCTGAAGGCTCGGGTTCTTTCGAAAGTCAGTTCTTCACACTGTGGCTCTGCCTCTGGCTGTTCCCAGACAATGAGAAATTCTATTTGGAGCAAAGAGCCCACACCAGACCTTTGGGCCTGAGCTGGCACTGTCTAAATGTGTTATCTCCAAATTTGCAGAGGATACAAAGTTGGGTGGGTGAGTTGAGAGGAGGGTGCAGGGGAAATTCAGTGTGATTTGGACGGATTGCGTGTGTGAGCATCTGCATGGCAGACACGGCATAATGTGGGTAAATGTAAGGTTATTCACTTTGGTAGCAGTGATAGGAAGGCAGGTTATTATTTGAATGGGTGTAAATTAAGAGAAATGAATACTCATTGTGACTTTGGAGTCTTCATGCATCAGACGCTGAAACTAAGCAGAATATGGCAAAGAAAGCAAATGGTATGTTGGCTTTCATAACAAGAGAATTTGAGTGTAGGAATAGGGGTGTTTTACTGCAATTGTACAGGGCGTTGAAGAGGCCACACCCGGAATATTGTCTGCAGTTTTGATCTGAGGAAGAATTTTCTTGCTAGAGAGGAAGTGTATTGAAGGTTTCCCAGGCTGACACCTGGGATGGTAACTCTGTCATATGAGGAGAAACTAAGCTGATTCGGATTATATTCACTGGAGTTTAGAAGATTGAGAGAGGATCTGATAGAAACTTATAAAATTTTATAAGAACATAAGAAATAGGAGCAGGAGTAGACCATCTAGCCCTTCGAGCCTGCCCCGCCATTCAATAAGATCATGGCTGATCTGTCGTGGCTCAGCTCCACCTTCCCGCCCTCTTCCCATAACCCTTAATCCCCTCTCTTATCAAAAACCCATCAACCCGTTTCTTAAAAATATTGAGCGAGGCAGCCTCCACCACCTCAACGGGCAGAGAATTCCAGAGATTCACCACCCTTTGAGTGAAGAAGTTCCTCCTCAACTCCGTTCTAAACCACCCCCCTTTTATGTTGAGGCTGTGCCCTCTAGTCCTACTGTCTTTTTTGAGCGGGAAGAGTCTCTCCACCTCTATCCTATCCATCCCATTCATCATCTTATACATCTCAATGAGATCTCCCCTCATTCTTCTAAACTCTAACGAGTACAAGCCTAGTTTATTCAGCCTCTCCTCATAGCTCAATCCCCTCAACTCCGGTATCAGCCTAGTAAACCTCCTCTACACTCCCTCCAAGGCCAAAATATCTTTGCGCAGGTGTGGCGCCCAAAACTGCACACAGTACTCCAGCTGTGGCCTCACCAATGCCCTATACAGCTGCAGCAAGACCTCCCTACTTTTATATTCAATCCCCCTCGCTATGAAGGCCAGCATCCCATTCATAGAACATAGAACATAGAACATTACAGCACAAACAGGCCCTTCGGCCCTCGAGTTGCGCCGATCACATCAACCCCACCAATCTACAGACCTATCTATAACCCCCAATCCCATTAAACCCCATATACTCAGCAATATATTCGCCTTCCTGATCACCTGCTGCACCTGCAAGCTGGGTTTTTGCAACTCATGCACAAGGACCCCGAGGTCCCTCTGCACCGTCGCCTGCTGCAGTTTTTCGTCTTGTAAGTAATAGTCCTTCCTACCATTCTTCCTACCAAAGTGGACCACCTCGCACTTGCCAACGTTAAATTCAAGATGCCTCGCAATTTCCTCCTTAATGACAGATTCTAACATTTTACCTACCACAGATGTTAAACTAACCGGCCTATAATTCCCCGCCTTTTGCCTGGCACCCATCTTAAACAACGGCGTAACATTAGCCGTTTTCCAATCATCTGGCACTTCCCCGGAATCCAGCGACGTCTGGAAAATAACCACCAAGGCATCCACTATCACCTCCGCCATTTCTTTCAGAACCCTCGGATGCATTCCATCCGGTCCTGGGGACTTGTCCACAATCAGCCCCTCCAGTCTGTCGAGCACCGCCTCTCTAGTAACAGTAATGTCATTAAGACCCTCCAGTCCTACCACCTTTCCATCGCTAACACCCGGCAAATTATTCACGTCCTCCTCCGTGAAGACAGAAACAAAAAAGTTATTCAATACCTTAGCCATATCCCCATCCCCTACCACTAGGTCCCCTTTCTCATCCTCTAAAGGACCAACATTCACCCTAGCCAGCCTCTTCCTTTTTATATATTTATAAAAACTCTTGCTATCCTTTTTTATATTAAGCGCTAGCCCAGCTTCATAGTTTCTCCTACCCTCCTTTATCAACTTCTTTGTCAATCTTTGTTGACATTTAAACCTCTCCCAATCCTCTTCTCGCCCACTGCTCTTCGCTACTCTAAATTCCTCCGCTTTTAATTTAACACTTTCCTTCACCTCCTTCGTTATCCACGGCTTATTACCTCTCCTCCTACTATCCTTTTTGACCATCAGAATAAATTTCCGCTGAGCACCAAGAAAGATCTCCTTAAAGATCCTCCACTGCTCCACAGCAGACCCTCCCTCCAACGCGCTCCCCCAGTCCACATTCGCCAATTCTTCTCTCATCCTACTGTACTCCCCTCTATTCAAACAAAGAACATAGAACATAGAACATTACAGCGCAGAACAGGCCCTTCGGCCCACGATGTTGCGCCGACCAGTTACAAAACAATGACCCACTAGCCTAAACCAATCCCTTTTCATCCATAAACCTATCCACAGATCTTTTAAACGCCCCCAAACTAGGTGCATTTACAACTGCAGCTGGCAGGGCATTCCAGTCCCTCACCACCCTCTGGGTAAAGAACCTACCCCTGACATCTGTCCTATAACTACCCCCCCTTAATTTAAAATCGTGCCCCCTCGTGTTAGCTTTCTCCATCCTAGGAAAAAGGCTATCACTATCTACCCTGTCTAAACCTCTAATCATCTTATATGTTTCAATGAGATCCCCTCTTAGCCGCCTTCTTTCCAGCGAAAACAACCCCAAATCACTCAATCTCTCCTCATAGGATCTCCCCTCCATACCAGGCAACATCCTGGTAAACCTCCTCTGCACCCTCTCCAAAGCCTCTACATCCTTCTTGTAATGTGGGGACCAGAACTGCACACAAAACTCCAAGTGCGGCCGCACCAGAGATGTGTACAGTTGCATCATGACGCTACGACTCCTAAATTCAATCCCCCTACCAATAAACGCCAAAACTCCGTATGCCTTCTTAACAACTTTATCTACTTGATTCCCAACTTTCAGGGATCTATGTACACATACACCTAGATCCCTCTGCTCCTCCACACTATTCAAAGTCCTCCCGTTAGCCCTATACTCAACACATCTGTTATTCCTACCGAAATGAATTACCTCACACTTCTCCACATTAAACTCCATTCGCCACCTCTCAGCCCAGCTCTGCAACCTTTCTAAGTCATCCTGCAAACTATGACACCCTTCCTCACAATCTACCACACCTCCGACTTTGGTGTCATCAGCAAACTTACTAATCCACCCAACTATACCCTCATCCAGATCATTAATAAAAATTACAAACAGCAGTGGCCCCAAAACAGATCCCTGAGGCACACCACTTGTAACCGAACTCCATGACGAATATTTCCCATCAACCACCACTCTCTGTCTCCTATCTGCTAGCCAATTCCTGATCCAATTACCTAGATCACCCCCAATCCCATACATCTGCATTTTCTGCAGAAGCCTACCATGGTGAACCTTATCAAACGCCTTGCTAAAATCCATATACACCACATCAACTGCCTTACCCCTATCCACCTCTTTGGTCACTTTCTCAAAGAACTCGATAAGGTTAGTAAGGCATGACCTACCCGCTACAAAACCGTGCTGACTATCTCTAATCAACTCATTACTTTCCAAATAACTATAAATCCTGTCTCTAATAATCCTTTCCAAAACCTTACCCACCACAGAAGTAAGACTCACCGGTCTATAATTCCCAGGGAAGTCCCTTCTCCCCTTCTTAAACAATGGGACAACATTTGCTGTCCTCCAATCTTCTGGTACTATACCAGAGACTAACGACGACCTGAAGATCAGAGCCAGAGGCTCCGCAATCACCCCTCTTGCCTCCCAAAGAATCCTAGGGTAAATCCCATCTGGACCAGGGGACTTATCTATTTTCAAACCCTCTAAAATATCCAGCACATCCCCCGTATCAATTGCAATACTATCTATTTCACACCCCTGCACCCCAGTGTCGTCCTCAGCTACATTCCTATCCCCTTGCGTGAACACCGAAGAGAAATATTGGTTCAACGCCTCTCCAATCTCCTCCGGTTCCACACACAACTTCCCTCTACTGTCTGTAACTGGCCCTAATCTTGTCCTAACCAACCTTCTGTTCTTGACATACCTGTAAAACGCCTTAGGGTTCTCCTTAATCCTATCAGCCAAAATCATCTCATGCCCTCTTTTGGCCCTTCTTAACTCCCTCTTCAACTCCCTCCTAGCCAATCTAAAACTTTCTAATGCATTACCTGAGCCCTCAAGCCTCATCCGAACATAAGCCTCCTTTTTCTTCCTAACCAACGAATCAACTTTTTTGGTGCACCACGGTTCCCTGGGCCTACCAAATCCTCCTTGCCTGACAGGGATATACTTATCACAGACCCGCAATAGCTGCTCCTTGAAAAATCTCCACATCTCGGATGTTCCCAGTCCCTGTAATCTCCCATTCCAACCAATGCTTCCTAATTCTCTCCTAATAGCCTCATAATTACCCTTCCCCCAGCTGAAACTACTGACCCGAGGTTCATGCCTAGGTTCCCGGACGCGTGTCCGGGAACCCACTTTCTCCTCCTCCATCTGCACCAGAAACTCCACCATACAATGATCACTCTCCCCAAGAGGATCCTTCACCACAAGGTCCCTAATTCTACCCGCCTCATTACATAGCACCAGATCCAAGATAGCTCGCTCCCTCGTCGGCTCCAACGCACACTGTTCGAGGAAACTATCCCGGCAGCATTCCAAGAACTCTTCCTCGATCCCACTGCGTCCAACATGGGTCGACCAATCAATATGCAGATTGAAATCCCCCATAACTACTGCCGTCCCATTCCTGCACGCCGCACTTATTTGCGTGTTAACAGCCCGCCCCACCTCCAGATCATTATTCAGGGGCCTATAGAAGACACCCACCAGCGTCTTCCTCCCTTTGCTGTTCCTAATCTCCATCCACAACGAGTCCACCCTCTGCTCCTTGGCTCCAATATCATCCCTTGCTACCACCGTGATGCTATCCTTAATCAGCAGAGCTACGCCCCCCTCTTTTCCCTCCTGCCTATCCTTCCTAAACACTTGATTAAACACTAAACACTTGAAGGTTAGACAGGGTGGATTCAGAAAGAATGCTCCCGATGGTGGGAGAGTCCAGAACGAGGGGTCAGAGTTTGAGGATAAGGGGTAAACCTTTGAGAACTGAGGTGAGGAGAAATCTCTTCACCCAGAGGGTGGTGAATGTGTGGAATTCACTCCCACAGAAAGTCGTTGAGGCCAAAACATTGTCTGATTTCAAGAAGAAATTAGCTCTTGGGGAGCAGGCCGGATCAGGAAATGGAATTTGATGATCAGCCATGATCAAAATGAACAGCAGAATAGGTTTGAAGGGTCAAATAGCCTACTCCTGCTTCTAGTTTCTATATTTCTCTCCTGGACCTTGGTGTTTGGTATCATCTGCATTCCTCTTCTCCTGGATCCTGGTGTTTGCCAAGCCTGAGAATGAACAGAAGCACATTTGCTAAGACCAGATGATGACTGAGACACAGGGTGATGTTTGGGTGACTCACAATTAACTGTTTTGTGTTTACAAGTCTCAGTCAGCACACTGCCACAGTGAGAGTGCAGAAAGTGTTCAACGCACATTCAAACGTCTCATCCAACATGAAAAGATGGCAGTTTGATTATTTTGATAAGGCTTGCCACGTGAATTGTTTTACTCTATAGATTGGACAGACTATCTACCCGTTACCCCCACCCTGCCGCATTGCCCAATGCAGCTGATAACTGTGTGGGAGGGATGGGTCAGGGTTAGATTGTTGATGTTTATTCCTTACTGTGGGTTCTTTATGAGCTACCCAGAAGGTGTCCCAGCCTGGAACATCGAGCTGCAAAAGTTAGATTGATCAGAAATCACCCGGGGGGTATATTTATCAGCTAGATTAGGCAACGTGGCAGGGTTGGGGGTACGGAGTGGAAAATCAGTCCAATCTTGAGTAGAAAATGAGAGCAGCAAATCTTATCAAAAGATTGAATGATTTCAAATAGTTTCCTTCACAAGCAAGAGCAAAAACGGACACACACATATCATTCTGCTCTGCAATTCTGAAACTGCAGAACAAATGTGAGGGCTTCATTATCACTCCAAAAATTGGACAAATTTATTTCAGTTGAGTGGGTGAGGGACCTTCCAGATTATATTGCCTGCCAACCCCTTGTATTCTGTTCACCCAAAAGAAATGGGTCCAAATTTTTCACCGTAGAATGTCAGCCATGGATTCTAGGGGGCCCCAGAGGTGGAAGTTATTGCTGACTGCATTATTACAAACACAGAGGTCCCAGCACTGATCCCTGTTAGACTGATCCACTAATTACAGACCTCCATTCAGAAAAAACACCCTTCCACTGCTGCCCTATGTCTTCTATGGCCAAGCCAGTTCTGAATCCATCTAGCGAGTTCATCCTTGATCCCATGATTTAACCTTTTGCACCAGCCTGCCATCATGTCAAATGCTTTACTAAAGTCCATATAGACAACATACACAGCCCTTCCCCCGTCAATCATTTTTGTCACCTCCTCAAAAAAAACTCAATCAAATTAGTGAGACATGACTCCCTCATACAAAACCATGCTATCTGTTGCTTATAAGACCATTAAGTTCCAAATGTGTACAGATAACAAAGAACAAAGAACAACCCAGCACGGGAAACAGGCCCTTCAGCCCAACGAGCCCACGCCACCATTTTAACAAAGTATTTTTCCTACACCTCCCTTGACCTGTGTCTATGCTTATGGTATCCCCATTGGAAACCAGATTCAGGGGAGAATAATTTAGGGACAATTTGTTACACCAATCAGCCTAAGAACACATCTTTGGTGTGTGGGAGGAAACCAGAGATCCTATCCCTAAGAATCTTCATCAACAATTTCACTATCATTGACGTCAAGCTCACTGACCTATAATTACCTTGCTACCCATCTGAAATAATGGGACAACATTGGCTATCCTCCAGTTTTCTGGGATCTCATCTGTGGCCAATGAAGAAACAAAGATTTCTTTAGAGGTCCAGCATTTCCTCTCTTTTCTCCCTTTGTAATCTGGGATAGGTGCCATCTGGCCCTGAGGATTTGTCAATCTTAATTAATACACTTAATGCTTCCTCCTTCATAATGGTGACTTGCTCTAGACAGTTTACCTACCCCTCCAAGATAGCATCAATCAACGTGTCCCTCTCCTTTGTGAATACCATTGCCAAGTACTCATTAAGGATCTCACCCATCTGCATTGGTTTTACGCATAATTTCCCTCCTTTGTCACTGAGTGGACCAACCTTTTCTCTCACTACCCTCTTGTTCCTAATATATATATAAAAAATGCTTTGGGATTTTCTTTAATCCTGCCTGCCAAGAACTCTTTTTGCCCTCCTAACTCCCTGTTTAAGTTATTTTCTACTTTCCCCGTATCCTTCAAGTGCTTCATCTGTTTCTAGTTGTTTAGACCTTCTGTACGCATCCTTTTCCTTTTTGACTGGACTCACAAATTCCCTGGTCATCCACGGTTCCTGAATCCTGCCTTTCCTGTCCTTCCTTATCACAGGCACATCCGATCCTGCACTCCGATCAACTAAAAGACTCCCACATGCCAGATGTGGATTTACCCTCAAACAGTTTCTCCCAAACAACAGGGTCCAAATCTTGTCTAACATGGTTGCAGTTAGCCTTCCCCCAATTTAGCACCTTAACCCTAGGACAACACTCACCCTTTTCCATGAGTATCCGAAAGCTTATGGAATTGTGGTCACTGTTTGCCACATGTTCTCCCCACTGTGACTTTGAGGAGCTGGCTGGGCTCATTCTCTAGTACCAGGTTCAGTATGGCTCCCCTCTCTAGTCAGACTGTTGACATATTATTCCAAAACCCTTCCTGGACATACTGAACAAATTCCTCACTATCTGGACCCGCAGTCCTCTCAGGTATATCTGAGGTGGGCTCACTTTGCCAGGGAACCCAGTACAGCCATCGACATGACTTTGACCTGAAGTGTAGCTCTCTCGCAGACACATCCTGCCGCTACTGCAAAAATCACAACAGCTTTTAACATCTACAGAGATTTCCAGCTGGCACTGGACAGATTTTCTCTTTGATTCACTGATGCACTGAGCAGTTGACAAAAGCAGAGCAATTGTTTGACCAGGTGACAGAGACCTCATTGTGTAGCCTCTCATCAACTTGTCATCACTGAGTTCAATTGCATACACAAATAGGAAAGTTTACATTCCATCACTGGGTCATCATAGAATCCCTACAGTGCCCATTTAGTCTGTACTGGGATTGACCACAATCCGACCCAGGTCCTATTCCCATAATCCCACATATTCATCCTGCTAATCCACTGACACAAGGGTCAATTTAACATAGAACATAGAACATAGAACATTACAGCACAAACAGGCCCTTCGGCCCTCGAGTTGCGCCGATCGCATCAACCCCACCAATCTATAGACCTATCTATAACCCCCAATCCCATTAAACCCCATATACTCATCCAGAAGTCTTTTAAAAGACCCCAGCGAGTTCGCCTCCACCACCGACGACGGCAGCCGATTCCAATCACTCACTACCCTCTGAGTGAAAAACTTACCCCTAACATCACCTCTGTACTTCCCTCCCCGCACCTTAAATCTGTGTCCTCTCGTAGCGACCATTTCAACCCGGGGAAATAGCCTCTGAGAGTCCACCCTATCTATTCCTCTCAACATTTTATAACATGGCCAATCAACTTAACCCGCACATCTCTGGAGTGTGGGGGGAAACCGGAGCACCTGGAGAAAACCCACGCAGATACAGGGAGAATGTGCAAACTCCACACAAACAGTGACCTGAGGCTGGGATTGAACATGGACCCCTGGAGTTATGAGGCAGCAGTGCTAACCACTGTGCCACCATGCCACCCCAATAATGATTGGATTAATACTGAATGCTTTCAATCTGCCCTCAATAACTTTTTATATGCATACACCCACCTCCTGCACCCACTTTCCAATTGGACTCTTTATTTTATATTGTCTCTCTGCATTTTTGCTACCCAAATGAGTTGCTTCCCAATCCCTTGCGTAAAGTGGAATCTGCCATTTGTCTGCCTATTCTATCTCCTTCGGAAATTCTACACTAGCCTCACAGTTCACAGTGCTTTCAAATTTTGAAATTGTGTCCTGCACACAGTGTTTATCAATTCCTTTCGAAAGTCCGTGTACAGCACATTGGCATCATTATTCTCATCAACACTCTGAACAAACCTCCCGCGTGCTAGTTAAACATCATTTATTCTTAATTAATCTGTGCTGCTTTTATTGAATTAACATGCATCTCCCAAGTAGATGTTCATTTGGGCCTGACATCATTTCGAGAAGCTAACCACGACAAGATTAAACTCACTGACCTGTAGCTGCTGGGCTCATCCTTAAAGCTGATTTTGGAACTTATGCAAATCTTCACCCCTATAATATCACCCCGGAGGTGAAGGAAGGTTGGAAAATTATAGTCTGTGCCTCCATAATTTTCATTCTCACCTCTCCTGCTATACATGGATACTTTAAGTACAGATAGCCCATCCAATGTGTCCCCCTTTTCAATTTTAAAACCCTAAGTTTCTGAATTCCCTCTTCTTACACTATGGCTTGGGTAGAACATTCTTCCTTTGATGAAGACTAATGCTATCCTAATAATATTTGTGCCCAGATAAGAACATAAGAAATAGGAGCAGGAGTCGGCCATCTAGCCCTTCGAGCCTGCCCCGCCATTCAATAAGATCATGGCTGATCTGAAGGGCTCAGTTCCACTTTCCCGCCCTCTCCCCATAACCCTTAATTCCCTTGTCTATCAGAAACCTATCTACCCGTGACTTAAATATATTCAGCGAGGCAGCCTCCACCACTTCAACGGGCAGAGATCTTGGCCATTGGATCAACAGCAAAAATCAATTGTCCAGTAGAAATGGAAAGAAATCCTAATGATATCAGATTGCAGTGAGGCTGATCTTTACACACTCCATTCATCATTTCATAAGAACATAAGAAATAGGAGCAGGAGTAGGCCATCTAGCCCTTCGAGCCTGCCCCGCCATTCAATAAGATCATGGCTGATCTGTCGTGACTCAGCTCCACCTTCCCGCCCTCTCCCCATAACCCTTAATCCCTTCTCTTATCAAAAACCCATCAACCCGTTTCTTAAAAATATGGAACGCTTCACGAATTTGCGAGTCATCCTTGCGCAGGGGCCATGCTAATCTTCTCTGTATCGTTCCAATTTTAGTATATGTGCTGCCGAAGCGAGCTTGGTGCTTATGGAGTGTCACACCTTCTAACGAATTTCGATGTTTTCCATGTAGTATATGCAATCTGAAATATAGATCATCTCGTACTTAAGGAGGTGGACTGAGAAATGTCCACATTGGTGGTCGTCTTCCAAGATTCTATAGACTGTGGAACAGTTCCTCTGGATTGGAGGGTAACGAATGTAATCCCAGTATTTAAAAAGGGAGATAGAGAGGAAATAGGGAATTATAGGCCAGTCAGCCAGATGTAAATAGTGGGGATATGGCGCGGGGCATAGCGAGGGGGATTGAATATAAAAGTAGGGAGGTCTTGCTGCAGCTGTATAGGGCATTGGTGAGGCCGCAGCTGGAGTACTGTGTGCAGTTTTGGGCGCCGCACCTGAGCAAGGATATTTTGGCCCTGGAGGGAGTGCAGAGGAGGTTTACTAGGCTGATACCGGAGTTGAGAGGGTTGAGCTATGAGGAGAGGCTGAATAAACTAGGCTTGTACTCGTTAGAGTTTAGAAGAATGAGGGGAGATCTCATTGAGACGTATAAGATGATGAATGGGATGGATAGGATAGAGGTGGAGAGACTCTTCCCGCTCAAAAAAGACAGTAGGACTAGGGGGCACAGCCTCAAGATAAAGGGGGGGCGGTTTAGAACAGAGTTGAGGAGGAACTTCTTCACTCAAAGGGTGGTGAATCTCTGGAATTCTCTGCCCGTTGAAGTGGTGGAGGCTACCTCGCTAAGTATTTTTAAGAAACGGGTTGATGGGTTTTTGATAAGAGAAGGGATTAAGGGTTATGGGGAGAGGGCGGGAAGGTGGAGCTGAGTCACGACAGATCAGCCATGATCTTATTGAATGGCGGGGCAGGCTCGAGGGGCCAGATGGCCTACTCCTGCTCCTATTTCTTATGTTCTTATGTTCTTATGAGTCCATTGCCATAGATTTTACTGCAAAGCATTTAGAAAACAATGGCAGCATCAGACAAGTGGATTTACAAAATGGAAATCAGAGAGTGGTTAGACTGTGGAATTCACCACCACAAAAAGTAGTTGAGGCCAAGACATTGTATATTTTCGAGAAAGCATTAGATATAAATCTTGGGGTGAAAGGAATCAAAGGATACTGAGGAAAGAGGAAATAGGTTTCTGAGTTGGATGATCAGTCATGATCCAATGAAGAAGAAGAATATAGAACATAGAACATTACAGCACAAACAGGCCCTTCGGCCCTCGAGTTGCACAGATCACATCAACCCCACCAATCTATAGATCTATCTATAACCCCCAATCCCATCAAACCCCATATACTCATCCAGAAGTCTTTTAAAAGACCCCAGCGAGTTCGCCTCCACCACCGACGACGGCAGCCGATTCCATTCACTCACCACCCTCTGAGTGAAAAACTTACCCCTAACATCACCTCTGTACTTCCCTCCCCGTACCTTAAATCTGTGTCCTCTCGTAGCGACCATTTCAACCCGGGGAAATAGCCTCTGAGAGTCCACCCTATCTATTCCTCTCAACATTTTATAAACTTCTATCAGGTCGCCTCTCAACCTTCGCCTCTCCAGGGAAAAGAGTCCCAGCTCCCTCAACCTATCTTCATAAGGCATGCCTCCCAGTCCAGGCAACATCCTTGTAAATCTCCTCTGCACCCTTTCAATAGCTTCTACGTCTTTCCTATAGTGAGGCGACCAGAACTGCGCACAGTACTCCAAATGAGGCCTGACGAGGGTCCTGTAAAGTTGCAGCATTACCTCCCGACTCCTAAACTCAATCCCTCGATTAATGAAGGCCAGTACACCATATGCCTTCTTGACCACCTCCTCCACCTGCGAGGCCGATTTAAGAGTCCTGTGAACCCGGACCCCAAGATCCTTCTGCTCTTCAACGCTACTAAGACTTAATAGTGTACTCGTTCATCCCGTTGGTTCTGCCGAAATGGACGACTACACATTTATCCGCGTTGAAGAAGAACAACAACACAGCACGGGAAACAGGCCCTTCGGCCCAACGAGCCCACGCCGCCGTCCCATGGTCAGTGACCTATTCATGATTTTAGTCTATGCCTAATGTGTGAGGATCAGGGAGGTCCAATATAGGGACAATTTGTTACCCAATCAATCAGCCTAAAAGCACATTTTTGGGATGTGGGAGGAAACCGGAGCACCCGGAGGAAACCCATGCAACCATGGGGAGAACGCGCAAACTCCCACAGACACAGGCCCAAATCCATGTGTCCACACAGCAACAGAGATAGTCTCTGTGCTGCCATGATGCCCTCGAGATGGTCCAGTTTACACATACTAACGACATGAAGCAGTGGGCAACTCCCGAAGCAACATCCAAGAGCAGCCCACCACAACCTGCCGCCCGCATGCCCCTTGCTGGACTTAAATGCCTGTGGATAAAAATTTCATTATTAAAAGACTCTATATCCCTGAGACTAAAACTGACCCCAAGCCTACAATGCTTAGTAAGGTCTGCTATATCCCCCTATATGTAGACCGCTCATGTGGCTGTCCAAGTGACTCTTGAACAACCCTAGCGTGCCTGCTTCCACCACCTTACTCGGCAGTGCATTCCACATCCCCACTACCCTTTGTGTGAAAAACTGCCCTCTAATATTAGTCTTATATCTAGCCCCCCTCACCCTAAGCCCGTGACCCCTCGTTCTATCCATTTCTAATAGCGGAAAAAGCTTATCACCATTTACTCTATCTATCCCCTTCATAATCTTATAAACCTCTATTAGATCTCCCCTCAGCCGACGTCTCTCAAGGGAAAACAGCCCGAGTGTGTTCAATCTTTCCTCGTAAGACAGCCCTTCCATACCAGGCAACATCCTGGTAAATCTCCTCTGCACTCTCTCCAGGATCTCTACATCCTTCCGGTAGTACGGCGACCAGAACTGGACGCAGTACTCCAGGTGAGGCCTAACCAACGTTCTATACAACTGCAACATCAGACTCCTACTCTTATATTCTATACCCCTTCCTATGAAGGCTAACATACCATACGCTTTCCTCATCACATTCTGCACCTGCACCGACACCTTCAGGGACTTGTGTACCTGCACCCCCAGGTCTCTCTGCGTATCTATACTCCGGATAGTTCTACCTTTTATCATATAACTCCCCTCCACATTATTCCGGCCAAAGTGCATCACCTCGCATTTCTCCGGATTAAATTCCATTTGCCATCTATCTGCCCAATCTACCAGCCTGTCTATGTCCTGTTGCATTGCCAGGCACTGCTCCTCAATGAAAGGCAGAACAGTCTCAAAGAGATGAATGACCTCCTCCAGCTCCTATTTTCTATGTCTCTATCAGCTTCAAATACTTGATTGATCAACAAACTCTGTACAGGGGCTCTGTATGGGGGCTAATATGAAATTAGTGAATCATACAATCATAGAACCCCTACAGTGCAGAAGAAGGCCATTCAGCCCATTGAGTCTGCAGCGACAATCCCACCCAGGTCCTATCCCTGTAACCCCACACATTTACCCTGCTAATCCAGGGTCAATTTAGCATGGCCAATCCACCTAACCCGCACATCTTTGGACCGTGGGAGGAAACCAGAGCACCCGGAGGAAACCCACGCAGACACAGGGAGAATGTGCAAAAGGCAGTGACACACAGGCAGTGACCCGAGGCCGAAATCGAACCCAGGTCCCTGGCACTGTGAGGCAGCAGTGCTAACCACTGTGTCGCTGTAGCATCTTTACTTTTACACATTAAACAGAGGTAATGACCAGACCTATCTATCCTCAGGTAAACTATTATGTCTACTAGTCCATTTAAAGAGAGACATTCACTTGTTTGGTGCAGAATGAAATCACACAATCCAGGAAGATCACAAGTTTAATTCTTGCTGTGTGATTACAGGTCTCAGTCAGGCACATTATCACTGGCCCCTGTGTTCCAGAGTTACAGAACATTAACACAGGCGTAGATTTCCAGATCTGCTTTCTGCTCAGGCAGTCCTGTTGTAAAAGTGCAGGCTGGATTGTGAGTGAGGACGGGACTGGACTGGGCTGTGATGCTTCCGACTCACATTCTAATCAGTATTCTGTAAACCGTGTGTGCCTTTATGTGCCCTGTTTCTGATCAGAACTTTCCACTCACCTGAGGAAGGAACAGCGTTTCCGAAAGCTAGTGGCGTTTACTATCGAATAAACCTGTTGGACTTTAACCTGGTGTTGCGAGACTTCTTACTGTGATGCTTCCCACAGTGCAATAGCCTACTGGCAGCCGCACTGTAGGCACAACACTGAAGGATGGGCAGCAACCATGGAACTGTACCCTCGTGTGAGCCAATATCTTCAAGGGCACAGGGGGTGGGGTTGTATTTTTAAGAAAAGGCATAAATGAGCACAAACAATAATGATACATGATGCATATTTCATCTTCAGTGCCTGGCTAGCCATCCTGGTGAATGAATTCTCTTCCCCCACTAGGCTACCTCCCAATTTTCACTCCAATGATTTTATCTCATTTGATGGTTTTATATTGTTGCAGTAATGCAGTTTGCCTGAAGCTAGAGTGATTTGGCTTCAGCTTCAACCTATCACAAAACCATAAAAATCAATTACATCTTTTATTGTTATTTATCTTGTCAAATAAAGATCAGATCCCGTGTGAAAACAGGCAATGTGAGCTCTTTCCCTGTTATCTGCTGTGAAGATTGCTTTCAGAGCGAGGACAGGTTCCTCTTCCCCACGCTGCATTCAGTGAATGGAAATGTGTCGTGACCCCTGACAGTTAATCAATGCTCCCAAAACGCTGTCACCTCTGGTAAGAAAAATTGATTCAAATTGTTGCAGTGGGAAACTGTGCCAGCGTGTAAGGAGACTGATACACGGAGGATGCTTTTGCCTGAGGTACATGATGTGAGATTTCAGTAATTACATCAATAATCCCCAAATTATTTTAAATTCTCGGCTCTTCACCTCCTGAGAAAGCATTACAGAAGTGATGGACACTCAGGCTCAACTACCCACTGCAAATGGGTCAATTTCCTTTAAAAAATAAAGGGTGGGTTTATCTCAAGCGTACCATAGTGTTAGAGAGAATGGCGGCAGTGTGCAGTGTCCCAGATAGTGCACAGAATAAACCGAGGGTGCAGAATGGTTACTGGAGTTACAGTGTACAGATGTTGTTGGACCAATTATGTACTGGTTAAATTGGTGCCACCCTTTCCCACATGAGATCCATATTTAATACACTGTTGTACGACACACATTACACTGTGATTGTGGGGTACATACTCACAAAGGACGTCATGTCGGCTTTCAAACAATCCATTCAAAAATTAGCACAATTTACGTTCAGCAGGCTGTAATTCACTATCGCCCACTTAAAGTTCTATCACAGAAAGTGAATTTACAATCTTCCAACCTGCAGCTGCATTGCTGCAAATTCTCTCCCAATTTGAGATGTTATTAGAGTATCTGAATTGAATTACTGTCTGAGTGTCAAACATTTTCTATTGAATTAGTATCTGCTAAAATATTCAGCACGAAAAGTCTCATAAAACTTCCCAGTGTCTCTGGAATCTCTCTTAACTTGCTCGCCTATCACCAGGCATGTGGTATTCACTCCCATTGAGGGAATCCTCTCGCATAAATTCATCAGTAAGGTAATAACTGAAATGTGCAGAGTGGAAGCGCTGGAATGTGAATCTTAATCCATTTCCATTATCCCTGTTATCACTTCATTGGTGGATTCAGAATTTTAAATGTGCTGTTCTCCGTGATTAAAAAAAATCAGAATAAAACTCTGAAAGTCAGAGCTCAGTGTGTGAGATGATGACGAGTGCTGATTATATTCCCCCGCCCCGTCCCCCCACCACAGAGGCACAAGTTGACAGATCAACAATTATGTTGCAATGTGCTTGTCTATACTGCCAGCTCATTTTCATGCACATACCATTAATTCCATCACACTGGTTGCACTGAATCTGCATTCCATTTCTTAATAGAAATGTGATCAAAATCTCCACAGCCTTACACTGCCAATTACTCAGAAGAGTGTGTGTGTGTGTCTGTGTGTGTGTGTATCTGTGTGTGTGTATGTGTGTGCCTCTGTGTGTGCCTGTGTGTGTGTGCGTGTGTCCATGTGTGTGTGTATGCCTGTATGTATATGTGTGTGCCTGTGTGTGTGTTTGTGTGTGTGTGTGTCTGTGTGTGTGTATGTGTGTGCCTCTGTGTGTATCTGTGTGTGTGTGTGCCTGTCTGTGTGTATCTGTGTGTGTGTGTGCCTGTGTGTGTGTGTGCCTGTATGTATATGTGTGTGCCTGTGTGTGTGTTTGTGTGTATGTGTATCTGTGTGTGTGTATGTGTGTGCCTCTGTGTGTATCTGTGTGTGTGTGTGCCTGTCTGTGTGTATCTGTGTGTGTGTGTGCCTGTGTGTGTGTGTGCCTGTATGTATATGTGTGTGCCTGTGTGTGTGTTTGTGTGTGTGTGTGTCTGTGTGTGTGTGTGCCTGTATGTGTACGTGTGTGTCTGTGTGTGTGTTTGTGTGTGTGTGCATGTCTGTGTGTGTGTGTATCTGTGTGTGTGTATCTGTGTGTGTGTATGTGTGTGCCTCTGTGTGTATCTGTGTGTGTGCCTGTGTGTGTGTGTCCATGTGTGTGCGTGTGTGTGTGCATGTCTGTGTGTGTGTATGTGTGTGTATCTGTGTGTATGTGTGTGTATGTGTGTGTATGTGTGTCCGTGAGTGTGTGTGTATGTGTTTGTGTGTGTGCATGTTTGTGTGTGTGTATCTGTGTGTGTGTATGTGTGTGTGTGTGTGAAAGATTTACTGTGTGTTATTTCAGTTTTCTTGGGAAAATGATAGAATATTTGTCCGTTCTTCCTTGAGTTTTACAATAACCATCAGTCCAATACCCAGCGATGAATCGAGGAATCCTATTTTCCCTCCTTACCCCCCCCTCACTCCCTTCCCCTGAAAGGGTGTCTGCTCATTGTAACTGCACTGCCCCCTGCTGTTCCTGTCAATTGTTCATGATGTGGGTATGCCGGCGTTGGACTGGCGTAAACACAGTAAAAAGTCTGACAACACCAGGTTTTAGTCCAACCGATTTATTTGATAATATTCTCACAAGCTTTCGAGGAAGAGGGTAACCTCGAAAGCTTGTGAGAATATTATCAAATAAATCGGTTGGACTAAAACCTGGTGTTGTCAGACTTTAAATTATTCATTATCCAGAGGCTAACTAACCCTGATCCAGTGCCCCATTTACATCGGAGGAATGGACAACTCTGATTTTTGCTGCTATTGACTGAAGGTCAGCAAAGTCAGCTAAAACAAGGAATCACGCATGATTCTATCCACAGTTGTATAGACTTCCCCCTGGGAAATAAGCAAACAAGAGCATAACAGTGAACATTGCTCCAATTACTTTCCTAATCTTCGCCCTAAACACCGAGCAATATCATGCGACTCTGGAACAAAGAATCATAGAGACCCTACAGTGCAGAAGGAGGCTATTCAGCCCATCAAGTCATGGGCTGTATAGTGAGGGTCTGGGTTTCAGACAGTGACAGTACAAGTCTAGGTCAGTGAAGGTCTGGGTCTTGGACAGTCAGGGTCCAGGTCTCGGTCACTGAGGGTCCAAATCTCGGACAGTAAGGGTCTGAATCTCGGAGAGTGAGCCTTGGGGTCTTGGACAATGAGGGTCTGGGTTTCGGACAATGAGAGTCCAAGTCTCAGACAGTGAAGGTCTGGGTCTTGGACGGTGAGGTTCTGGGTCTCGGACTGTGAGGGTCTAGGCCTCACTGTGGGTTCTGTGGGAGCATCCGGGATCCTGGGGCTATTGAGTATCTATACACCCGGCTCCAACTATAGTGTCCCAATTTGTGCTATAAATGATTGCCAGGTCTTATAGAACCTACATGTGGACCCATGTAGTGTACATCTCATCTTTTCCTGCTTACTGGTATCTGCCACCTCCTTCACCCACTGTGCATGGGGGGAAGGGGGGTGAACCTGGTTTCCACCGAAACAGGATTAGTCATCTTCCCCACTACTCATCTGCTGTTGCAAAAAGCCACATCAGGAGATTCAATAGCAATGGCAAATAACAGGGTGGGGAGGGGGCATCCTTGCCCGTCCCGGGACAAAGGGAAAGAAGATGAATGCACATTGTTTGTCTGGACCCAGGCTAGGGGGCGGAGAGTGTATTTTGATTCAGGAGCTAAGTTTTGGGTCAAGCCCAAACCTCCCACGTAACATAAATAATCCCATTGCACCCGATCAAAGGTTTTTTCAGCATCCAGTGGGACTCACATGAATGGGAGCGTATATAATGTTAAACAGCTGCCGGATACTCGAGTACATATGTCTATTTTTAATAAACCCCAGTCTGGTCAGACGAACTGATAGAGGGCAGAATGTTCTCCAAGCCAATGACCAGAATTTTAGAGTTGAGTTGGAGATCCACATTGAGCGGTGAGATCGGTCAATAGCAGCTGCAGATTTGTGAGTCCTTGTTCTTTTTAAGGAGAAGCGAAATTGTCACTTGCTTCAAAGTCTGTGGGAGAGAGTGGTTCTTGTATGATTCATTCATCTTGTGTGGTAGCAGGGGAACCAACCTATCCAGAGATGTTTTGTAGAATTCGATGTGGTACCTATCTGGTCCCGGACATCTCCAACTCGGTAGAGTTCTGGCCGCCCGAACAATTTCTTCAACATTGATTGGTTTCCCCAGTGCTGCAGCCTCTCCCCTGTCCACCACCGGCAATTCAGTGCCCCAAAGGACTCCTGAAAGTCATTGGCAGTAGTCTCCGAGCTGTAGAGGCTTGAGTAAAAGTCTCTAAACAGTTACTTATTCACTTTGGATCAGTAGAGACCCCATTCAGAGAATATTTGTGGTATTAGACTTTTGGTGGCGAATTGGCTTAGCTGATGAGCTTACTTGACTTGTCCCTGTGCTCATAGTGTGTATACTTAGATTTGGTGTGGATATGCTGGCCTTGGACTGGGCTAAACACAGTAAAAAGTCTGACGACACCAGGTTTACTATCAATTTACTATCAAATAAATCGGTTGGATTTAAACCTGGTGTTGTCAGAGTTTTTACTGTACTTAGATTTGAACAGCATCACTTCCACTTGACATGAGGACAAGGTCCCAAACTCCAGCTGTAGAAGTAAACATTCCTCTGGGATGGGCTAACAGTGTACGCAGCATCAACTTGGGTGATACACCCCAGCAATTCTGATAACTTCCAATGTCTCTGCTTCGCCTCGTGTGCTGAATAAGATACGATCTGGCCCTTAAATAAGCCTTCAATATTTTCCATAAGGTCATTGCCGAGACTCCCAGAACATCATTAAACTCGAAGAAATCATCGACCTGGTTAACAGAAATTTAACAAATTCATCGCCAGAGATCAGACAAATATTAAATTGCTGAGGCGTACAGGGGGGGCCCACACTCCCCCTGGGACCTGTACAGGGGGGGCCCACACTCCCCCCTGGACCCGGACCCCCCCTGGGGACCTGCTCCTCCCCCCCTGGACCCGTTCCTCCCCCAGGATCACTGGATCTTCCAAGTTGGCAAAAATTATTAATTAATTTCTCACGGAAAATGCAGTGTTGGACCCATGGAGATTCCTTAACCCAACCAACAGGGAATATTCTTCCTTTTCACCTGTCCACCAAACATATGCAGGTACAGATAACTATTTGGTCGATAATAAGTTCCTCCCGGCTGTGCAGTTATGTTCCTACCGTTGTAATCTCAGACCATTTTCCCTTGACAATAGACTTGGTTATGTGAACATAAGAACATCAGAGTGTGAACATAGAACATAGAACATTACAGCACAAACAGGCCCTTCGGCCCACAAGTTGTGCCGATCACTTCTATACCTACCAATCCATAGACCTATCTATAACCCCCAATCCCATTAAACCCCATATACTCATCCAGAAGTCTTTTAAAAGACCCCAGCGAGTTCGCCTCCACCACCGATGACGGCAGCCGATTCCAATCACTCACCACCCTCTGAGTGAAAAACTTACAAAGAACAAAGAACAAAATCAGCCCGGGAAACAGGCCCTTCGGCCCAACGAGCCTGCGCCATCCACCTCTCTACGCACCTCTCTATCTAATGTTTTATGGCCATCCAGATTGAGGGAAACTGATTTAGGGACAATTTATTCCTGCCAATCAGCCAATCTTTGGGGTGTGGGAGGAAACCGGAGCACCCGGAGAAAACCCACGCAAGCACGGGGAGAATGTGCAAACTCCCACAGACACCAGCCCAAATCCATGTGTCTGCACAGCAAACAGTGATAGTCACTGAGCTGTCGTCTTGCCCAGTATCTGGTCCAGTTTAGGCACACACTAACGACATGAAGCACTAGGCCAATCTCGAACAACCAAGAGCAGCCCCAGTACGACCCATCGCGTGTATGCCCCTCGTTGGACACGAGGTGGACCGACTTAAAACCTGTGAATGAGAAGAGAAAAAACATTATTATCATACTATACCCATTTACATTACCAGGGACTCCCCAATGCTAATGACCCTTATTTAAACAATCTCCTATATCCTCCCATCTCCAACCCACTCATGTTCCTGTCTAAGTTACTCTTAAAGGACTCTAGCGTGTTTGCCTCCACCACCTTACTTGGCAGAGCATTCCATACCCCCACTACCCTCTGTGTGAAAAACCTCCCTCTAATATCTGTGTTGTACCTCTCCCCCCTCACCTTAAGTCCATGGCCCCTTGTCCGACGTGTCTCTATCATAGAACATAGAACATAGAACATTACAGCGCAGAACAGGCCCTTCGGCCCACGATGTTGCGCCGACCAGTTACAAAAACAATGACCCACTAGCCTAAACCAATCCCTTTTCATCCATAAACCTATCCACAGATCTCTTAAACGCCCCCAAACTAGGCGCATTTACACCTGCAGCAGGCAGGGCATTCCAGTCCCTCACCACCCTCTGGGTAAAGAACCTACCCCTGACATCAGTCCTATAACTACCCCCCCTTAATTTAAAGCCATGCCCCCTCGTGGTAGCTTTCTCCATCCGAGGAAAAAGGCTATTACTGTCCACCCTATCTAAACCTCTAATCATCTTATATGTTTCAATGAGATCCCCTCTTAGCCACCTTCTTTCCAACGAAAACAACCCCAAATCCCTCAGTCTCTCCTCATAGGATCTCCCCTCCATACCAGGCAACATCCTGGTAAGCCTCCTCTGCACCCTCTCCAAAGCCTCCACATCATAGGAAATAGCTTACCTCTGTTTACTCTATCTATACCCTTCATAATCTTATATACCTCTATTAGATCCCCCCTCAGTCACCGTCTTTCAAGGGAAAAGAGCCTCAATTTCTTCAATCTTTCCTCATACCCCAGTCCTTCCATAACAGGCAACATCCTGACATCTCCTATATACTTGCTTCCCAGCACCTTAAATCTGTGTCCTCTCATAGCGACCATTTCAGCCCTGGGAAATAGCCTCCGAGAATCCACCCTATCTATTCCTCTCAACATCTTATAAACCTCTATCAGGTCGCCTCTCAACCTTCGTCTCTCCAGGGAGAAGAGTCCCAGCTCCCTCAACCTATCCTCATAAGGCATGCCTCCCAGTCCAGGCAACATCCTTGTAAATCTCCTCTGCACCCTTTCAATAGCTTCCACATCCTTCCTGTAGTGAGGTGACCAGAACTGCGCACAGTGTACGCTTAAACTGGACCAGATACTGTGCCAGACGACAGCTCAGTGACTATCACTGATTGCTGTGCAGACACATGGATTTGGGTCGGTGTCTGTGGGAGTTTGCGCATTCTCCCCGTGCTTGCGTGAGTTTTCTCCGGGTGCTCCGGTTTCCTCCCACACCCTAAAGATGTGCTGTTAGGCTGATTGGAGGTAGTAAATTGTCCAAAAATTAGTTTCCCTCAACGTGGATGGCCATAAGCATAGATAAGGGTCACGGGTGGAGGGGGGGACTGGTGGTGTTAAAATGGCGGCGCGGGCTCGTTGGGCCGAAGGGCCTGTTTCCCGGGCTGTTTTTGTTCTTTGTTCTTTGTTTAAAAGCAATCCTGGGGGAGGAGCAATTCTGGGGGAGGAGCAATTCTGGGGGAGGAGCAAGCCTAGGGGAGGAGCAATCCTGGGGGAGGAGTAATCCTGGGGGAGGAGTAATCCTGGGGGAGGAGCAGCCCTGGGGGCGGAGCAAGCCTAGGGGAGGAGCAATCCTGGGGGAGGAGTAATCCTGGGGGAGGAGCAGCCCTGGGGGCGGAGCAAGCCTAGGGGAGGAGCAATCCTGGGGGAGGAGCAATCCTGGGGGAGGAGCAATCCTGGGGGAGGAGCAATCCTTGGGGAGGAGCGGCCCTGGGGGAGGAGCAATCCTGGGGGAGGAACAATCCTGGGGGAGGAGCAGCCCTGGGGGAGGAGCAATCCTGGGGGAGGAGTAATCCTGGGGGAGGAGCAGCCCTGGGGGAGGAGCAGCCCTGGGGGAGGAGCAATCCTGGGGGAGGAGCGGCCCTGGGGGAGGAGCAGCCCTGGGGGAGGAGCAGCCCTGGGGGAGGAGCAATCCTGGGGGAGGAGCAATCCTGGGGGAGGAGTAATCCTGGGGGAGGAGCAGCCCTGGGGGAGGAACAGCCCTGGGGGAGGAGCAATCCTGGGGGAGGAGCGGCCCTGGGGGAGGAGCAGCCCTGGGGGAGGAGCAGCCCTGGGGGAGGAGCAATCCTGGGGGAGGAGCGGCCCTGGGGGAGGAGCAGCCCTGGGGGAGGAGCAGCCCTGGGGGAGGAGCAATCCTGGGGGAGGAGCAATCCTGGGGGAGGAGCAATCCTGGGGGAGGAGTAATCCTGGGGGAGGAGCAGCCCTGGGGGAGGAGCAGCCCTGGGGGAGGAGCAATCCTGGGGGAGGAGCGGCCCTGGGGGAGGAGCAGCCCTGGGGGAGGAGCAATTCTGGGGGAGGAGCAATTCTGGGGGAGGAGCAATTCTGGGGGAGGAGCAATCCTGGGGGAGGAGTAATTCTGGGGGAGGAGCAATTCTGGGGGAGGAGCATATCAAACACTTAACCTAACAGTCGCAAAACCCGTTACCCTTTCCCAGCTGACAATTCGATCTGGGTATAGCACACAGGTTCATAAAAATACAAATATCAGTTTACACCCCCCCCCCCCCAGGTGGGCACCCGATTCGAAAGTCTGCTCCACAAATCTCATCACTGCCAGTGGTTCCATGACCTTGTGCTCAGTTCCAGTGTTGAGAGTAATCCTCAAGCAGGCTGGAAAGCCAAGCTCAAACCTAACCCCAGGACAGTCACGCCAAAATTGTTTGACATCCCTTCTCCTTGCCACCCCCAGGGTAAAATCTGGAAATATCAGCAGCTTATTTTCCTGGTAGCTCAGAGTGGTGACCTGTGCTGCTTGCTGCAGGATTCTGTCTCCGTACTGAGGTATAATGGGCCGAGGAACATTTCCTGGTCTGGGCTTTACCCAGCGCGATCCAGAAGCAGCTCATCTTCAAATTCCAGCATGTTCTCCAATAGCCGGGCAACAAAATCTGTGATATCTGGGCCTTCAGTTCACTCTGGAAGGCCTATCAGATGGATGTTATTTTGTCTTTGGCGTTCTCCCATCTTACTGGTTAATTCTTTAGGGACTTAACCTCTTGATGTCAATCGAGTAACTTGGCTCTCCAGCTCGGAGATAGTGTTTCTACTAAATGCCTTTGAGTCCTCGAGGTCTTTCATGGGTGACGGTGACACCTTGGAGAGATTTAACAGATGACCCGAGCTCCTCTCTCAGCTCGTCTATCTTGGCCTGCAATTTCGTGGCCCACTGGTCCAACTTACTGTCCAATCTTTGCATGGCCTCCATAATGGCTTCCCTTGTCCTTTCCGTCAGCGTGCTCTGTTCATGGATCCCTCCAGGAGAGCGTGGTGGGGATCCCCCCTCTGCCCCTGTGGTCCCACTCTTCGATTTTGGTTTGCCTTCTGCCGTTTTGCCAGTGCCAGCGCCTGTGGGCTTACCCATTTCCTCCAGTCTGGAGTGTTGCTTCTTGGTGCACATATCAAGCTGTCTTGCTGTTCGATCTTCCAGAGTTCTTACATGGAATGTTTTTCACCTTACTTCACCCTTAACTGGGCGAACAGAAGCAGCAAAGGGTTCCCAGCCAAGCTACAAGTTGCAACTCTTCTTCTTCACTTTAATTCACCCTTGATTTGGGTGAAGAAAGTAACAGCCCAGGTTGATCTGACAGTTGCAGTTTCCAGAGCTGCCCCCCCCCCCCACCCTGAACCAATTCACACTTGACTGAGTGAAAAATCCAGAAGATGATTCCAGGCTGAGCTGCAAGTCCCATCATGCCCCTTATAGAGATCTAGCTGGGAAAAACAATCCAAAAGTAGAAATAGCAGCTTGTGATTTGCAGCAAGACCTCAGTGGCTCCTGCTTCTGATTTTAAGCCACCCTTTCTTGGGTGAAAAAAGAACAGAGAGTTTGCAAACTGAGCCTCTCCCCTGCTGAGCACACAGTAAATTCCAACCGGTAGGAAGGGATCTAAAAATAACCCTTTCCAGCTAGACTTTTGAAGTTTTCTCTTTGCAATGTTTAAAGCTTGCTTGATGTACATTAACCTCTCTCCAGACCTCAACAAACAGCCACATTTCAAGAAGGATCTTGCCACCTGTGAACCATGCTTCCTCTCACACCAGTGCCATCTTTGACTCCCGAAGACTTTTTTTTAAATCATGTTCTCTGCCACTTATCACTCTCAGCCTTGCTGAGTTGTCTGCAGAAGTCCTTTTATGGCTACTGAAATGGTTTTTTAAAATTTTTATTCTGGGATGTTTTATGACACTGCATTATTCAGAGGGAGACTGGTGGCAGCTCATGAACATTTCTTTTGCTTCCTTAGTGAATTCAAAGTTTCAGTTTCTGCTTTGGGACTGGCTGCAGTTTAGTTGTTAGAAGGGACATCAAGCTGAAAAGAACTGTCTCTCTCTCTCTTGCTGGATAAGTGCTTTGAAAATAGATCTGACAAATGAAGCTCCGTGAGAAATGATTATTTTGGAGGAGTTCAAAAATTCACTTCCTGATGTAGTGAGAATTCATGTGGATGAACAGAGGGTTAAAACTGTGAGGTTAGCAGCAGAAATGGCGGATGATTATGAATTAGTTCAGAAATCAAAGTTTGGTTTCCAACATCAATTTCAGCCAGTGTGGAGTTGGAACTTGGGGGGAAGAAAAATCCTCAGGTGGTAAAGGTAAAGGAGATCTTTTCAGAGATAATAAAGATAGCGCCCTTCAAATTAAAAAGGAAATATAGAAAGGTGGAAGAGAAATGAATAGCCTCAGATGTTTTCACTGTAATAAATTAGGCCATGCAAATTCATAGTGTTGGTGGTTTAAGAAAAGTGCTGGGAAGACTGACAGACTAAAATAGAATCAGCCAGTGGGGTTTGTTAAAGTGGTAATGGAAAGCCTAATTGAAGCAAAGGAGGGACAAAAGAATGTACAGCTTGATCAGGAGTTGATTGATAAGAAGGTGTCAGATCTCTTTAAAGAATTTACTTGCATGGGGAAAGTTGGACATCCCGGACATTCTCTCTTCCACCTTCTTCCGTCAGGAAAAAAATATAAAAGTCTGAGGTTACGTACCAACCGACTCAAGAACAGCTTCTTCCCTACTGCTGTCGGACTTTTGAATGGACTTACCTTGAATTAAGTTGCTCTTTCTCCACACCCTAGCTATGATGGTAACACTACATTCTGCACACTTTTATTTCCTGCTCTATGAACAATATGCTTTGTTTGTATAGCGCACAAGAAACAATACTTTTCACTATGTTAACACGTGACAATAATAAGAGTGGTGGATGTGGTGTACATGGACTTCAGCAAGGCTTTTGATAAGGTCCCCCATGCAAGACTTCTTGAGAAGGTGAGAGGGCATGGGATCCAAGGGCCTTTGGCCTTGTGGATCCAGAACTGGCTTGCCCGCAGAAGGCAGAGAGTGGTTGTGGATGGGTCTTTTTCGGAATGGAGGTCGGTCACCAGTGGGGTGCCCCAGGGATCTGTTCTAGGACCCTTGCTGTTTGTCATTTTCAAAAATGACCTGGATGAGGAAGTGGAGGGATGGGTTAGTAAGTTCACCGATGATACAAAGGTTGGTGGTGTTGTGGATAGTCCGGAGGGATGTCAGAAGTTGCAGCGAGACATAGATAGGATGCAAGACTGGACGGAGAAGTGGCAGATGGACTTCAACGCAGATAAATGTGTAGTGGTCCATTTTGGCAGGACCAATGGGCTGAAGGAGTACAATATCAAGGGTAGGAGTCTTAGCTGTATTAAGGAGCAGAAGGATCTTGGGGTCCGGGTCCATAGGACTCTTAAATTGGCGTCGCAGGTGGAGGATGTGGTCAAGAAGGCGTATGGTGTACTGGCCTTCATTAATCGAGGGATTGAGTTTAGGAGTCGGGAGGTAATGCTGCAACTTTATAAGACCCTTATCAGACTCCACTTGGAGTACTGTGCGCAGTTCTGGTCGCCTCACTACAGGAAGGATGTGGAAGCTATTGAGAGGGTGCAGAGGAGATTTACAAGGATATTCCTGGATTGGGAGGCATGCCTTATGAAGATAGGTTGGGGGAACTGGGTCTCTTCTCCCTGGAGAGACGAAGGTTGAGAGGCGATCTGATAGAGGTTTATAAAATGTTGAGGGGTATAGATAGGGTGGATTCTCAGAGGCTATTTCCCAGGGCTGAAATGGTCGCTACGAGAGGACACAGGTTTAAGGTGCTGGGGAGCAGGTACAGAGGAGATGTTAGGGGTAAGTTTTTCACTCAGAGGGTGGTGAGTGAGTGGAATCGGCTGCTGTCGGTGGTGGTGGAGGCGAACTCGTTGGGGTCTTTTAAGAGACTTCTGGATGAGTATATGGGATTTAACGGGATTGGGAGTTACAGATAGTTCTATGGCTTGGTAGGTACAGATGTGATCGGCACGACTAGTGAGTCGAAGGGCCTGTTTGTGCTTTAGTGTTCTATGTTCTATGTTCTAAATCAAATGAAAGTTTACTTGTGTACCAGGAGGAGTAGGTAAAGAAGTTAAAATTTTAAGAAATATGGAAGCAATTCAATTTTTGATGTGGGCGGCACGGTAGCATAGTGGTTAACACTGATGCTTCACAGCTCCAGAGACCTGTGTTCGATTCCTGGCTCAGGTCACTGTCTGTGTGGAGTTTGCACATTCTCCTCGTGTCTGCATGGGCTTCCTCCGGGTGCTCCGGTTTCCTCCCACAGTCCAAAGATGTGCAGGTTCGGTGGATTGATCATGCTAAAAAAAATTGCCCTCAGTGTCTTGGGATGCATAGGTTAGAGGGATTAATGGGTAAATATGTAAGGATAGGGGAGGTGGGGTGTGGGTGGGATTGTGGTCAGTGCAGACTTGGTGGGCTGAATGGCCTGTTTCTGTACTGTGAGGTTTCTATGTTTTGTAAGAGATGAGGAGTTATGTAGTTTGGGAGGAGTATTGTCAGATAAGGTGGTAATATGTGGAATTCCGAGTGAGAAGAGGTGAGATTGGAGAGGCCAGTGAAGAGTGATGAAGTGCTGATAGGAGTGATAGAGAAATTGTCTTGTCCAGAAATAGAGATTACCTTGGGTAATAATATAACTGGATCATCGATGGGAGGGATGCCTATTGTGGTTGAAAAGCCAGTGGAAAATCAAACAATTGAGTTGTTGAAGGATGCATACATAGAACATAGAACATAGAACATTACAGCCCAAACAGGCCCTTCGGCCCTCGAGTTGCGCCGATCACATCAACCCCACCAATCTATAGACCTATCTATAACCCTCAATCCCATTAAACCCCATATACTCATTCAGAAGTCTTTTAAAAGACCCCAGCGAGTTCGCCTCCACCACCGATGACGGCAGCTGATTCCATTCACTCACCACCCTCTGAGTGAAAAACTTACCCCTAACATCACCTCTGTACTTCCCTCCCCGCACCTTAAATCTGTGTCCTCTCGTAGCGACCATTTCAACCCGGGGAAATAGCCTCTGAGAGTCCACCCTATCTATTCCTCTCAACATTTTATAAACTTCTATCAGGTTGCCTCTCAACCTTCGCCTCTCCAGGGAAAAGAGTCCCAGCTCCCTCAACCTATCTTCATAAGGCATGCCTCCCAGTCCAGGCAACATCCTTGTAAATCTCCTCTGCACCCTTTCAATAGCTTCTACGTCTTTCCTATAGTGAGGCGACCAGAACTGCGCACAGTACTCCAAATGAGGCCTGACAAGGGTCCTGTAAATCATAGATCATAGAACCCTACAGTGCAGAAACAGGCCCTTCGGCCCATCGAGTCTGCACCGAACACAATCCCACCCAGACCCTATCCCCATATCCCTACACATTTTACCTGCTAATCCCTCTAACCTACACATCCCAGGATACTAAGGGGCAATTTTAGCATAGCCAATGAACCTAACCCGCACATCTTTGGACTGTGGGAGGAAACCGGAGCACCCGGAGAAAACCCACGCAGACACGAGGAGAATGTGCAAACTCCACACAGGCAGTGACCCGAGCCGGGAATCGAACCCAGGACCCTGGAGCTGTGAAGCAGCAGTAAAGTTGCAGCATTACCTCCCGACTCCTAACTCAATCCCTCGATTAATGAAGGCCAGTACACCATACGCCTTCTTGACCACCTCCTCCACCTGCGAGGCCGATTTAAGAGTCCTGTGGACCCGGACCCTGAGATCCTTCTGCTCTTCAACGCTACTAAGACTCCTGCCCTTGATAGTGTATTCGTTCATCCCGTTGGTTCTGCCGAAATGGACGACTACACATTTATCCTGGGATTTTCCTAATTGTGTTGTAACAAGGTCACAAAGTCACAGGTTAGAACAGGAGGAGAAATCAAACAGTGAAGATAAGAAAGTTGAAGTTCAATTATAAGAAATGATTGTTGATCAGATAGTTGGAAAAGAACCAGTTCAGGTGGAGGACGAGGCAGGTAGCTTTAATTCAGGAAAATTGGCAGAGTTACAACAGAAAGATATAGAAATGAAACAGTTGTATTAGAAAGCATACATGGAAGAGGAATCTGAGTGTAAACCTGAATGTTATTATCTTAAAAATGATGTCTTAATGAGAAAATGGAGACCTTTACACATTCAGACGGTTGAAAAGTGGGCAGAAGTTCATCAAATGGAATTGCCAGTAGGGTATAGAAAGGAAGTGGTGTGAGTAGCACATGAGGTACCAGTAGGAGGTCATTTGGGGGTAAGGAAAATGAAATCTAAAATGCAAAAAAAATTTTTATTGGCCGGGATTGCATGAAGATGTGGTTAAATTTTGCCAGTCATGTCACACATGTCAGGTGATAGGGAAACCTCAAGCACTGAGCACTCTTAATAACCATTCCAACATTTGAGGAACCAAAACATTTGAGGGTTTTAACTGATTGCGTAGGACCCCTCCCTAAAACAAAAGTGGGAAACAATATTGACTATAATGGATGTGTCTACTCAGTTTCCAGAGATCATTACATTACACAATATTACAGCTAAAAGGATTGTGGAGGAGTTACATAATTTATTTTATTAGATATGGACTGCCCACAGAAAGACAATCAGGTCAGTTTTACATCAAATTTGTTCAAGGAGGTTTTGGATAGCTTAGAAATAAAACAATTTAAATCAACTGTGTACCATCCAGAATCGCAGAGAACATTAAGAATGGCGGCATCAAACGTTAAAGATAATATTGAGGCCTTATTGGCAAGATTATCCAGAGGATAATTAATTACTTTCTGTAATTAAGGATGTACCTATTGGGTCTACCAAATTCAGTCCACTTGAATTGCTTTTTGATTGTGAAGTAAGGGGAGCACTTAAATTTATTGAGGAGAATTTGGTGAGTCAGCATTCTGAGACTACGTTATTGGGTTAGGTGACAAATTTTACAGAAAGGTTGAAAAGGTGAATTGGCTGGACAACGTTTAAAAATGTCACAGCATGTGATGAAACAGGAAGTGAATAAGAACTCAAAAATTTGTACTTTTGCTAGCAGGGACACAGTTTTAGTACTGCCACCCAAGATAGGTGAACCCTTAAAACAAGGTGTAGTGAGCATTATCAGATTGAAAGGAAATTGAGTGAGATGAATTATTTGATCAGGACACCAGGTAGAAGGAAAACTCACAGAGTGTGCCATGTCAATATGCTTAAAAGGTATTTTAATAAAGAAGGAGAGCAGAAGGAGAATGTTTTAGTGGTTGTAACTCAGAGTGGAGAAACAAATCCAGATGACTCTGAATGGATGTGTCCACGAGTTATCTGATATTCCTCAAATGAAATTGGATAACGAGGATGTTATTAAAAATTGGGATAACTTATTCCAGAAGGAAATTGAACTGACCTGAAAGAATTATTATCACATGGACAAGTATGTGGGAGTAAGTTGGGAAGTATGAGAATGGTTATACATGATGAATATGTGAGCAATGCTGTTCCAATTAAATGATATTTTCCTAGACTTAAGCCTCTAAAATTGGCACAAGGATATTGAAAGTATGCTTAAAAATGGCATGATTGAAGTAAATTGCAATGAGATGAGTTCACCCATAGTGATGGTACCAAAACTGGACGCTACCCAACGATTGTGACTATAGGAAAGTGAATGCAGTTACAAAATCAGACTCCTATCCTATTCCACGGTTGGAGGATTGCATTGAGAAGGTGGGACAATCAACGTTGATCTCCAAACTGGATTTACTCAAAGGTTACTAGCAGGTACCTTTATCCAGTAGGGTGAAGGAGATTTCAGCTTTTGTGACACCAAATGGTTTATATCAATTCAAAGTTATGCCATTTGGCATGAAAAATGCCCCAGCCACATTTCACTAATTAACCAATAAAGTCATTTCAGGATTATCCAGTTCCGTGGGGTACACAGACAATCTGGTGATTTTTAGTCAGACATGGAATAAACATTTGAAGGATCTCGACTGATTTCAGGAGATAGGCCTGGTGGTAAACCTGGCTAAGAGTGAGTTTGGAAAAGTCACATCCCTCGGCTATACCACTGGACATGAACAGATGGCCTCACGGGATTTGAAAACAAAAGTTGTGAGGGAGTTCTCCATACAGTTGACAAGAAGGGAAATAATGAGATTTCATAGACCATAGAAATCATAGAAACCCTACAGTACAGAAAGAGACCATTCGGCCCATCAAGTCTGCACCAACCACAATCCCACCCTGGCCCTACCCCCATACCTCTACATATGTTACCCACTAATCCCTCTAACCTACACATCTCAGGATACTAAGGGGCAATTTTATTAGCATGGCCAATCAACCTAACCCACACAGTCTATTGGACTGTGGGAGGAAACTGGAGCAAACTCACACAGACACGAGGAGAATGTACAAAGTCAATACAGACAATGACCCAAGCCAGGAATTAAAACCAGGTCCCTGGAGCTGTGAAGCAGCGGTGCTGACAACTGTGCTACCGTGCCGCTGTTGGCCTGAGTGGTTTTTACTGTGAACTTGTGCCGAAATTTATCAGTGTAGTTGCTCCATTGACTGACTTGCTAAAGAATCATAGTAAATTTCAGTGGACAGTGAACTGTCAACAGGCATTTGACAGCCTGGAGGTGATGTGAACCACTCCTCCTGTGTGTTGCCCACACCAAGTTACACAAAACCATTCAAGGTGTCTATCAATGCGAGTGATGTGGGCGTGTGTGTCATGCTCTTATACAAGAAGATGATGAAGGAACAGAGCAGCCTGTTGGATATCTTTCCAAAACATTGAACTTTCCAAAACAGCGAACTCGCTGGGGTCTTTTAAAAGACTTCTGGATGAGTATATGGGGTTTAATGGGATTGGGGGTTATAGATAGGTCTATAGATTGGTGGGGTTGATGTGATCGGCGCAACTCGAGGGCCGAAGGGCCTGTTTGTGCTGTAATGTTCTATGTTCTATGTTCTATGATCACCAGAAGAAATATTCAACGATTGAAAAAGAGACCTTCAGATTGGTGCTGGCGATGCAACATTCCAACATCTATATTGCCATGAATTCATCTGCGGCAGTTGTGCATACTGATCATAATCCTTTGGTGTATTTGGAGAAATTGAAGAGTAAAAATGCCAGAATGTTTTGATGGAGTTTCTTATTGCAGCCATTTCATTTAAAACTAATACGTGTGGCAGGAAGAGAGAATGTGATTGCCAATGCTTTGTCAGGAATATGATAAAAAGAAGTGTTTGATGGCGAAAGACAAGGAATGAAGTGGACTGTATTGCTGTTATGTTTGCATGTTTTGATTTTGAAAACTGTATGTATATTCGTTGTATGTATATGTATGTATATTCTGTATTCGTTGGTTAGGAAGAAAAAGGAGGCTTATGTTCGGATGAGGCTTGAGGGCTCAGGTAGTGCATTAGAAAGTTTCAGATTGGTTAGGAGGGAGTTGAAGAGGGAGTTAAGAAGGGCTAAAAGAGGACATGAGATGATTTTGGCTGATAGGATTAAGGAGAACCCTAAGGCGTTTTACAGGTATGTCAAGAACAGAAGGTTGGTTAGGACAAGATTAGGGCCAGTTACAGACAGTAGAGGGAAGTTGTGTGTGGAACCGGAGGAGATTGGAGAGGCGTTGAACCAATATTTCTCTTCGGTGTTCACGCAAAGGGACAGGAATGTAGCTGAGGAGGACACTGGGGTGCAGGGGTGTGAAATAGATAGTATTGCAGTTGATACGGGGGATGTGCTGGATATTTTAGAGGGATTGAAAATAGATAAGTTCCCTGGTCCAGATGGGATTTACCCTAGGATTTTTTGGGAGGCAAGAGGGGTGATTGCGGAGCCTCTGGCTCTGATCTTCAGGTCGTCGTTAGTCTCTGGTATAGTACCAGAAGATTGGAGGACAGCAAATGTTGTCCCATTGTTTAAGAAGGGGAGAAGGGACTTCCCTGGGAATTATAGACCGGTGAGTCTTACTTCTGTGGTGGGTAAGGTTTTGGAAAGGATTATTAGAGACAGGATTTATAGTTATTGGAAAGTAATGAGTTGATTAGAGACAGTCAGCATGGTTTTGTAGCAGGTAGGTCATGCCTTACTAACCTTATCGAGTTCTTTGAGAAAGTGACCAAAGAGGTGGATAGGGGTAAGGCAGTTGATGTGGTGTATATGGATTTTAGCAAGGCGTTTGATAAGGTTCACCATGGTAGGCTTCTGCAGAAAATGCAGATGTATGGGATTGGGGGTGATCTAGGTAATTGGATCAGGAATTGGCTAGCAGATAGGAGACAGAGAGTGGTGGTTGATGGGAAATATTCGTCATGGAGTTCGGTTACAAGTGGTGTGCCTCAGGGATCTGTTTTGGGGCCACTGCTGTTTGTAATTTTTATTAATGATCTGGATGAGGGTATAGTTGGGTGGATTAGTAAGTTTGCTGATGTCACCAAAGTCGGAGGTGTGGTAGATTGTGAGGAAGGGTGTCATAGTTTGCAGGATGACTTAGAAAGGTTGCAGAGCTGGGCTGAGAGGTGGCGGATGGAGTTTAATGTGGAGAAGTGTGAGGTAATTCATTTTGGTAGGAATAACAGATGTGTTGAGTATAGGGCTAACGGGAGGACTTTGAATAGTGTGGAGGAGCAGAGGGATCTAGGTGTATGTGTACATAGATCCCTGAAAGTTGGGAATCAAGTAGATAAGGTTGTTAAGAAGGCATACGGAGTCTTGGCGTTTATTGGTAGGGGGATTGAATTTAGGAGTCGCAGCGTCATGATGCAACTGTACACATCTCTGGTGCGGCCGCACTTGGAGTTTTGTGTGCAGTTCTGGTCCCCACATTACAGGAAGGATGTAGAGGCTTTGGAGAGGGTGCAGAGGAGGTTTACCAGGATGTTGCCTGGTATGGAGGGAAGATCCTATGAGGAGAGATTGAGAGATTTGGGGTTGTTTTCGCTGGAAAGAAGGCTCATTGAAACATATAAGATGATTAGAGGTTTAGACAGGGTAGATAGTGATAGCCTTTTTCCTAGGATGGAGAAAGCTAGCACGAGGGGGCACGATTTTAAATTAAGGGGGGGTAGTTATAGGACAGATGTCAGGGGTAGGTTCTTTACCCAGAGGGTGGTGAGGGACTGGAATGCCCTGCCAGCTGCAGTTGTAAATGCACCTAGTTTGGGGGCATTTAAGAGATCTGTGGATAGGTTTATGGATGAAAAGGGATTGGTTTAGGCTAGTGGGTCATTGTTTTGTAACTGGTCGGCGCAACATTGTGGGCCGAAGGGCCTGTTCTGCGCTGTAATGTTCTATGTTCTATGTTCTATTTCTTGTAGAGTACTAGCAGTGTGAAATGGAAAGGGATTGAAAAATGTAACCATCTTTGAATGTTGATGGTTTGTTTTTTCCTTAAGTGGGGAAGTGTGATGTTAGTGTATATTTTAAGAGTATTTCAAATAGAATCATATTCTCTGCTGCTCTGTGTTGCTGAATTGTCTATGGAAGACCTTTTATGGCTATTTAAATGTTTATTTTTACTCTGGGATTTTTTATGAGCCTGTACCAGAGGAAGATTGGTGGCAGGTCATGTGACTATGGACAGTTCTTTTACTTCACAGTGAATTCAAACAAATTGAACAAGTCTTCTTGTATTCTGTCCCTATTAACAGATTGCAGTATATTGTACACTTTCACCTGCCCTATCACTTTCAATGACTGATGAACATTTCTACCTAGATCCTCTGCACTCCTTTTAGAATTGTGCCCTTTAGTTTATAGTGTCTCCAAGTTCTTCCTGCTGAACTGAAATACTTCACATTTCCTGCATTGAACCTCATCTGCCTCCCGTCCATCCATTTTACAAACCTTTCCACATCCTTTTGAATTTCTACAGTATCCTGCTCATAGTTCATAATGCTTCCAAATATAGTTTCAGCCTCAAATTTAAAAGTGTGTCTTCTAAACTCGGGTTTATCAAATACTTTTGGACGTTGTGGTGAATATCCCATTAAAGGCAACACAGCAGAGTAAGGGTCACCTGGTTTGGATGGAATCACCCCATAGTCAGTGGGGCAGAGACATTTTGGGAAGTTGGCTACAGCCATGAGACGCGTCTACAATTCTTATTAATAAATACCTTTTGTGTTCACTAATGAAGTTTGTGTAGATGAATCTTTATACCACACCATTCCACCTTCCAGCCCCAGTGGGTTCTAAGGCAGGGACTAGATGGGAAATGTAAAATTGTCAGGCTTGGCAGGGAATGTTCTTTTTGTATGGATGGCATTCCCAATAGGATTCCGCTCGCTCCGATCTGACTGTGATTTTACGCTGGGGTGGGCACGGCCTTGGACAGGAAGCCAGGTCTTGCTCCAGTTAAGGCCCATAATCACCTTCCCCTGCGCAGCCTCCATTTTTAGCGGTTGATAAATTGAGAGCAGAGAGGCGTCACTATTTGCTTCTCATATCCACTCTTTGCTTCTCTTATTTGCTTTTTCACTTCCCTTTTGAACCTTTTATATTCAGTCTGATTCTCAATTTTCTACCTGACATAAACAGACTTTTTTTTTCTTTATCTGAATCTCTATCTTTATATTTGGATTTGTTTGCCCTACTGTTTGCTTTTGCAGGAATATATCTTGACTGCACCCAAACCGTCTCTTCAAGTAACGCGTTGCTCAAAGAACAGAGAACAACACCATAGCACGGGACACAGGCCCTTCGGCCCAACGAGCCCACGCCGCCAATTCAGAGACTGTCTTTTCTGCCAATCTTTTGACTCTAATTTATTTGGCCCAGATTTGTTCTCATCCAGTTGAAGTTGGCTTTCCCTCAGCTAATTATTCAGACTCTCAATTGTTTCTGGTATTTTTTCACAATCAGCTTGAACCTTTTCGTATAATGGTCACTGTTTCCTAAACATTCTCCCACTGATACCGGATCCACTTGGTCTCTGCACCTCATTCCAATGAACCAGATCTAGCAATGTCATCCTTCCTGCTGTATGAGAAACACATTGCTGTAAAAATTCTTCCTGAACGCACTGTAGGAACTCTCCACCTCTCTGTCCTTTACAACACCACTATCCTCGTCTATCGATGATATAGAACATAGAACATTACAGCACAAACAGGCCCCTCGGCCCTCGAGTTGCACCGATCGCATCAACCCCACCAATCTATAGACCTATCTATAACCCCCAATCCCATTAAACCCCATATACTCATCCAGAAGTCTTTTAAAAGACCCCAGCGAGTTCGCCTCCACCACCGACGACGGCAGCCGATTCCAATCACTCACTACCCTCTGAGTGAAAAACTTACCCCTAACATCACCTCTGTACTTCCCTCCCCGCACCTTAAATCTGTGTCCTCTCGTAGCGACCATTTCAACCCGGGGAAATAGCCTCTGAGAGTCCACCCTATCTATTCCTCTCAACATTTTATAAACTTCTATCAGGTCGCCTCTCAACCTTCGCCTCTCCAGGGAAAAGAGTCCCAGCTCCCTCAACCTATCTTCATAAGGCATGCCTCCCAGTCCAGGCAACATCCTTGTAAATCTCCTCTGCACCCTTTCAATAGCTTCTACGTCTTTCCTATAGTGAGGCGACCAGAACTGCGCACAGTACTCCAAATGAGGCCTGACGAGGGTCCTGTAAAGTTGCAGCATTACCTCCCGACTCCTAAACTCAATCCCTCGATTAATGAAGGCCAGTACACCATACCATTCCTAGGATGGAGAAAGCTAACACGAGGGGGCACGATTTTAAATTAAGGGGGGGTAGTTATAGGACAGATGTCAGGGGTAGGTTCTTTACCCAGAGGGTGGTGAGGGACTGGAATGCCCTGCCAGCTGCAGTTGTAAATGCACCTAGTTTGGGGGCGTTTAAAAGATCTGTGGATAGGTTTATGGATGAAAAGGGATTGGTTTAGGCTAGTGGGTCATTGTTTTGTAACTGGTCGGCGCAACATCGTGGGCCGAAGGGCCTGTTCTGCGCTGTAATGTTCTATGTTCTATACGCCTTCTTGACCACCTCCTCCACCTGCGAGGCCGATTTAAGAGTCCTGTGAACCCGGACCCCGAGATCCTTCTGCTCTTCAACGCTACTAAGACCCCTGCCCTTAATAGTGTACTCGTTCATCCCGTTGGTTCTGCCGAAATGGACTACTACACATTTATCCGCGTTGAAGTCCATCTGCCACTTCTCCGCCCATTCCTGCATCCTATCTATGTCCTGCTGCAACTTTTGACATCCTTCCAGACCATCCACAACACCGCCGACCTTCGTGTCATCAGCGAATTTGCTAACCCATCCCTCCACTTCCTCATCCAGGTCATTTATGAAAATGACAAACAACAAGGGTCCCAGAACAGATCCCTGGGGCACCCCACTGGTGACTGACCTCCATTCCGAAAAAGACCCATCCACAACCACTCTCTGCCTTCTGCAGGCAAGCCAGTTCTGGATCCACAAGGCCAAAGGCCCTTGGATCCCATGCCCTCTCACCTTCTCAAGAAGTCTTGCATGCAGGACCTTATCAAAAGCCTTGCTGAAGTCCATGTACACTACGTCCACGGCACTTCCTTCATCAATGTGTTCAGTCACATTATCGAAGAACTCAACTAGGCTCGTAAGGCACGACCTGCCCTTGACAAATCCATGCTGACTATTCCTGATCATGTCAAACCTCTCCAAATGGTCATAAATCTTGTCCCTCAGAAGCTTCTCCATCAGCTTACCAACCACTGAGGTCAGACTCACCGGGCGGTAATTTCCCGGGCTATCTCTGTTCCCTTTCTTGAAAATAGGGACTACATCCGCAATCCTCCAATCTTCCGGAACCTCTCCCGTCTCCATTGACGACGCAAAGATCATCGCCAAGGGCTCTGCAATCACTTCCCTGGCCTCCCACAGTATCCTGGGGTACATCCCATCTGGTCCCGGCGACTTATCTACCTTGATAGAATTCAAAAGTTCTAACACATCCTCCTCTTTGGTGGGCCGGTTAGATCACAGAACAGTGGCAAATGGAATTTAATCCTGAAAAGTGTGAGGTAACGCATTGTGAGCAGACTAACAAAGCAAAGGAGTACATAGAAACATAGAAGATAGGAGCAGGAGGAGACCATTAGGCCCTTAGAGCCTACTCTACTATTCATTACAATCATGACTCATTGCCCAACTCAATAGCCGAATCTTTTTTCCCCATAACAAAGAACAAAGAACAAAATAAGGCTGAGAGGAACCTCAGTCAGGTATACAAAATTATGAGGGGCATAGATTGGGTGGATAAGAAGGAACTTTTCCCTTTAGTAGAAGGGTTATTAACTGGAGCATAGCTTGAAGTTGAGGGGCAGAAGATATGTGAGGAAAAACTCCTTCACCCAGAGGGTGGAGGGAAGTTGTAACTCTCTACCTGAAAGGGTGATAGAGGGAGAAACCCTCACAACATATAAGAAGTATTTAGATGAGCGCTTCAAACGCCATAGCATACAAGGCCAAATGCTGAAAATACTTTCTTTGAGAAAGTGACCAAAGAGGTGGATAGGGGTAAGGCAGTTGATGTGGTGTATATGGATTTTAGCAAGGCGTTTGATAAGGTTCACCATGGTAGGCTTCTGCAGAAAATGCAGATGTATGGGATTGGGGGTGATCTAGGTAATTGGATCAGGAATTGGCTAGCAGATAGGAGACAGAGAGTGGTGGTTGATGGGAAATATTCGTCATGGAGTTCGGTTACAAGTGGTGTGCCTCAGGGATCTGTTTTGGGGCCACTGCTGTTTGTAATTTTTATTAATGATCTGGATGAGGGTATAGTTGGGTGGATTAGTAAGTTTGCTGATGACACCAAAGTCGGAGGTGTGGTAGATTGTGAGGAAGGGTGTCATAGTTTGCAGGATGACTTAGAAAGGTTGCAGAGCTGGGCTGAGAGGTGGCGAATGGAGTTTAATGTGGAGAAGTGTGAGGTAATTCATTTCGGTAGGAATAACAGATGTGTTGAGTATAGGGCTAACGGGAGGACTTTGAATAGTGTGGAGGAGCAGAGGGATCTAGGTGTATGTGTACATAGATCCCTGAAAGTTGGGAATCAAGTAGATAAAGTTGTTAAGAAGGCATACGGAGTTTTGGCGTTTATTGGTAGGGGGATTGAATTTAGGAGTCGTAGCGTCATGATGCAACTGTACACATCTCTGGTGCGGCCGCACTTGGAGTTTTGTGTGCAGTTCTGGTCCCCACATTACAAGAAGGATGTAGAGGCTTTGGAGAGGGTGCAGAGGAGGTTTACCAGGATGTTGCCTGGTATGGAGGGGAGATCCTATGAGGAGAGATTGAGAGATTTGGGGTTGTTTTCGCTGGAAAGAAGGCGGCTAAGAGGGGATCTCATTGAAACATATAAGATGATTAGAGGTTTAGACAGGGTAGATAGTGATAGCCTTTTTCCTAGGATGGAGAAAGCTAACACGAGGGGGCACGATTTTAAATTAAGGGGGGGTAGTTATAGGACAGATGTCAGGGGTAGGTTCTTTACCCAGAGGGTGGTGAGGGACTAGAATGCCCTGCCAGCCGCAGTTGTAAATGCACCTAGTTTGGGGGCGTTTAAAAGATCTGTGGATAGGTTTATGGATGAAAAGGGATTGGTTTAGGCTAGTGGGTCATTGTTTTGTAACTGGTCGGCGCAACATCGTGGGCCGAAGGGCCTGTTCTGCGCTGTAATGTTCTATGTTCTATGTTCTATGTTCTAATAGGGTTATAATAGATAGGTGTTTGATGGCCGAAACAATGGGCCAAAGGGTTTCTTTCCACATTGTGAGACTCCAGAATTCAAAATTTGGATTATGACGACCCGATAATTTTTGTAGCTCTCAGTGATTTCCCTGGAATAACGCATATTTTTGGACAAGTTGATGGTCAATAGATTACGTCAAGCAATGTTCCTGCACACTTTTTGTTCCTTATTACCAGTACAATAGATTCTGTCCTTGAGCACTCTGGGACATCCTCTCTCTCCAGGACTGCGCTACTTTCCTGAATCAATACCACCGTACTCCCCCTTTTCTTCCGTTCCTATCATTCCTGAACGTGGGAATATTTAACTCCCAGTCCTGCCCTTCCTTGAGCCAGGTTATCACCAGAACATCATATTTCCACAGTGCAATCTGTAACTCCCCAGTCTTTTCTACTATACTCCGTGCATTCACATACATACACAGCAACCCGACTTAGACTACATTCTGCGTTACTCTGAACCCTCCTATTCGTGTTTTCTAATCTAGAGCTTTCCATCTCTCCATGTGCACCTTGATATTCCTCCCTGATATCACCTCTTAGTTCCCACAATCCCTGCCAAGTTAATTTTATTCCTCCCAATAGCAATATCACTAGGTCTCTTCCTCTCTATTTCTTTTGTCAATGATTTTAAATCTATGATATTTAGTTGTTGATTCATTTGCATGAGTAACCAATTTTCTCAATACTTGCTCAATCAAAACCCCTCACAAATCAAAAAAAGTCTATTAAATCATAAAAACCCCACAGTGCAGAAGGAGGCCATTCAAATCTGAATCCATAACCTGAATCCATAAATCTGAATCCTTATCCCCATAACCCCACATATTTACCCCGTTAATCCCCCTAACCTGCGCATCTCAGGACACTAAGGGGCATTTTAGCTCATCAACCTAATCCGCATATCTTTGGACTGTGGGAGGAAACCAGAGCACCCAGAGGAAACCCAGGCAGACACGGGGAGAATGTGCAAACTCCACACAGGCAGTGACCCAAGCTGGGAATCGAACTTGTGTCCATGGAGCTGTAAGGCAGCGGTGTGCCACCGTGCCTCCTTAGCCTTCAGAGGCCTGATGAGGACAATCTCAACTTCTGCAATCTTTCCACCAAACTGAAGTTCCTCATCCCTGGTTTTATCTTGGTAAACCTCTCCAATACTCTTCAGGCCTGGGCAATGTAAATATTACAAAATGTACTCTTTCTAAGTTTATACTGCCATTCATTCTGGCTGATTTTCTCATTCCATTGCTAGTTTCCCCATTTCATTTGGTATGCAGTTTGAAACCTTTCCCTCAACCTTTTGAATAACACTGTAACAGCCTCTGATTTTCCAGTTATGGTTGACTGCTCCCTTGCAAATTACTGGGAGCTGCACCCCCAGGCTGACTCCATGCAATGGAATCTCCTCTCCATTCTGTGCAACCTGTTTAGTGCATTTGGATTCTGCAGCGCCCAAATCTCAATGGAAATCTGTCCACGTTCCCACCTTTGGGAATATAACATTTAAAAAAAAAACCCCATCAATATTCAGCCCACAAGTCTTGCTGATCCATCATCTGTCAGAGTGCTGTCTTTACTGCCTTTGCCTTGCTCACTTGTGACACGCAGAGCAGGCCCACAAGGATTAGCCCCAATCACAGAGCTCCAAGCGGACTCGTTAATCACTACAGCAATCAGTGTCCAAGCGATTCACCTCTTCCCCAGTGCTTTGAGAGTAATGGCAGCCTGGAAGGACAGATCATACATTCATTCAGCTGCTGTTAAACAGGAAGCCCCCCCAGCAAATGGCCAAAACTAGTCAGCCCCAAGGGGAGCAAAATTGTTTAAAGGGTTTACCACCTGGTGTTGTTTTAAAAATATTAAGATAAGGAATTTTTTTGTAAAGTTTCGCAATTCAAACAAATGAAAGAGGATTTAAAAATTGTGACTAATAACTTTATTTCTATTTGCTTCCATACAGGGGCACATGGGAAACACATCCCGTGTCACCCATAGTATTGGCAATTCTGCTCTGTCTGAGATCATAACTAGACAATTACAAAATAATTAACGATGCAGTTGGAAAGGATTCAGGCCATATCTCTGCCTGCTGCATTCACAGAGTTATCTTTTTTCTTCATCGCAAGCAGCAACATTTCCAATCACACTGACTTGATGATCACTTTGATTCCTATGGTAAATTATTCCGCTTTGCTCTTACAAAATGCAGAGGAATAGTCAGAAGGATGCTTTGTGTCTGATGTCAAACATGCAAATGAAGAAGGAAGCAGATGGCTCTGGTCTGCAGAGAGGGGGGACATGAAACAATCCTTGGCCACAGGCGAGTCCTTTGACCCACAGAAACAATGAGGAAGGAATCACCGAGTAAACAGCAGCCAGAGAGCCAGTTCTATACATCTCGCAAACCTGACTGGCATAACAAGTTTCTGCTTTCAGCAGCCGCTGGCTCTATACTGAGGACTGCTTATATTTAAAGACAGGCAGCCGTGCGCCTGCTATTTGTGACAACCCCCCCACCCCCCCTGCACCACCTCCCCCACCCCCCCCACCCCCCCCCTGCACCACCCCCCCCCCCCCCACCCCCCCCTGCAGCACCCCCCCCACCCCCCACCCCCCCTGCACCACCTCCCCCACTGAAGGCAATTTCTGTTTGAAGTTTCCAGTGAGTCTGTGTGAGTGACAGTACAATTCATTGCTTTGCCGTGCTGAATACCCCAGTGTCATTGTGCCACTCATAATGGGGGTGCATGCAATTATAAAACAATACCAATGAGATTACCAATGCAATTTAATAAAAAAAAAGAGTAAGGAGTTATTGAAGGGTCTGTGGGAGGGGGGAGGGGGAGAGAGGCCGAATTCGAGGTTGTCAAGCAAATGTACATATTTGTAATTAAAAACTGGAGGGATAATCTTTTGCAGCCTTTCACACAGAGAGCTGATTGTTCTCCAGGTTGAGTTGAAGGATTAAAGCTCGCCAATCTGCAGTCAGCAATCGATGCAACAGCCCCAGGTCTGTGCTAAAAGAGGCCAGCTCCTCCCCTACTGCCGCTTCTCATCCTCCATCTCACAACCCGGAGACTAAAACAAATAAGCATTCGGCTGGTTTCATTCCCTGCTTTCTCATTCCGTCCAGACACAGTCTGGGGACCTCTCAGTTGCTCAGCCACACATGGGCTACAGGCTGCAGACACACAGATCGCAGTCTACCCCCACAACAAGAGGAGGGAAGGAAAGGTGTGAATTAAAGAAGCTCCAGAAAGCCAAGATCCACCCCTGTCCATTCAGCACTGACCCAGACACAGCCCTGTCCATTCAGCACTGACCCAGACACAGCCCTGTCCATTCAGCACTGACCCAGACACAGCCCTGTCCATTCAGCACTGACCCAGACACAGCCCTGTCCATTCAGCACTGACCCAGACACAGCCCTGTCCATTCAGCACTGACCCAGACACAGCCCTGTCCATTCAGCACTGACCCAGACACAGCCCTGTCCATTCAGCACTGACCCAGACACAGCCCTGTCCATTCAGCACTGACCCAGACACAGCCCTGTCCATTCAGCACTGACCCAGACACAGCCCTGTCCATTCAGCACTGACCCAGACACAGCCCTGTCCATTCAGCACTGACCCAGACACAGCCCTGTCCATTCAGCACTGACCCAGACACAGCCCTGTCCATTCAGCACTGACCCAGACACAGCCCTGTCCATTCAGCACTGACCCAGACACAGCCCTGCCCATTCAGCACTGACCCAGACACAGCCCTGCCCATTCAGCACTGACCCAGACACAGCCCTGTCCATTCAGCACTGACCCAGACACAGCCCTGTCCATTCAGCACTGACCCAGACACAGCCCTGTCCATTCAGCACTGACCCAGACACAGCCCTGTCCATTTACCTCTGACCCAGACACAGCCCTGTCCATTCAGCACTGACCCAGACACAGCCCTGTCCATTCAGCGCTGACCCAGACACAGCCCTGTCCATTCAGCACTGACCCAGACACAGCCCTGTCCATTCAGCGCTGACCCAGACACAGCCCTGTCCATTTACCTCTGACCCAGACACAGCCCTGTCCATTCAGCACTGACCCAGACACAGCCCTGTCCATTCAGCACTGACCCAGACACAGCCCTGTCCATTTACCTCTGACCCAGACACAGCCCTGTCCATTCAGCACTGACCCAGACACAGCCCTGTCCATTCAGCGCTGACCCAGACACAGCCCTGTCCATTTACCTCTGACCCAGACACAGCCCTGTCCATTCAGCACTGACCCAGACACAGCCCTGTCCATTCAGCGCTGACCCAGACACAGCCCTGTCCATTCAGCACTGACCCAGACACAGCCCTGTCCATTCAGCGCTGACCCAGACACAGCCCTGTCCATTCAGCACTGACCCAGACACAGCCCTGTCCATTCAGCACTGACCCAGACACAGCCCTGTCCATTCAGCACTGACCCAGACACAGCCCTGTCCATTCAGCACTGCCCCAGACATAGCCCTGTCCATTCAGCACTGACCCAGACACAGCCCTGTCCATTCAGCGCTGACCCAGACACAGCCCTGTCCATTCAGCACTGACCCAGACACAGCCCTGTCCATTCAGCACTGACCCAGACACAGCCCTGTCCATTCAGCACTGACCCAGACACAGCCCTGTCCATTCAGCACTGACCCAGACACAGCCCTGTCCACTGCTGGCATCTCCATTTCATTTACCACTGACCCAAACCCAACACATCCCTGCCCATTCAGCACTTAGTAAGAAATCTCACAACACCAGATTAAAGTTCAACGGATTTATTTGGGAGTAAATGGCACTAGCTTTCGGAGCGCTGCTCCTTCATCAGGAGAGTGGGGAGTTCTAATCATAGACAGGGCATATAAAGGCGTACACAATTTACAGAATTCTGATTAGAATGTGAGTTTTTACAGCTAATCAAGTCTTAAAGGTACAGACAATGTGAGTGGAGAGAGCATTAAGTACAGGTTAAAGAGATGTGTATTGTCTCCAGACAGTATGGTAAGTGAGGTTTTGCAAGTCCAGGCAAGTCACAGGGGTTACAGATAGTGCGACATGAACCCAAGATCCCGGTTGAGGCCGTCCTCACGTGTGCGGAACTTGGCTATCAGTCTCTGCTCAGCGACTCTGCGCTGTCGTGTGTCATGAAGGCCGCCTTGGAGAATGCTTACCCGAAGGTCAGAGGCTGAATGCCTGTGACCGCTGAAGTGTTTGCCAACAGGAAGGGAACAGTCTTGCCTGGTGATTGTCGAGCGATGTTCATTCATTCCATGTTGTAGCGTCTGCATGGCCTCCCCAATGTACCATGCTTCGGGACATCATTTCCTGCAGCATATCAGGTAGACAATGTTGGCCGAGTTGCAAGAGTATTTACCGTGTACCTGGTGGATGGTGTTCTCACGTGTGATGATGGCATCTGTGTCGATGATCTGGCATGTCTTGCAGAGGTTGCTGTGACAGGGTTGTGTGGTATTGTGGTCACTGTTCTCCTGAAGGCTGGGTAGTTTGCTGTGAACAATGGTCTGTTTGAGGTTGTGCCTTCAAACAACTGTACAACCTCAAACAGACCACTGTTCAGTTCTGGTCACCCTATTATAGAAAGGATATTATTAAACTAGAAAGAGTGAAGTAAAGATTTATTAGGGACTTGATGGATTGAGTTATAAGGAGAGGCTGGATAGACTGGGACTTTTCTCTCTGGAGCGTAGGAGGCTGAGGGGTGATCTTATAGAGGTCTATAAAATAATGAGGGTCACACATCAGCTAGATAGTCAATATCTTTTCCCAAAGGTAGGGGAGTCTAAAACTAGAGGGCTTTAGTTTAAGGTGAGAGGGGAGAGATACAAAAGGGCCCAGAGGAGCAATTTTTTCACAGAGGTTGCTGGGTGTCTGGAACGAGCTGCCAGAGGTAGTGATAGAGGCGGGTTCAGTTTTATCTTTTAAAAAGCATTTAGACGGTTACATGGGTAAGATGGATATAGAAGGATATGGGCCAAATGCGGGCAATTTGGGACTAACAGAGTCATAGAGGTTTTCAGCATGGAAACAGGCCCTTTGGTCCAACTTGTCCATGCTGCCTTTTTTTTAAAACCTCTAATCTAATCCCAATTGCCCACATTTGGCCCATATCCCTCTATACCCATTGTACCCATGTAACTGCCTAAATGCTTTTTAAAAGACAAAATTGTCACCGCTTCAACCATCACCTCTGGCAGCTTATTCCAGACACTCATCACCCTCTGTGGGGAAAAAATTGCCCCTCTGGACCCTTTTGACCTCTCCCTTCTCACCTTAAACCTATACCCTCTAGCTTTAGACTCTCCTACCTTTGGGGAAAAGATATTGACTATCTCGCTGATCTGTGCCCCTCATTATTTTATAGACCTCTATAAGATCACCCCAGAGCCTCCTGCGCTTCAGAAAAAAAAGTCTTAGTCTATCCAGCCTCTCCTTGTAACTGACTCCATCAGGCCCAGACGGTGGGTTCGGGATAAGGCCATTTAAGGCACTGGTGCAAAAGCAAGACAAGACAACCCAGTAGCCAATCAAACAAAGCATTACAGGAAATAATGTGGAGGAAGCTAGCACCAATGATATTCACTGCCTGTTTAATGTGACAGTGTTAGTGTAATTCTCCTGGTAAACGGAAGGTTTCTAAAGATGGATGTTGACACTGGAACATCTCCTGCTATAATACATCCACATATGTTTCAATGTTTGAGAGAAGGATTGAATTTAAAGAGTATTGCAACAAAATTAACAACATACACAGGAGAAACCATAAAAGTAATAGGCACAGAAACAGTATTGAACAATTTGAATGGACCTACCTCACATTAAGTTGATCTTTCTCTACACCTGAGCTATTATTGTAACACTACATTCTGCATCCTCTCCTTTCTTTCTCTATGAATGGTATGCTTCATCTGTATAGCGTGCAAGGAACAATACTTTTCGCTGTTTATGAATACATGTGACAATAAGAAATCAAATCAAATAAGTAGCGATGTTTCTCTCATTCTCACTCCTGCCTCACAGAGGGCTGCTCTGTCAATGAATGGGCACATCATGGAGTTCATCAAGGCTGGAGTGATAGTCTCAGCACTGCAGGTTTCTCTGAGTGTTTGGGGCAGGTTTCTACTTCCAGGTAATCAACACCTCAAAACTGAACCGTTCTAGTCCAGATGATGGCGGGGAGAGATGGAGTGAGGAGGGGGGAGAGGGGTGGGGGTGGTGCTGGGATTTGTCCCTTCCATGAATGGGATCTTGGGAAAGGTGGGTGGGCCAGGGGGCTATTGCCTGCAGCAAGGCTTCTTTACTCCGTCCTGTGTGGGAGAGACATTACACAACCATTTTCACACCCCCACAGGTTTGAAAAGCTCCGTGTGTGCTTTGGCAGCATGAAATTACAAGGTGGAGGTTCTGAGTGAACAGAATGATTTATTATATGTGACTATATACAGTGGTGACCTCTCTACACTAGTGCAAACTTTCACCCATGCCAACTCGCTGCTTATCATCTCTCCATCATCCTCACCCTCCCCACTACCACCAGGCACTGCCCCAGGAACCACAGCTGAGGTTGGGAGATCTGCTGACTTCCACACCCTGTTGTCTGAGATCTCCCAGAGTGCCTGGACCTTGATGGCACTGACCTGCTTTCGGGTAGCGTGGGTATTACAGTGTTGCCCTCATCGGTGTGTGAGGCTGGAGGTGTGTCGCTGACAGGATATGCTGGACATCCCCAGGGTCTGCTGGATGGACGACCCTGGGCTGTGCCCCTGATGATCCTCATCCTTTTGGATGCGTCCAGTGGTCCTCATGGGATATCGGGGCAGCTTGGAGTGAGGTCCGGAAGCCTCACCATTATCTCGAGCTGATTCCCACCAGCTCCACGCTGTTGTAGTCCTGCACCATTGAGCTCATGCCCTCAGACGTTGGAGGTCATGGGGTGAACCATGGAGCGGACATTCCCCGCCATGCAGTGCATGTCCTGCACCAAGAATCCACCACAGAGGCCACCCTCGCAGTGCTGGAGTGATGACAGGAGGTGATGGAACTCCTCCAGTTGGCCCTGTGCTCTCTGAGGAAGGGGGTCATCCTTTCCTGACACTGGTGACTCTGCCTTTGCAGCTCCAGCAGCTCTGGGATGGTTGGACCCAGGGGCACATCATTGGGCACAGGCCCAACAGGGCATCGGTATCCCTCCGAGTTGCCTAGGACATTCCTGCCTCCACCTGCCGTGGATCATCAGCTGTGAGGTGCTTATCAATGAGTGACCCAGGAAAATAGAACCACTGTACCGAGTGATCCCACCCAGCTGTGAGTATCTGCATGGGGGGAGGGTGCGGGTAACAGCTATGATATCTCTTCCACCAGTGGAAAAGTTTCCCTTAGAGCTGCTCGTGTCCAGATGATCCAGAATGTTCTGGGATGTTCTGCAGCTTTGCCTGCACAGGAAGGGAGAACGTCACAGGGGATAAAGGAGGGAACATTGAGACTTGAGGAACAACAGCTTGGCTTGAGGATTCTCACGTTTGTCTGCTGTCCCCACCACCAGCACACTCTTCCTCCTCCCTGGCCAGTTTCAGGGCTCTCCTCTCAATGTGTGGGGGTTCTGAGCTCTGGCATTACTTCGACTGCTCACACTTGTTGTGGTTGAGTTTGCCGTGCAATGGCACAGCTGGGAGCGTGTAGGCTGGAGTTGTCAGATTGAAGATGGTGATGAGATGTGGGACTTGAATGAGGAGCATAGCAGCAAATTGGAGGGATTATGGTAATTATAGAACATAGAACACTACAGCACAAACAGGCCCTTCGGCCCACACGTTGCACCGATCACATCCATACCTACCAGGCCTATCTATAACCCCCAATCCCATTAGATCCCATGTACTCATCCAGAAGTCTTTTAAAAGACCCCAGCGAGTTCGCCTCCACCACCACTGACGGCAGCCGATTCCATTCACTCACCACCCTCTGAGTGAAAAACTTACCCCTGACATCTTGAACTGGACCATCTCAAGGGCATCATGGCAGCTCAGAGGCTATCTCTGTTGCTGTGCGGACACATGGAGTTGGGCCTGTGTCCGTGGGAGTTTGCGCGTTCTCCCCGTGGTTGCGTGGGTTTCCTCCGGGTGCTCCGGTTTCCTCCCACATCCCAAAAATGTGCTTTTAGGCTGATTGATTGGGTAACAAATTGTCCCTATATTGGACCTCCCTGATCCTCACACATTAGGCATCGACTAGAGTCATGAATAGGTCACTGACCATGGGACGGCGGTGCGGGCTCGTTGGGCCGAAGGGCCTGTTTCCCGTGCTGTGTTGTTCTTTGTTCTTTGTATCTCCTCTGTACCTGCTCCCCAGCATCTTAAACCTGTGTCCTCTCGTAGCGACCATTTCAGCCCTGGGAAATAGCCTCTGAGAGTCCACCCTATCTATTCCTCTCATCGTTTTGTAAACCTCTATCAGGTCGCCTCTCAACCTTCGTCTCTCCAGGGAGAAGAGACCTAACTCCCTCAACCTATCTTCATAAGGCATGCCTCCCAGTCCAGGCAACATCCTTGTAAATCTCCTCTGCACCCTTTCAACAGCTTCCACATCCTTCCTGTAGTGAGGCGACCAGAACTGCACACAGTACTCCAAGTAATTGTGGGAGGGGGAAGAGGGCCCTCCATTCAGGTGCGGGCAAAGTCTGAAGTGGTTGGGTAAGCGATGAAGGTGGAAGTGGGAGGGGTGCTTGGGGAGTGGGAGTGGGGGGAGTGGAGTGGGAGGGGGGCGGTGATCCAGGCTCACTTACCCTGTCTGAGCGATGAAGATTGTTTATCTGCTTGCAGCACTGCTGCCCCATCCTCTTCACCAGTGAGCTGGCACTCACCAGGGCTGCCCCTGCACCCCAGGCAGGGGGGTTATGTTGGTCATCTCCTGGAGCAGGGGCAGAGAGCATCCGGCTCCACCCCATCCAGCATCCTGGTCAGGGCTCCCTCTGAGAAACAAGGTGCTGATTCCTTGGTTGCCACCCGCTGAGTTGAGTCGGGGTGGAGGGGGAGAGGGGGTGGGGTGGAGGGCGGTGAATCAAGGGAGCATGCCACCTGTGTGGCATGATTTTTGCAGCCATGAAAACTTTGATTAGTTCGGCTCGCGATCTTGTCAGAAATCCCACTGGAATTCTCAGTGGGATTCCCCCCAGAACAAACACCTGCCAAATTCTAGTAAATTCACCCTCTCGTGAGCCTGTCTCTTTAACTACAGGATCTCCGATAATGACTGCATTTCTATTCTTCACCCCTCCCGTACATTCCCTTGCCCATTGCTGCCAAGGTCTGAACGAGATTCCTGCAGGGGTTTGTCACTCTCAGCAGTCTCCAGTGCTGGTTTGAGAGTAGCGCCCACCCCACAGACTGCCTGTCTCTTCCTGGGAGCCACCCACCTGCTATCCTGCCCCCTCACCATCTGTAGGGTGACCACCACCTAGAACATGCGATCCAGAAAACTCTCATCCTGCCGGATACTCCGCAGTGACTCCTGCTGCCCCTCAAGTCGACGCTGGGTATGTGGGAGTCTCTCAAGGGAAAACTAAAATCTTTGCAGGAAAGACATGTGCCGGTCAAGAGGAAGGATGGGAAGGGTAGGATTAGAGAGCCGTGGGTAACTAGGGATATTGAGGACCTGGTCAGGAGAAAGAGGGAGGCGTACACTAGATCTAAGCATTTGAGGACAGAGATAGCGTTAGGAGAATATAGAGAATGTAGGAGAAAACTTAAAAGGGGCATCAGAAAGGCAAAAAGGGGCCACGAAATGGCTTTGGCGGGTAGGATTAAGGAAAATCCTAAGGCATTTTACTCCTATGTTAGAAACAAAAGGATGGTTAGAGGGAACATTGGTCCTCTCAGGGACAGAGGAGGGGAACTATGCTTGGAGCCTGGGGGAATGGGGGAGATCTTGAATGAATACTTTGCGTCGGTATTCACGCAGGAGAGGGGTCTGATGTCTGGTGCTGTGCTTGAGGAGTTTGAGGATCCGTTGAGGGAAATAGTCATCACGAGGGAAGAGGTGTTGGGACTTTTAGACAGTATAAAGACGGATAAATCTCCAGGGCCTGATGGCATCTATCCCAGGCTGCTAAGGGAGGTGAGGGATGAAATTGCTGGGCCTCTGACGCAAATCTTTGTCTCTTCTTTGGACACAGGTGAGGTCCCAGAGGATTGGCGGATTGCAAATGTAGTACCGTTGTTTAAAAAGGGTCAGAGGGATAACCCAGGGAACTATAGGCCGGTGAGCCTGACTTCAGTTATAGGCAAGATAATGGAGAGGATCCTCAAGGATAGGATGTATGAACATCTGGAGCGCTGCAATCTGATCAGGGATACGCAGCATGGCTTCGTTACAGGGAGGTCGTGCCTTACGAATCTATTGGAATTTTTTGAAGAGGTGACAAAAACGGTTGACGAAGGACAAGCCGTTGATGTTGTCTATATGGATTTCAGTAAGGCGTTTGACAAGGTCCCTCAGGGTAGGCTGATAGAAAAGGTGAAGGCTCATGGGATACAAGGCCAGGTATGTAGATGGGTGGAGAACTGGCTTGGGAGGAGGAGACAGCGGGTAGTAGTGGAAGGCTCCTTTTCCAATTGGAGGTCTGTCACCAGTGGGGTGCCGCAGGGCTCGGTACTAGGACCTCTACTATTTGTAGTATATATTAATGACTTGGAAGAGGGGGTAGGTGGTGTAATCAGCAAATTTGCTGATGACACTAAGATGGTTGGATTGGCGGGTACTGAGGAGCAGTGCCTGGCAATGCAACAGGACATAGACAGGTTGGTAGATTGGGCAGATAGATGGCAAATGGAATTTAATCCGGAGAAATGCGAGGTGATGCACTTTGGCCGGAATAATGTGGAGGGGAGTTATACGATAAAAGGTAGAACTATCCGGAGTATATATACGCAGAGAGACCTGGGGGTGCAAGTGCACAAGTCCCTGAAGGTGTCGGTGCAGGTGCAGAATGTGATAAGGAAAGCATATGGTATGTTAGCCTTCATAGGAAGGGGTATAGAATATAAGAGTAGGAGTCTGATGTTGCAGTTGTATAGAACGTTGGTTAGGCCTTACCTGGAGTACTGCGTCCAGTTCTGGTCGCCGTACTACCGGAAGGATGTAGAGATCCTGGAGAGAGTGCAGAGGAGATTTACCAAGATGTTGCCTGGTATGGAAGGGCTGTCTTACGAGGAAAGATTGAACGAACTTGGGCTGTTTTCCCTTGAGAGACGTCGGCTGAGGGGGGATCTAATAGAGGTTTATAAGATTATGAAGGGGATAGATAGAGTAAATGGTGGTAAGCTTTTACCGCTATTAGAAATGGATAGAACGAGGGGTCACGGGCTTAGGGTGAGGGGGGCTAGGTATAAGACAAATATTAGAGGGCAGTTTTTCACGAAAAGGGTAGTGGGGATGTGGAATGCACTGCCGAGTAAGGTGGTGGAAGCAGGCACGCTAGGGTTGTTTAAGAGTCACTTGGACAGCCACATGAGCGGTCTACATATAGGGGGATATAGCAGGCCTTACTAAGCATTGTAGGCTTGGGATTCCGTTTTTGCCTCAGGGATGTAGAGTCTTCGTCTGTTTAATAATGAATTTTTTGTCTCCACAGGCATTTAAGTCCACCTTGTTGATCAGCAAGGGGCATGCATGCGGCAGGTTGTGGTGGGCTGCTCTTGGATGTTGCTTCGGGAGTTGCCTACTGCTTCATGTCGTTGGTGTGCTTAAACTGGACCATCTCGAGGGCAACATGACAGCTCAGAGACTATCTCTGTTGCTGTGCGGACACATGGATTTGGGCCTGTGTCCGTGGGAGTTTGCGCGTTCTCCCCGTGGTTGCGTGGGTTTTCTCCGGGTGCTCTGGTTTCCTCCCACATCCCAAAAATGTGCTTTTAGGCTGATTGATTGGGTAACAAATTGTCCCTATATTGGACCTCCCTGATCCTCGCACATTAGATGTAGACTAAAATCATGAATAGGTCACTGACAATGGGACGGCGGCGCGGGCTCGTTGGGCCGAAGGGCCTGTTTCCCGTGCTGTGTTGTTCTTTGTTCTTTGTTCAAGCTCAGAAACATTGAGCTGGAGTTGAAATGGCTGGAGACATCTCCTATGCACATGGTCACCCAGATGGGTGAAATATGCTGGCATGTTCCCACGTGGTGCAGGAATGACAACCAAATGTTATCATCCATATTCTAAAGAAAAAAAATCTATATTTCCTCATTTCAAATCTAGTTGAAACAATTAATATTAAACCATGCTTTGTGACCTTAGCTGTAGGTAACTTTGCTGCGTCTGTTCCTTCTCTTAGACCATTCCTTATTGAATGTTACCTCCTCCTTCACAGCGCAAGCTCCCTTGGCACGGTGGTACAGTGGTTAGCACTGCTACCTCGCAGTGCCAGTGACCCGGGTTCAATTCCAGCCTCGGGTCACTGTCTTTGTGGAGTTTGCACATTCTCCCCATGACTGTGTGGGTTTCTCTCGGATGCTCTGGTTTCCTCCTGCAGTCCAAAGATGTGCGGGTTAGAGCGATTGGCCGTGATAAATTGACCCTTAGTTAGGGGATTAGCAGGGTAAATATGTGGGGGTTACAGGAATAGGGTCTGGGATTGTAGTCAGTGCAGACTCAATGGGCCAAAAGGCCTCCTTCTGCACTGTTGGGATTCTATGATTCTATCATCCCCAGCTTGATTCTCTGTACAGTTCTCTGGAACTGGACTCCCTGTCATTTACAGAGTGAGAAATTACCATTCTGATACATTTATTAATTAGTGAACACTTATTTCAGAGAAGGTAAAATGAGAGGTCTGAGAATAGCAAACCCTTGTTGATCTTTTGACACATGATCAGGTTTCAGTTAACCTGGGGTTCACTCATTATTGGATTATAATTAGCATGTCATGAGTGTAAGAATGACTTAGTTTCTTACTTTAATATGAGCTGGAAACAGAATGATCAGACAATGAATCCACAATCTAAAACATATTTATTGAATATTTTTGCTTGCAAGTCCACGTACATTTTAAATGCAGAAGTAGATGATGATTATAAGCTTCGGAAACACAATAGTCAACAATTAACTATTTATCTTCTGACTGTTTCTCACAATGTGTGGAAATTTTGAGCGACGGACACATTGCTGGAAAGTGGGATTAGGTTGAGACAGACAAGTGGCCTCTTTGTGCTGAAATCTTTCTGTGATTCTAGTCGAGTGAGAATTAGTGTAAACACAGAGAGGACTTCCCAGTGGGGAGACCAGGTTTCTCTCCGAATTCCTCCTGTAATGGGTAAGCTGGTATTCGCAAACAGCTCATCAATTTACACATTTTACAAACTGTCCCCAAGTTAGTACCTTCATCCAGTCAGGTATTAGAATTGACAAGGATGGTGAGATTTGAAATAAAGCTGAAACGAACCGTTCAGTGTGATACGAAACTTTCAGTGTGATATGAAGATTGCAGGAGACAGCTATACCTCAGTGTGTGAATGACATGACACTTTGTGAATATGACTGTCAGGGTTAGCGCTGAAAGATAGCAGAAACAATTGGGTTTTGTGACTGTCTAACACAGACTCGATCAATGATAGGTTACTGGATGGAAGTGCTTTCCCCCTAACTCCACTACTGGCTTTTCCCATCATATTTTTTGACGTTTAGTCAAAAGCAACCTTGGAGGTTGATATCTGTCACGTTGGTGGGGCAGGCTCTAAATGAGACCACTTTGCTGGCATCCTGGGCTTTCAGGAGGTTGGGGTGCAATTTCTAAAGGGCAAAAAAACAGAAAGAGATAAAGAGGATTCCCCCCCAACCCCCAACAGACAATCCTCCCCCCAACCCACCAGGGGGCTGTGACGTGGATAGTGCCAGGGTACTGCCCAGGTATGACCCTCTATCCCCCGGGGTCTGTATTACCTGTGCGCCCGAAATGATTCCCTTTGCCACGTCTGTGTTTGTCGAAAGCTATTGTAAACTTGGTTGGCCTGACACCATACCGCAGGAGGGTGACGGGATGGAACACGCAGTAATAGAGTTGGGAAGCCCACACTAATGAGATGGTAATATGTAGTAATGGGGATCCTGACCTTTCATGGTGGGGATTCTCTGCCCGTTGAAGTGGTGGAGGCTGCCTCGCTAAATATTTTCAAGACGCGAGTTGATGGGTTTTTGATAAGAGAAGGGATTAAGGGTTATGGGGAGAGGGCGGGAATGTGGAACTGAGCCACGACAGATCAGCCATGATCTTATTGAATGGCGGGGCAGGCTCGAAGGGCTAGATGGCCGACTCCTGCTCCTATTTCTTATGTTCTTACGTTCTAACCCCATCATGTTATTGGCTGGTGGTGGTGGCAGGGGGGGTGCAATTATAATAAGGAATCTTGGTTGATTGGTGTTTCCCATTGGATTCTCCATCCCCGCCGCCTTTCCTGAAAGCAGGGTTGCAAAATCCCCCCAGCTGTGTCTCCGTTCTCAGTGTTTTTGATGGGCGTGGGATTTATATAATTCCAGGCTAATCTATCAGGAAAACAACAAGTAACAGCAGCTATCTCACTGGAACCCAAGTTCCTGAGCAAGGCGCAGCCAGAGGGGGGGTGGGGTAGGGGGGAGTGCAATGTCCATTATATGATCAAACTCAATATCTGGTTAAGAATAGGCTTCAATCTGACAAAGTGACCCTAAATCATTCATATGATTTATTGAATCAAGGTCTAAAGATATGCAGGTTATGATTGGCCATGCTAAATTGATCCGAGTGTAAGGGGTTAGCAGGGTAAATTCCTGGGGTTATGGGGATGGGGCCAGGGTGGAATTGATGTCGGTGCAGACTCAATGGGCTGAGTGACCTCCTTCTGCACTGCAAGGTTTCTACGATTCTAAGATTTAAGTTTAGATTGCAGTGTGAGGGTAATGCTGAGATTCTTTCCCTGGGATAGATTCATGACTTACCTCAATAAAATGAGTCAATGATGGACATAATGAATAGTGTCTCAACATAATTCAACATTTATCATCAGAAATACGTTTCAGTGTGATCCATGTCGCCCTTAAGATTGTTTTTCATTTAACCCACCCTCCAGCAGTAAATTATTGTGCCAGTAACAGTGGGCCAAAACGACAAGGTGCTGGAAAATCTCAGCAGGTCTGACGGAACAGAGCTAACATTTTGATCCTGGATCACCCTTTCTGTGGAGAGGCAACAGAGCTAAGTCTAGATGACCGTTGGTCAGCGCTGTAACTGTGGGCTTGGTTTGAGTACTAAGGCATCACTCGCTTAACACCTGGTCAGTGGTACAGGTCCTCAACAAAAGAAAAGCACTGGGACTATTGCTTGTGGCGAGCTTTCAAACAGGTAAATTGGCCACGGATAATACATATGAATGTGAGAAAGAAGCTGTTATTATTTGTCTCAATTTTAATAGCCAAACGTTAGACTCATAATAAAGATTCATTGAGAGAGCTTGTTCTTTGAATCGTTAATCAGGAAAGATAAGAAATCCACTGAAGACACTGTCATGATCTTCTTGTCCCATCATGGCATTATAATCTGTTGGTTCAAGCCAAATCTTATCGTTAACCCTCAAGTGGAGAACCGCCCCTCCAGAACTAACCTGATCCATAGTGCCGTGATTACAGAAGCCAATTTTCTTCATCCCATTCATGTTGAGGTTAATGCATAAGTTATTATCTGATGTTGCATGGTACACAAAGTAATAATAGCCAGTTATGTTACAGGTGAACACACCTGTTTCGCTGTCGTAGTGGTTTTGTTCATTGGATATGATTTTGCTAAACCGGATATGGGAGTCTCGTGGTGGGTACTCATGCCCCCCTCTCTTTACAGAGAAGGCAGATTTCAGCGTGCTCTTGTGATCTCCTGATCTCCCCATTTCACCTTTGGCTCCCGGGTTACCTGGCTCTCCAATTTCTCCTGGGGGCCCCCGGCGACCTTGTTTTCCATTCGGGCCTGGGGGTCCTCGATCACCCTTTTCACCACCTTCACTCCGAAAGACACCAAAGCCAGGGTCCCCTGTCAAAAAGCATAAACACGAACGCTGAAAATAAAATCCATCTTGAGCCACTATGAGATGTTTCTGTGATGCGACAAGCTATTGTTTGAATTAAAGTGGTCCAGGCAAACCAATATTTTGTTGGTGCCAATCTCCAACCTGGTTAAAGAGGGAAAGTTAGTGGCAGAAAGGACATCTGGTTGTAACACTACCCACCAAATCAAAATCGTGCAAGACACATATTAAGGTGATTAACTGATCTAATGGTGACTCCATGTAACATGGGAAAAGCTGAGAATGCAAGGGAAGGGAAAAGTGGATTGAACCAGAAAATGGGACTAATTGGATTATTTTTTAAGAAAGGGATTGAGAGCCAAGAGATTGTCTGGTTTCTAGTGACGTACCTTCAGGACCAGCCCGAGGTTTGTCAGAACAGAAACGGCCCCCAGTTCCTTGAAATCAGAGCATACTGACCAATGTATTTATTAGTGAAATATCTGTCAACAAATCCAGAAAAGTTTGCCAGTCAGGTGGTAGACAGGAAGCTGGTGAACTTCCTGACTCCTTTCTGGTCATCTCATCTTAAACAATTCAAATCCATTCTTATAATCCTCACTTTACTGTCGCAACTTATAAACTTTTGAGATTGTGTGTTCATAGTTGTGATTAGGTAATGATGTGGATTTGACAGACACTATCCAATTGCAGGAATATTTTTAAATAAAGCAGTTGGCCATAGATTTCCCTACAGAGGCCACTCAGCCCATCGAGTCTGCACTGACAACAATCCCACCCTATCCCCGTAACTCCTCGTAATTTACCCTGCTAACCTCCCTAACGCTGAGGGGCAACTTAGCACAGCCAATTCACCGAAACCGTACATTTCTGGACTGTGGGAGCACCCGGAGGAAACCCATGCAGACACGGGGAGAATGTACAAAATCCACACAGACAGTCACTCAAGGCCGGAATCGAACCCGGTTCCTTGGCGCTTGAGGCAGCAGTGTTTGACACTGTGCTGCCCATATATCCTGATATATGTAGAAAATAGCTATTTGTAATACTTATACACAGGAAATCTCAATAAAGCTGAGGTTAGATTTTGGAGGAATCACGGTGTTGAGTGTGTGATTAAGGAGAGGGTTACCTTAAGCTGAGATGTGTTACAGTTTGGAATGAGCTGTTATGTAAGTGAGGCAAAGACTAAGGGAGCAACACAGTCACCACAATGACAGCAAGCTCCTGTTTACCTACCCTTGTTGAGATTATTTTCTAGTTGATGGGATGTGGGTATCTTTGGCAAGGCCAGGATTTATTGCCTATCATTCTTAACTGAGTGGTTAGAACATAAGAACATAAGAAATAGGAGCAGGAGTAGGCCATCTGGCCCTTCGAGCCTGCCCCGCCATTCAGTAAGATCATGGCTGATCTGTCGTGGCTCAGTTCCACCTTCCCGCCCTCTCCCCATAATTTAGTGAAAAATTAATAATCAATGATATCAACGTGGATTTGGCATCACTAGGTCATTCTGTGTTTACTGTATACTGTGTTTACGCCAGTCCAACGCCGGCATACCCACATCACTCTGGATAAGGCCAGAGTGGGTATCTTTCCTGCAGAAATGTGAGTGAATCAGTTGGGTTTGTTGATGAGAACCTGCCAGGTTATAGCCATGGATGGGGCAGTAGCACACTGTAATGTTACAGGACTAGTAACCCATGCACCAACGCTTTGGAAGCATCAGTTCAAATCCCACCATGGCAGCTGGGGGGAATTTAAATTCAATTAATGAACAAACCTGGAATGAAAAATTTGCTCTTATGAAACGACTGGGTTATAAAAGCCCATCTGGTTCATTGTTGTGTGGGAAGGAAATCTGCCGTCCATACCCGGTCTGGCCTGCATGTGATTTCAGACCAACAGCAATCTGGTTGACCCTGAAGTGTCCTCGGAAATGGTCAAGTCAGCAGTCAGCTGGCTCAATTAGTGAGGATGTGGGTATGCCGGCGTTGGACTGGCGTAAACACAGTAAAAAGTCTGACAACACCAGGTTTTAGTCCAACCGATTTATTTGATAATATTCTCACAAGCTTTCGAGGGGACTGCCTCTTCGTCAGGTGAATGGAGAGTTCTGACCTCAGACAGACAGAGCATATACTGTCTGTGCTTTATATGCTCTGTCTGTCTGAGGTCAGAACTCTCCATTCACCTGACGAAGAGGCAGTCCCCTCGAAAGCTTGTGAGAATATTATCAAATAAATCGGTTGGACTAAAACCTGGTGTTGTCAGACTTTTTACTCAATTAGTGAGGCCAATGTTACTCGTGTTCGAAGAGCCATAGAAAATTACAGCTCAGAAACAGGCCTTTTGGCCCTTCTTGTCTGTGCTGATCCATTTTTTGCCTAGTCCCACTGACCTGCACTTGGACCCTATCCCTCCACACCCCATGAACCCGTCCAAGTTTTTCTTAAATGTTAAAAGTGACCCCGCATTTATCCGGCAGCTCATTCCACACTCCCACCACTCTCTGTGTGAAGAATCCCCCCCCCTAATATTCCCTTGAAAGGAATAAATAATGCTTTCCCTGATATCAGTATCTGGGAACAGGGCAGGGTTAATGACACCTAATCAGCTCAGTGAATGTAAGTGGGTATCTCCCAGACACAAAAACAGGAACTGCTGAAAATCTCAACAGGTCTGGCAGCATCTGTGGAGACAGAATAGAGGCAACAATTGGGGAGAAGGCGGGAAAGTGGAACTGATCCACTTCAGATCAGCCATGATCTTATTGAATGGCGGGGCAGGCTTGAAGGGCTAGATAGCACACTCCTATTTCTTATGTTCTTATGAGTCTGGATGACCCTTTGTCAGAGCTTCTTCATCCAGGCTCCAGATCAGACCTGCTGAGATTTTCTCGCAGTTTCTGCTTTTTTTTTTCAGATTCGAGCATCCGCAGTATTTTACCACATATCCCAGGCCAGGTGCGTTGGTTGGTGAGGGTGAGGACAGTTATAAGAGGCAGCTTGAGTTGGGGGGAGAGCTGTACAGCAAGCGGAAAGTACTGATGACATGAGGCGCTGGTGAATGTTTTCATTGTAGGACCTTTCTGTCTCCCCAAATAGCAGCTCAGACCATATGGGCACCTTTGTAGAGCTGTGTTGAGCTGGGCGTCAGAGACCGATCTGGATTCAGATCACCCTGAGTAAAGGAAGTGGGAGCAGCGAGACCCCTGGCTAGTGTTATCCTCCCAGCTGTTCCCACCCAAACACCAATACCAGAGTGAGGTCCAAGCCAACGACTTCAGGATCTCATCCATCCAGCAGGTCCAACTGATCCCATCCCACGCTCTTCAATATGGAACTCTGCTAGAGCTCGATGAGGAAATTTGGGATCTGTTTCATCCCTAAATAGGAATAAATGGATCCATGTTGAAAAAAGGAAGATACCGAGTTGTTATTCGAGAGTGGGGCTAATTTTCAACTGCACTAGCAGAGAGCTGATGGGCCAAATGGTCTCTTTCAGTTCCACAGATGTACAGTTTGCTGTGTAAAATCCCATCACTCTGGGTTCTCACTGACACAGTTATAAGGTTGTATTGTACGTGTAAGAATAACAGATTTGGGTGTTTTGGTCTGAACCACTGGATTGTTCTTGGTGGTTCTTACCTGGTTCTCCTTTTGCTCCTTTAATGCCATCTTTGCCATCTTTGCCCGGTTTCCCGGGTAGTCCGTGACAACCGGGTACCCCAGGGATTCCAGCATTCATTTCGAAACCTTGGATCAATGAACTCAGCATCGACAGCAGGAACAGCAGAGGAATGTGACTGACTTCCATGGTGTGGTTAGAAAATCCCAAATAGGGGCTGGCAGAACAGGCTAGGAAACAGGGAGACCTGAATATTACTCAAAGAAACGTACACTGCACAATTAAAGAACACATTAGGTAGCGTTACACGGAATAAAACTCTAATTTTAAAGGATTAAATCTTTCATTATCAGCCACTTTGAATAAAAGGAGAAGTGATTTACATTGAAATTCTCTCCGTCATTTGCCTGTGTTTTGCTCCTTCTAGTGGCGAGTTTGTAATTGTGCCTCAGTGCAGATTTAACGAAAGGCACAGATTCCCAAACCGAGGGCCCTGGGGCTGGGCCCTCAGTATTTAACATCTGAGGTGGTAGTCATGGGCTGGACACTAACCCCAGTGGCGCATGTCCCAACTGGGGTCAAATATAGAACACATTGTAAATATTGTCGACATGTCTCCTCCCATCGGCCAGAGTGACTCGCCTTCTACTTAACTGACCAATGGACTAACAGCCTGCCAGGTGGACAGGTGGCAAACTCTCCCAACCCAGGAGCAAAGGGCAGGGAGGAAGGTGTGATCGTAGGAAACAGGAGAGGGAACAGCTCCCCCCCCCCAGCTCTGCCATCAGAGAAACCAGACAATAGAGCAGTGATCCTCTAAACCGCAGCTAGTTAAGAAAACGAGAGAAATGAAAGGAAGTTTCCAGGTGGCCTGGGATGAGAGATATGAGAACAGAGGACTGTCCAGAGCTCAGAGGGAGGCTGAGGTGCCAGAAAGCCTCTAAACTCTGATTCTCAAATTTGAGAGATTTTACTCCAGCTCGAGGAACATGGATTTCAGTATTAGTGGGAATTGGTGGTGAGACTTGCGAGTGTGTCGCATCCCTTTAGGCAAAAAAATCGAACGGGGTTGGTGCAAAATCCTGGAACTGATTCATTGTTAAAAGTGAAGTGGAAGCTTTGGTTAAACATGTCTTTTAAAAAACCTTGACTGGGTTTTGGAATGCAGCCTGCTAATGGAGAGCATTATTATAAGAGCAGAACTTGGGCAGGGGGGGGGTAGTAATTGAGTATTGTATTGCAATTTCGCCCCCGTGTTGTTAAAACTAATTAGCGGTTCTGTGACTCTGCTCTTTTACATTTGAGAAAAATGTAAAAATTCCGGTATTTTGAGCCAAGATTCAATTCTGGGATCTTCCTATTCAGTTATAACCTCAACTCGGATCATAACACTGTATTAAAGGTAATAGTGCAGAGTACAGTCTGACAGTATTTTGCCTAGCAACAGTCAAGAGTACAGTCTGACTATTAAAGGTAACAGTGCAGTGTACAGTCAAGCAGTATGTTGCTAGGTAACAGTCAAGTGTACAGTGTGGCTGTGTATTAATTTAGTAGCGCAGACTAAAACTTGACAAACCTGTGAGGTAACAGCAAAGATTACGGTCTGACTGTGCATTGATAAGTAATTAGTGCAGAATAGTCTGACAACATGTTGTTAGGCAAGAATGCAGAGTACAGTCTGACTGTGTATTGACAGTAACATTGCAACATACAGTCTGACTATATCGACTGTAATAGTGTAGAGTACAATCTGACTGTGTATTGACAGTAATAGCGCAGACTACAGTCTGCCTGTTTATTAATGGTAACAGTGCGGTGTGCAGTCTGCGTGTTGATGGTAATAGTGCAGAGTACAGTCTGTGTATTGACGGTAACAGTACAGTTTAAGTCTGACTGAACATTGATGGTAACAGTGCAAAGTACAGTCTGACTGTGTATTTACAGTAACCATGCAGGGTACAGTCTGACTGTGTATTGACAGTAACAGTACAGAGTACAGTCTGACTGTGTATTGATGGTAATAGTACAGTGTATAGTCTGACTGTGTATTGATGGTAATAGTACAGTGTACAGTCTGACTGTGTATTGACAGTAAAGTACAGTCTGTCTGTGTATTGACAGTAACCATGCAGAGTACAGTCTGACTGTGTATTGACAGTAACAGTACAGAGTACAGTCTGTCTGTCTATTGACAGTAACCATGCAGAGTACAGTCTGACTGTGTATTAATGGTAATAGTACAGTGTACAGTCTGACTCTGTATTGATGGTAATAGTACAGTGTGCAGTCTGACTGTGTATTTACAGTAACCGTGCAGAGTACAGTCTGACTGTGTATTGATGGTAACAGTGAAGATTACAATCTGACTGTGTATTGATTGTAATAGTACAGTGTACAATCTGACTGTGTATTGATGGTAATAGTGCAGTGTACAGTCTGACCATGTATTGACAGTAAAGTGCAGAGTACAGTCTGACTGTGTATTGATGGTAATAGTACAGAGTACAGTCTGTCTGTGTATTTACAGTAACCGTGCAGAGTACAGTCTGACTGTGTATTGATGGTGACAATGCAGAGTACACTCTGACTGTGTGTTGACGGTGACAATGCAGAGTACAGTCTGTCTGTGTATTGACGGTAACAGTACAGAGTACAGTCTGTCTGTGTATTTACAGTAACCGTGCAGAGTGCAGTCTGACTATGTATTGATGGTAATAGTACAGAGTACAGTCTGTCTGTGTATTTACAGTAACCGTGCAGAGTACAGTCTGACTGTGTATTGATGGTGACAATGCAGAGTACAGTCTGACTGTGTATTGATGGTGACAATGCAGAGTACAGTCTGACTGTGTATTGATGGTAATAGTACAGAGAACAGTCTGTCTGTGTATTTACAGTAACCGTGCAGAGTGCAGTCTGACTGTGTATTGATGGTGACAATGCAGAGTACAGTCTGACTGTGTATTGATGGTAATAGTACAGAGTACAGTCTGTCTGTGTATTTACAGTAACCGTGCAGAGTACAGTCTGACTGTGTATTAATGGTACTAGTACAGTGTACAGTCTGACTCTGTATTGATGGTAATAGTACAGAGTACAGTCTGTCTATTTACAGTAACCGTGCAGAGTACAGTCTGACTGTGTATTGATGGTGACAATGCAGAGTACAGTCTGACTGTGTATTGATGGTGACAATGCAGAGTACAATCTGACTGTGTATTGATGGTGACAATGCAGAGTACAGTCTGACTGTGTATTGATGGTAATAGTACAGAGTACAGTCTGTCTATTTACAGTAACCGTGCAGAGTACAGTCTGACTGTGTATTGATGGTGACAATGCAGAGTACAGTCTGACTGTGTATTGATGGTGACAATGCAGAGTACAGTCTGACTGTGTATTGATGGTGACAATGCAGAGTACAGTCTGACTGTGTAACCACGAGCACAGATGTATAGTTATGAATCACTAGAGGGCGTGAAGTCACCAATAGTTTTCTCAGACACTATTTCACATTCAGCTTCCTCAGGTTGCCGTTTTGCAATGTGAAACTTAGTTTAATCGATGTCGATGCCAGTGACAGACTTCAGCAAGACATGTTTGCAATGACAGTAACAATATAAGAACCACATCCAGCCTTTGACAGAATATAGGCTACTAAAATTGTCGCTGGCTGTGACAATTCTTAAATTACACCCTCCAAAGTCCATAATACCACATAATGTTAAACTCTTTAACAATAGCTTCACTTTATTCTGCAGTTTACATCAACCACATAAAATATTCTCTGCTTTACAAGCCTCTAGGGCTACCTTAATGTTTCATGACAAAGTTTCACAAGAAAACCGATGAACGATTATCTAGCAGTGAAGGGGTTAAGTTTCTATCAAGTTTTCAATCATGCCAAACTATTTATGTTATTTTAAACTAGTTAAAATTTTCACAGATTATTTCAGCAGAATTTTATTTAAGAGATTAAGTTCCTACCTTATTGTATCTTGAAAGGTTTGAAGGAGTGCGCTCGGAGCAGACTTTAACAGACTCTCAGCAGTTTGCACAATTCTGAATGTTCTTGGTTAACCTGGAGCTTCTGGGAGGGAGGGAGGGAGAGAGGGAATCGTGATGCAAGAGAGCTGTTCATGCCAAGCACTCTGCCTGAACGTTGTTAATGCCAACTTTCAGTTCCCTGTTTTCTTACTTCTATTATTCTTGGCACCGATATTATTTGTAAAAGCATTTGTTATTTAATTTCAGCTAAGGATGAGAAAAATATGGTAATTTCAAGCCCAACCTATTTATTTCACTGTGTTTGTCACTTTGTAGTGAAGTGAAACATATGGACAGAAAGTGCATTAACTCCCAAAACCCCAGATATCCTCATGAACGAGGTATTAAAGCATTTGAAGAAGTCTGAAGATACCGTGTTCTGTCTGAACAGTTTTTCGAACAGTTTTGTGAATAGTTTGGGAGCAGATTGATGGGAACATTGAGGCCCTAATCGAACATTACCCCAGGGCAAGAGTAAAGAAGGAAAATTAACATTTTTATAATGCTTCACGCAGCCACCAGACTTTTCAAAACTCTTCACTGGCAATGAAGATTTTTTTTTAAGTATGGCTGTTGTAGGGAACACAGCAAGGGAGATGTGCACAGCACGATCCCACTAACGTGACAATAATCAGTTAGTCTACGTGAGTGACATTCTGGTGACATTGTCTCTGTTAGACAGTGCACCGTGCTAACATTCTCCCAGCTCAGTCAGAAAGATCTTAGCTCAAGTTCTATCCCAGTGATTGGAGCTGACAGTTTGCTGCAGTGCTGAGGGAGTGCTGCACAGTTGGAGATGCTGCCTTTTGGTTAAGATATTTAATCAAGAGCATTTCCCTCTGCTTCGGCTGGATGTGAAAGATCCCATGGCACGATTTTGAATCAAAACTGAGGGTGTAAGTCAAACAGGTAGGGAGGTCATGAAACCTTTAAAGATTAAAGAGGAGGAGGTGCTGGCTGTCTTGAGGTAAATCAGAGTGGATAAATCCCCAGGACCGGACAGGGTATTCCCATTGGCCTTGAGGGAGGCTCGTGTTGAACTTGCAGGGGCCCTGGCAGACATATTTAAAATGTCAGTATTCACGGGGGGAGGTGCCGGATGATTGGAGGGTGGTTCATGCTGTTCAGTTGTTTAAAAAAGGTTCCAAAAGAAATCCAGGAAATTATAGGTCAGTAAGTTTGACATCGATGGCGGGCAAGTTATTGGAAGTTGTGATAAGGGATAGGATCGACAAATATTTGGATAGACAGGGACTTATTAGGGAGAGTCAACATGGCTTTGTGTGTGGTAGGTCATGTTTGACCAATCTATTCGAGTTTTTTGAGGAGGTTACCTGGAAAGTGGATGAAGGGAAGGTGGTGGATGTTGTCTACCTGGATTTCAGCAAGACCTTTGACAAGGTCCCTCATGGGAGGTTAGTTAGGAAGGTTCAGTCACTAGGTATACATGGGGAGGTAGTAAATTGGATTAGACACTGGCTCAATGGAAGAAGCCAGACAGTGGTTGTGGAGGATTGCTTCTCTGAGTGGAGGCCTGTGACTAGTGGAGTGCCACAGGGATCGGTGTTGGGTTCATTGTTGTTTGTCATCTATATCAATGATCTGGAAGATAATGTGATAAATTGGATCAGCAAATTTGCTGATGATACAAAGATTGGAGGTGTAGTGGACAGTGAGGAAGGTTTGTAAAACTTACAGAGGGATTTGGACCAACTAGAAAAATGGGCTGAAAAATGACAAGTGGAATTTAACGCATACAAATGTGAGGTATTGCACTTTGGAAGGACAAACCAAAGTAGAACGTACAGGGTAAATGATAGGACTCTGAAGAGTGCAGTTGAACAGAGGGATCTGGGAATACAGGTACAGAATTCCCTAAAAGTGACGTCACAGGTGGATAGGGTCGTAAAGAGTGCTTTTGGTACATTGGTCTTTATAAATCGGAGTATCGAGTATAAAAGTTGGAGTGTTATGGTAAAGTTATATAAGGCATTGGTGAGGCTGAATTTAGAGTATTGTGTACAGTTTTGGTCACCTAGTTACAGGAAAGATGTAAATAAGGTTGAAAGAGTGCAGAGAAGGTTCACAAGGATGTTGCTGGGACTTGAGAAGCTGAGTTACAGAGAGAGATTGAATAGGTTAGGACTTTATTCCCTGGAGAATGAGGGGAGATTTGATAGAGGTGTATAAGATTTTGATGAGTATAGATAGAGTGAATGCAAGCAGGGTTTTTCCACTGAGGTTAGGGGAGAAAAAAACCAGAGGGCATGGGTTAAGGGTGAAAGGAGAAAAGTTTAAAGGGAATATTAGGGGGGTCTCTATCACACAGAGAGTGGTGGGAGTGTGGAATGAGCTGCCGGATAAAGTGGTAAACTTTTAACATTTAAGAAAAACTTGGACGGGTTCAAGAATGAGAGGGGTGTGGAGGGATAGGGTCCAAGTGCAGGTCAGTGGGACTAGGCAAAAAATGGTTCGGCAACAGACAAGAAGGGCCAAAAGGCCTGTTTCTGAGCTGTAATTTTCTATGGTTCTATTTTCTATGATTGATCTGGCCTAGACTAAAGATAGACTAAATTATAATTAGTCTATCTATTGGTCTATAATCTAAACGAGATTATTTGGTTATTATTTCACTGCTAATATAATGTAGAACTTGCAGAGTACAAATTTACTCCTGCCTTTCTTATATTGCAACAATAACGACACTTTAAAACGTTCTGGTGTGCTTTTGAACACTTTGAGTTTGTGAATGGTATGATATAAGGTTACATCTTTCCTCGGATTAAACATATTGAGACAATGCAATGTCCTTCAATTATGAATGGTTTACTAACTATACAGAAGAAAACAGCAAAGAATCAGTGTTCCTGATATTTGCTGCTGCACCAGTTTTGCCACACACTTTCTCACTAATGTTTAAAGTAGTGTAAGTGATGTAAAATATTAACCAATGTCTTATTGGCTGTACAGTACAAAACTGGGACCTTGTTGACTTTTGGAATTACAAATTGCAGTTTAGGATATGTTGTATTGACTGTCCTGGACCATGACATGTTCAGAGTTGAGGAACTCTTTTGATAATTAAACATTGTGTGTGTGAGATAAATCATTGTATGATTGAGTTTTTGATGCAGATGGAGGATGAGAAAGTAGGGTCCTGGACCTGTGTCCTCTGTTTGAACAGAGGGGAGTATGATAGGATGAGAGAGGAATTGGCGAATGTAGATTAGGGGCGCAGATTGGTCAGTAGGACTGCTGAGGAACAGTGGAGGATCTTTAAGGAGATCTTTTTCGGTGCTCAGCAGAAATATATTCCAATGGTAAAGAAGGATCGTAGGAGAAGGGATAATCAGCCGTGGTTATCGAAGGAAATAAAGGAGAGTATTAAATTAGAAGCTGATGAGTTCAGAGTGGCTAAAAGTAGTGGGCGAGTAGAAGATTGGGAGAAGTTTAAAAATCAACAAAGATTGACTAAGAGGTTGATAAAGAAAGGAAGGATAGACTATGAAGCTAAACTAGCTCTAAATATAAAAAAGGGCAGTAAGAGTTTTTATAAATATATAAAGAAGAGGAGGCTGGCTAGAGTGAATGTTGGACCCTTAGAGGATGAGAGGGGGGATTTAGTTGTGGGCGATGAGGAAATGGCTGAGGCCTTAAATAAGTTTTTTGCCTCGGTCTTCACGGAGGAGGACGTGAATAGTTTGCCAGGTATTAAAGATAGAAGGATGGTAGGAGTTGAGGGTCTGGATGCAATTACTGTCACTAGAGGTAGTGCTTGATTGACTAGTGGGACTGATTGTGGACAAGTCCCCAGGACCGGATGGAATGCATCCCAGGGTTCTGAAGGAAATGGCAGAGGTGATAGTGGATGCCTTAGTGATTATTTACCAAACTTCGCTGGATTCCGGGGAAGTGCTGGAAGATTGGAAAACGGTTAATGTTACGTCGCTGTTTAAAAAAGGTAGCAGGCAAAAGACAGGGAATTATAGGCCGGTTAGTTTAACGTCTGTAGTTGGAAAAATGCTTGAATCTGTCATCAAAGACGAAATAGCGAGGCATCTTGAGAAGAATTGTTTGATAGAGCAGACGCAGCACGGATTCGTTAAGGGGAAGTCGTGTTTGACGAATTTATTGGAATTCTATGAGGATGTGACTTGTGCGGTGGATAGAGGGGAACTGGTGGATGTGGTGTTTCTCGATTTTTAGAAGGCGTTTGATAAGGTGCTGCACAAAAGGTTGCTTCAGAAGGTTAGAGGGCATGGAGTTGAGGGTAAGGTGTTAGCGTGGATAGAGGATTGGCTGCCTAATAGGAGGCAGAGAGTTGGTATCAATGGGTGCTATTCGGATTGGCGGTTGGTGACTAGTGGAGTGCCCCAGGGGTCGGTGCTGGGGCCTCAGCTATTTACCACTTATATCGATGATCTGGAGGAGGGGGCTGAGTGTAGGGTGTCGAAATTTGCTGATGACACGAAGATGAGTGGAAAAGCAAATTGTGTGGAGGGTGTGGAAAGTCTGCAGAGGGATCTGGATAGGCTGAGTGAGTGGGCAAGGACCTGGCAGATGGAATACAATATTAGCAAGTGTGAGGTTATCCACTTTGGCAGGAATAATAGTAGGAGGGATTACTATTTAAAGGGCGAAAAGCTGCAGCATGTTACGGTGCAGAGGGACCTCGGGGTCCTTGTGCATGAGTCGCAAAAACCCAGTCTGCAGGTGCAGCAGGTGGTCAGGAAGGCGAATGGGATGCTGGCCTTCATAGCGAAGGGGATAGAATATAAAAGTAGGGAGGTCTTGCTGCAACTGTACAGGGCACTGGTGAGGCCACAGCTGGAGTACTGTGTGCAGTTTTGGTCACCTCACTTACGCAAGGATATTTTGGCCTTGGAGGGAGTGCAGAGGAGGTTTACTAGGCTGATACCGGAGATGAGGGGGTTGGACTATGAAGAGAGACTAAATAGACTGGGTCTGTACTCGTTGGAGTTTAGAAGGATGAGGGGGGATCTTATAGAGACGTATAAGATAATGAAGGGGATGGATAGGGTAGAGGTAGAGAGATTCTTCCCGTTCAGAAAGGATAGCAGGACTAGAGGGCACAGCCTCAAGATAAGGGGCGTTCAGTTTAGATTGGAGTTGAGGAGGAACTTCTTCACTCAAAGGGTGGTGAATCTGTGGAATTCTCTGCCCGTTGAAGTGGTGGAGGCTACCTCTCTGAATATTTTTAAGACACGGGTAGATAGGTTTCTGATAGACAAGGGAATTAAGGGTTATGGGGAGAAAGTGGGAAAGTGGAACTGATCCACTTCAGATCAGCCATGATCTTATTAGAACATAGAACATAGAACATAGAACATTACAGCACAAACAGGCCCTTCGGCCCTCGAGTTGCGCCGATCGCATCAACCCCACCAATCTATAGACCTATCTATAACCCCCAATCCCATTAAACCCCATATACTCATCCAGAAGTCTTTTAAAAGACCCCAGCGAGTTCGCCTCCACCACCGACGACGGCAGCCGATTCCAATCACTCACCACCCTCTGAGTGAAAAACTTACCCCTAACATCACCTCTGTACCTCCCTCCCCGCACCTTAAATCTGTGTCCCCTCGTAGCGACCATTTCAACCCGGGGAAATAGCCTCTGAGAGTCCACCCTATCTATTCCTCTCAACATTTTATAAACTTCTATCAGGTCGCCTCTCAACCTTCGCCTCTCCAGGGAAAAGAGTCCCAGCTCCCTCAACCTATCTTCATAAGGCATGCCTCCCAGTCCAGGCAACATCCTTGTAAATCTCCTCTGCACCCTTTCAATAGCTTCTACATCTTTCCTATAGTGAGGCGACCAGAACTGCGCACAGTACTCCAAATGAGGCCTGACAAGGGTCCTGTAAAGTTGCAGCATTACCTCCCGACTCCTAAACTCAATCCCTCGATTAATGAAGGCCAGTACACCATACGCCTTCTTGACCACCTCCTCCACCTGCGAGGCCGATTTAAGAGTCCTGTGAACCCGGACCCCGAGATCCTTCTGCTCTTCAACGCTACTAAGACCCCTGCCCTTAATAGTGTACTCGTTCATCCCGTTGGTTCTGCCGAAATGGACTACTACACATTTATCCGCGTTGAAGTCCATCTGCCACTTCTCCGCCCATTCCTGCATCCTATCTATGTCCTGCTGCAACTTTTGACATCCTTCCAGACCATCCACAACACCGCCGACCTTCGTGTCATCAGCGAACTTGCTAACCCATCCCTCCACTTCCTCATCCAGGTCATTTATGAAAATGACAAACAACAAGGGTCCCAGAACAGATCCCTGGGGCACCCCACTGGTGACTGACCTCCATTCCGAAAAAGACCCATCCACAACCACTCTCTGCCTTCTGCAGGCAAGCCAGTTCTGGATCCACAAGGCCAAAGGCCCTTGGATCCCATGCCCTCTCACCTTCTCAAGAAGTCTTGCATGGGGGACCTTATCAAAAGCCTTGCTGAAGTCCATGTACACTACGTCCACGGCACTTCCTTCGTCAATGTGTTCAGTCACATTATCGAAGAACTCAACTAGGCTCGTAAGGCACGACCTGCCCTTGACAAATCCATGCTGACTATTCCTGATCATGTCAAACCTCTCCAAATGGTCGTAAATCTTGTCCCTCAGAAGCCTCTCCATCAGCTTACCAACCACTGAGGTCAGACTCACCGGGCGGTAATTTCCCGGGCTATCTCTGTTCCCTTTCTTGAAAATAGGGACTACATCCGCAATCCTCCAATCTTCCGGAACCTCTCCCGTCTCCATTGACGACGCAAAGATCATCGCCAAGGGCTCTGCAATCACTTCCCTGGCCTCCCACAGTATCCTGGGGTACATCCCATCTGGTTCCGGCGACTTATCTACCTTGATAGAATTCAAAAGTTCTAACACATCCTCCTCTTTAATGTCCACGTACTCAATCTTTTCCACCTGCTGCAAGTCCATAGCAAGATCTCCCAAATCAGCTTCCACTGTGAATACTGATGCAAAGTACTCATTAAGCACCTCCGCCATTTCTTCTGGTTCTACACAGACCTTTCCCCCTTCATCTTTTATAGGTCCTATCCTTTCCCTTCTCACCCTTTTACCTTTCACATACTTATAGAAGGCCTTGGGATTTTCTTTAATCTTACCCGCCAAGGTCTTCTCATGACCCCTTCTGGCTCTCCTAATTTCCCTTTTAACCTCCTTTCTACAGTCCTTATATTCTTCAAGATCCTTAACCTCTCCTAGTTCCCTGAACCTTTTGTATACCTTCCTTTTCCTCCTGACTAGGTTCAACACAGCCTTCGTGCACCACGGTTCCCGCGACCTACCAAAACCCCCTTGCCTTATCGGAACATTGTCATGCAGAGCGCTAGACAAACATTCCTTGAATATCCGCCACCTTCCTTCGGTACTCTTCCCTAAGAATGCCTCCTTCCAGTTTATTTGTCCAAGTAACTTCCTGACTTCTTCGTATCTCCCCTTATTGAATGGCGGGGCAGGCTCGAAGGGCTAGATGGCCTACTCCTGCTCCTATTTCTTATGTTCTTATTCTCTGACATTCCCCACAGGATACCTGGAAATGCTCGGACTGTAGACAGACAGACTGTAAGGAGATAGAGAGCATGAGAAAAGATTCCCCTCTCGAAACCCAACTCAGATTCCATATTGCCTCAGTCCATTTGCTTTTTCAGTAAACAGACTGACTCGTTCAGATTTTGTACTCCAAAGTTTCTGCCTTCGTGGAATGTTTCATGTTATTAATTATTCTTGTTCAGTGCACCTTCAGTCTGGCCCAGTTGCGGCTCCCCACCCACAGGAATATAATTGATTCTTAGCAGCTTTTGTCTGACCAATCACTCCGTTGTGTCAAATCACTGCAAAGAAATTTTTTTAAGGATTGGAACTGGACAGACGATGTGAGATTGACTGAGATACCGGAAAGGACAAAGGACAATGGCACACCATGTGGCAACTCCGGAAAGTCCTCCTGAGAAACTGCCAGGGATTTGTACCATAACTGGGAGTAAAACAGCCTGATGTAGTCGTACTGACAGAATCATACCTTACAGACAATGTCCCGGACATCACTGTCACCATTCCTGGGAATGTCATCGTAGAATCCTACAGCGCAGAAGGAGGCCATTCAGCCCATCGGGTCTGCACCGACCAGAATTCCACACACTCCTTATCCCCATAACCCTAACCCTAACCCTGGCTAGTCCCCCTGATCCTAAGGGGCAATTTATCATGGCCAATCCACCTAACCCACACATCTTTGGAGGGCGGGAGGAAATCAGAGCATCCAGAGGAAACCCGCGCAGAGAACGTGCAAACTCCACACAGTGGCTCAAGCTAAGAATCAAACCCAGGTCCCTGGCACTATCATAGAATCATAGAACCCTACAGTGCAGAAAGAGGCCCTTCGGCCCATCGAGTCTGCACCGAACACAATCCCACCCAGGCCCTATCCCCATATCCCTACATATTATACCCACTAATCCCTCTAACCTACACATCTTTGGACACTAAGGGGCAATTTCTTAGCATGGCCGATCAACCTAACCTGCACATCTTTGGACTGTGGGAGGAAACCGGAGTACCCGGAGGCTAATCACTGTGCCACCATGCTGCCCATGTCCAGTTCCACCGGTAAGAAAGACCCAGCAGAGTGGTATACAGTCAGGAGGGGGTTGTCCTGGGAGTCCTCAACATCTTCTCCAGGTACCATGAAATCTCCAGGTCAAACATAGGCAAGGAAACCTTCCTACTGATTACCTCGCACTGTTACCCCCCGTAGCTGATGAATCAGTTCTCCTCCGTATTGAACACCACATGGAGGAAACTCTGAGGGTGGTAAGGATGCAGAATCTACTCTGGGTGAGGGACCTCAGTGTCCAAGAATGGATCAGTAATTCCATCACAAGCTGGTCCAGGACTGTGACGGGTGGCAAGTGTTAGAATGTAACCGGTGACAACTTTGCGTTGGATGGAATGTGACCAATGGTAACAAGCTGTAAGAGTCAGCTGACCCAGTAAACCATGGAACCAATTACAGAATGATCTGATGGTCAGCTGACCAGCTGACTCATTATAAATAAGAAGCTGTTTGGAATTGTGAGATTGCCCAGGGCAGAGATCCCAAGTTTGGAGTAATGATGTTTCTATATTAAACCTTTCCTTTGATTTAGAAGTTGGAGTAAGTTCTGTTATATTTTTATTGTCTGCATTTGAAGAGTTCCTTCTGAAGAAACAATGAGGGAACCAACAAGAGGGAAATGTCCGCTTTATCTTGTCCTCAATAGTCCAGCTGTCAAAGATGCGTTACCCAGGATTGTATGGTCGGAGTGATTACCGCACATTCCTTGTGGAGACAAAGTCCCGTCTTCACATTGAGGATACCCTCCATTGTGTTGTGTGAGCACCATGATTAGACCAAATCTAGCAGCTCAAAACTGGGCATTCGTGAGGTGCTGTGGGCCAGCAGCAGCAGCAGAATTGTACTCAAACACCATCTGTAACATCATGGCTCAAAGTATCTCCCACTCTGACATTACCACCAAAGCAGGGATGAATCTGATTTGAATCCTAGTTCAAAGGGGACTGCAGGAGAGTGTTTATGTATGTGTATTCAAATTAGAAGAAGGATTAGATGATTTGGCCCCTCGAGTCTTCTCTGCCGATTAGGAAGATCATAGTTGACTTGGCTCTGGCCTCAAGACCACATTCTTCCCACTGACGATATCTTTTGACTCCCTCATTAGTCAAGTCAAGAATTTATCTAGGTTTCTGCACTGTTGGATTCTATGATTCTACTTAAAATTATTCAATGACCTTGTCTATACCCCTCTCTGGGGAAGAGGGTTCCAAAAATTCTCAATCCTCTGAGAGAGAGAATTTGGCTCATCTCAATCTTAAATGGGAGACCTCTTGTTTTTAAACTGTGTCCCCCCAGTACTAGACTCCCCCACAAGGGGAAATATCCTTTTAACAACAATGCCTGCAGCAGCACCTGACAAAAAGTGGGATGCTGACCTGGTGAAGGTACAGCAAAGGAGGACTTGCAAACACTCTCAGCAGCATGTTATAGACAGGGCTAAGTGATCATACAGCCAATGAATCAAATCAAAGTCCTGCCACATCCAGGCCTATCCTCGACGCAGCAGTGTAAAAGATAAAACTGAAGCATTCACGGCAATGTTCTGCCAGAAGTGCCGAGCAAATGATCCATTTCAGCCTCCTCCAGGGATCCCCAGCATCACAGACGTTAGTTTTCAGCCAATTTGATTCACTCTACATGACAGCAAGAAATAGCCAAAGCCCAAGATACTTTGGGCCATGATGTTACAAATGGTGTTTGAGTACAATTCTGCTGCTGCTGCTGGCCCACAGTGCCTCACGAATGCCCAGTTTTGAGCTGCTAGATTTGGTCTAATCATGGTGATCACACAACACAATGGAGGGTATCCTCAATGTGAAGACGGGACTTTGTGCTGGATATTTTAGAGGGTTTGAAAATAGATAAGTCCCCTGGTCCAGATGGGATTTACCCTAGGATTCTTTGGGAGGCAAGAGGGGTGATTGCGGAGCCTCTGGCTCTGATCTTCTATATAGATATAGATCTGTTAGATAGATCTGTACATAGATCTGTTAGATCTGTTAGATAGATTGTACATAGATCTGTTAGTCTCTGGTATAGTACCAGAAGATTGGAGGACAGCAAATGTTGTCCCATTGTTTAAGAAGGGGAGAAGGGACTTCCCTGGGAATTATAGACCGGTGAGTCTTACTTCTGTGGTGGGTAAGGTTTTGGAAAGGATTATTAGAGACAGGATTTATAGTTATTTGGAAAGTAATGAGTTGATTAGAGACAGTCAGCATGGTTTTGTAGCGGGTAGGTCATGCCTTACTAACCTTATTGAGTTATTTGAGAAAGTGACCAAAGAGGTGGATAGGGGTAAGGCAGTTGATGTGGTGTATATGGATTTTAGCAAGGCGTTTGATAAGGTTCACCATGGTAGGCTTCTGCAGAAAATGCAGATGTATGGGATTGGGGGTGATCTAGGTAATTGGATCAGGAATTGGCTAGCAGATAGGAGACAGAGAGTGGTGGTTGATGGGAAATATTCGTCATGGAGTTCGGTTACAAGTGGTGTGCCTCAGGGATCTGTTTTGGGGCCACTGCTGTTTGTAATTTTTATTAATGATCTGGATGAGGGTATAGTTGGGTGGATTAGTAAGTTTGCTGATGACACCAAAGTCGGAGGTGTGGTAGATTGTGAGGAAGGGTGTCATAGTTTGCAGGATGACTTAGAAAGGTTGCAGAGCTGGGCTGAGAGGTGGCGGATGGAGTTTAATGTGGAGAAGTGTGAGGTAATTCATTTCGGTAGGAATAACAGATGTGTTGAGTATAGGGCTAATGGGAGGACTTTGAATAGTGTGGAGGAGCAGAGGGATCTAGGTGTATGTGTACATAGATCCCTGAAAGTTGGGAATCAAGTAGATAAGGTTGTTAAGAAGGCATACGGAGTTTTGGCGTTTATTGGTAGGGGGATTGAATTTAGGAGTCGCAGCGTCATGATGCAACTGTACACATCTCTGGTGCGGCCACACTTGGAGTTTTGTGTGCAGTTCTGGTCCCCACATTACAGGAAGGATGTAGAGGCTTTGGAGAGGGTGCAGAGGAGGTTTACCAGGATGTTGCCTGGTATGGTGGGGAGGTCCTATGAGGAGAGATTGAGAGATTTGGGGTTGTTTTCGCTGGAAAGAAGGCGGCTAAGAGGGGATCTCATTGAAACATATAAGATGATTAGAGGTTTAGACAGGGTAGATAGTGACAGCCTTTTTCCTAGGATGGAGAAAGCTAGCACGCGGGGGCACGATTTTAAATTAAGGGGGGGTAGTTATAGGACAGATGTCAGGGGTAGGTTCTTTACCCAGAGGGTGGTGAGGGACTGGAATGCCCTGCCAGCTGCAGTTGTAAATGCACCTAGTTTGGGGGCGTTTAAGAGATCTGTGGATAGGTTTATGGATGAAAAGGGATTGGTATAGGCTAGTGGGTCATTGTTTTGTAACTGGTCGGCGCAACATCGTGGGCCGAAGGGCCTGTTCTGCGCTGTAATGTTCTATGTTCTATGTTCTATGTTCTATGTTCTATGTTCTATTGGATATTGCCAAGGCAATGGACCTGGACAACATTCCACTTGGAGGAATCACTGAGGGTATTAAAGGCACAGAATGTACCCTGGGTGGGGGACATCACTGCCCATTACCAAGGATGGATCAGTAATTCCACCACATACTGAGCTGGTTGGATCCTAAACACAGTAAAAAGTCTGACAACACCAGGTTTTAGTCCAACCGATTTATTTGATAATATTCTCACAAGCAAGCAAGCTTTCGAGGTTACCCTCTTCGTCAGGTGAATGGAGAGTTCTGGCCTCAGACAGAGCGTATAAAGCACAGACAGTTTAGAGATTGCTGATTAGAATGCGAATCCTTACACCTAACCTGCTGTTCAAGTCTTAAAGTGGCTGATAATGTGAGTGGAAGGAGCACTGATCACAGTTTAAAGAGATGTGTATTGTCTCCAGACAGTACAGTAAGTGAGGTTTTGCAAACCCAGGCAAGCCACGGGGGTTACAGATAGTGCGACATGAACCCAAGATCCCTGTTGAGACCGTCCTCATGTGTGCGGAACTTGGCTATCAGTCTCTGTTCAGCGACTCTGCGCTGTCGTGTTCCAACGCCGGCAAACCCACATCATGGATCCTAAAGGACATTGCTGTTAGTCTGGGACTGGACAGGTGGAGAGAGAATAGTTCTGAACTCTCCAGAACTACCCATTCCCTAAACCAATCTTTTCCTGTACAGCTACCATGCTGGCAACTATCCAGCAATGTGGAAAATTACCCAGGCATGTCCTTTACAAAACAAACAGGACAAATGCTAACTGGCTGATTGTCACCCCATCAGCCAACTCTCAATCTTGAGCCAAGTTGCGATCAAGTGAGATTTACACAACAATAAGCCGATCACCAATCCTCAGATAAGGTATAGAACATAGAACATTACAGCGCAGAACAGGCCCTTCGGCCCACGATGTTGCACCGACCAGTTACAAAAACAATGACCCACTAACCTAAACCAATCCCTTTTCGTCCATAAACCTATCCACGGATCTCTTAAACGCCCCCAAACTAGGAGCATTTACAACTGCAGCTGGCAGGGCATTCCAGTCCCTCACCACCCTCTGGGTAAAGAACCTACCCCTGACATCTGTCCTATAACTACCCCCCCTTAATTTAAAATCGTGCCCCCTCGTGCTAGCTTTCTCCATCCTAGGAAAAAGGCTATCACTATCTACCCTGTCTAAACCTCTAATCATCTTATATGTTTCAATGAGATCCCCTCTTAGCCGCCTTCTTTCCAGCGAAAACAACCCCAAATCTCTCAATCTCTCCTCATAGGATCTCCCCACCATACCAGGCAACATCCTGGTAAACCTCCTCTGCACCCTCTCCAAAGCCTCTACATCCTTCCTGTAATGTGGGGACCAGAACTGCACACAAAACTCCAAGTGCGGCCGCACCAGAGTTTTGTACAGTATGGCTGCTTCCCTTCATCAGAAGTTCAGCAGTGGGGATGTTTGCTGATGATGGCACAATTCTCAGCATCATTTGCTACTCCTGAGATACTGAAACAATTCAAATCCGCGTGCAACAAAATGTGGACAATATCCCAGCTTGGATGACAAGAAGCAATAACATTCATGGCACACAAGTCCCAGTCAATGGCATCTCCAGTAAGAGAGAGCCTATCCATTACCCCTTGCCGATCAATGGCATTTCCATCATTAAATCCCTTGCTATTTAACATGCCAGAGGTTACCCTTGACCAGAAACTGAACTGGATTCGCCATATAAATACTGTGGCTACAACAGCAGGTCAGAAGCTGGGAATCTTACAGTGAGTGACTCACCTCCTGACTCCCCAAAACCTGTCCACCATCTACAAGGGAGGTTGTGCCTTACGAATCTATTGGAATTTTTTGAAGAGGTGACAAAAACGGTTGACGAAGGACAAGCCGTTGATGTTGTCTATATGGATTTCAGTAAGGCGTTTGACAAGGTCCCTCACGGTAGGCTGATAGAAAAGGTGAAGGCTCATGGGATACAAGGCCAGGTATGTCGATGGGTGGAGAACTGGCTTGGGAGGAGGAGACAGCGGGTAGTAGTGGAGGGCTCCTTTTCCAATTGGAGGTCTGTCACCAGTGGGGTACCGCAGGGCTCGGTACTAGGACCTCTACTATTTGTAGTATATATTAATGACTTGGAAGAGGGGGTAGGTGGTGTGATCAGCAAATTTGCCGAAGACACTAAGATGGTTGGATTGGCGGGTACTGAGGAGCAGTGCTTGGCAATGCAACAGGACATAGATAGGCTGGTAGATTGGGCAGATAGATGGCAAATGGAATTTAATCCGGAGAAATGCGAGGTGATGCACTTTGGCCGGAATAATGTGGAAGGGAGTTATATGATAAAAGGTAGAACTATCCGGAGTATAGATACGCAGAGAGACCTGGGGGTGCAGGTACACAAGTCCCTGAAGGTGTCAGTGCAGGTGCAGAATGTGATGAGGAAAGCGTATGGCATGTTAGCCTTCATTGGAAGGGGTATAGAATATAAGAGTAGGAGTCTGATGTTGCAGTTGTATAGAACGTTGGTTAGGCCTCACCTGGAGTACTGCGTCCAGTTCTGGTCGCCGTACTACCGGAAGGATGTAGAGATCCTGGAGAGAGTGCAGAGGAGATTTACCAGGATGTTGCCTGGTCTGGAAGGGCTGTCTTATGAGGAAAGATTGAACGCACTTAGGCTGTTTTCCCTTGAGAGACGTCGGCTGAGGGGGGATCTAATAGAGGTTTATAAGATTATGAAGGGGACAGATAGAGTAAATGGTGATAAGCTTTTTCCGCTATTAGAAATGGATAGAACGAGGGGTCACGGGCTTAGGGTGAGGGGGGCTAGATATAAGACTAATATTAGAGGGCAGTTTTTCACACAAAGGGTAGTGGGGATGTGGAATGCACTGCCGAGTAAGGTGGTGGAAGCAGGCATGCTAGGGTTGTTCAAGAGTCAATTGGACAGCCACATGAGCGGTCTACATATAGGGGGATATAGCAGGCCTTACTAAGCATTGTAGGCTTGGGGTCAGTTTTAGCCTCAGGGATATAGAGTCTTTTAATAATGAAATTTTTTCCACAGGCATTTAAGTCCAGCAAGGGGCATGCGGGCGGCAGGTTGTGGTGGGCTGCTCTTGGATATTGCTTCGGGAGTTGCCTACTGCTTCATGTCGTTGGTGTGCGTAAACTGGACCATCTCGAGGGCATCATGACAGCTCAGAGGCTATCTCTGTTGCTGTGCGGACACATGGATTTGGGCCTGTGTCCGTGGGAGTTTGCGCGTTCTCCCCGTGGTTGCGTGGGTTTCCTCCGGGTGCTCCGGTTTCCTCCCACATCCCAAAAATGTGCTTTTAGGCTGATTGATTGGGTAACAAATTGTCCCTATATTGGACCTCCCTGATCCTCACACATTAGGCATAGACTAAAATCATGAATAGGTCACTGACAATGGGACGGCGGCGCGGGCTCGTTGGGCCGAAGGGCCTGTTTCCTGTGCTGTGTTGTTCTTTGTTCTTTGTTCTTTGTACAAGGCACGGGTCAGGAGTGTGATAGAATACAAGACCAGAACAGAAACAGAAAAGCCTGACAGCATCTGTGGTGAGTCTGGAGTCATTGAGCTCAACAACTTCAGAGTCTGAAATCTCCCCTCCTTCCCATTTCCATTCATTTTATTTCACTTCTTATTCACATTTCATTCATCCATTCATCCATTTTTATCACTTTTCACGTGGGGCGGCACGGTAGCACAGTGGGTTAGCACTGCTGCTTCACAGCTCCAGGGTCCTGGGTTCGATTCCCGGCTCGGGTCACTGCCTGTGTGGAGTTTGCACATTCTCCTCGTGTCTGCGTGGGTTTTCTCCGGGTGCTCCGGTTTCCTCCCACAGTCCAAAGATGTGCGGGTTAGGTTCATTGGCTATGCTAAAATTGCCCCTTAGTGTCCTGGGATGTGTAGGTTAGAGGGATTAGCAGGTAAAATGTGTAGGGATATGGGGATAGGGTCTGGGTGGGATTGTGCTCGGTGCAGACTCGATGGGCCGAAGGGCCTGTTTCTGCACTGTAGGGTTCTATGGTTCATTTTTTCCTTTTTTCCACTCCCCCAATCTCACTCTTCAACTTTTCTCCTAACTGCACCCCCCACCTTCTTTAGGGCAATGTAGTCCCTTAACAATCTGTACCTGTTCCGCCATTCACACATTCTGATCACTTAATGGATACTTTTAACACCTTTCTCAGCCTTCTTTATCATTATTTGTATTTCCTTTGTCCAATTACAGCCCTCCCTGCCCTCATAGTATAAATCTCAAAGAACTAAGAAAATTCCAGCAGAGGAACAGTGGGCCGAAGGGCCTGTTCTGCGCTGTAATGTTCTATGTTCTATTAAGCCTTCACCGACCATGCTGCCCCGACTGAACTAAACCCCCTAACCTTCTGGGGACCATATCCCTCTGTTCCCATCCTATTCATGTATTTGTCAAGAAGCTCCTTAAAAGTCACTACCGTATGATCTTTGCGTCGTCAATGGAGACGGGAGAGGTTCCGGAAGATTGGAGGATTGCGGATGTAGTCCCTATTTTCAAGAAAGGGAACAGAGATAGCCCGGGAAATTACGGCCCGGTGAGTCTGACCTCAGTGGTTGGTAAGCTGATGGAGAGGCTTCTGAGGGACAAGATTTACGACCATTTGGAGAGGTTTGACATGATCAGGAATAGTCAGCATGGATTTGTCAAGGGCAGGTCGTGCCTTACGAGCCTAGTTGAGTTCTTCGATAATGTGACTGAACACATTGACGAAGGAAGTGCCGTGGACGTAGTGTACATGGACTTCAGCAAGGCTTTTGATAAGGTCCCCCATGCAAGACTTCTTGAGAAGGTGAGAGGGCATGGGATCCAAGGGCCTTTGGCCTTGTGGATCCAGAACTGGCTTGCCTGCAGAAGGCAGAGAGTGGTTGTGGATGGGTCTTTTTCGGAATGGAGGTCAGTCACCAGTGGGGTGCCCCAGGGATCTGTTCTGGGACCCTTGTTGTTTGTCATATTCATAAATGACCTGGATGAGGAAGTGGAGGGATGGGTTAGCAAGTTCGCTGATGACACGAAGGTCGGCGGTGTTGTGGATGGTCTGGAAGGATGTCAAAAGTTGCAGCAGGACATAGATAGGATGCAGGAATGGGCGGAGAAGTGGCAGATGGACTTCAACGCGGATAAATGTGTAGTAGTCCATTTCGGCAGAACCAACGGGATGAACGAGTACACTATTAAGGGCAGGGGTCTTAGTAGCGTTGAAGAGCAGAAGGATCTCGGGGTCCGGGTTCACAGGACTCTTAAATCGGCCTCGCAGGTGGAGGAGGTGGTCAAGAAGGCGTATGGTGTACTGGCCTTCATTAATCGAGAGATTGAGTTTAGGAGTCGGGAGGTAATGCTGCAACTTTACAGGACCCTCGTCAGGCCTCATTTGGAGTACTGTGCGCAGTTCTGGTCGCCTCACTATAGAAAAGACGTAGAAGCTATTGAAAGGGTGCAGAGGAGATTTACAAGGATGTTGCCTGGACTGGGAGGCATGCCTTATGAAGATAGATTGAGGGAGCTGGGACTCTTTTCCCTGGAGAGGCGAAGGTTGAGAGGCGACCTGATAGAAGTTTATAAAATGTTGAGAGGAATAGATAGGGTGGACTCTCAGAGGCTATTTCCCCGGGTTGAAATGGTCGCTACGAGAGGACACAGATTTAAGGTGCGGGGAGGGAAGTACAGAGGTGATGTTAGGGGTAAGTTTTTCACTCAGAGGGTAGTGAGTGAATGGAATCGGCTGCCGTCATCGGTGGTGGAGGCGAACTCGCTGGGGTCTTTTAAAAGACTTCTGGATGAGTATATGGGGTTTAATGGGATTGGGGGTTATAGATAGGTCTATAGATTGGTGGGGTTGATGCGATCGGCGCAACTCGAGGGCCGAAGGGCCTGTTTGTGCTGTAATGTTCTATGTTCTATGTTCTATGTATCTGCTTCCACCCCCTCCCCCGGCAGCGAGTTCCAGGCATCCACCACCCTCTGTGTAAAAAACCTGCCTCGTACATTTCCTTTAAACCTTGCCCCTCGCACCTGTGCCCCCGAGTAATTGATTCTTCCACCCTGGAAAAAAGCTTCTGACTATCCACTCTGTCCATGCCTCTCATAATCGTGTAGAGTTCTATCAGGTCTCCCTTCAACCTCCATCATCCCAGTGAGAACAAACTAAGTTTCTCCAACCTCTCCTCACAGCTAATGCCCTCCATACCAGGCAACATCCTGGTAAATCTTTTCTGTACCCTCTCCAAAGCTTCCACATCCTTCTGGTAGTGTGGCGACCAGAATTGAACACTATATTCCAAGTGCAGCCTCACTAAGGTTCTATAAAGCTGCAATATGACTTGCCAATTTTTAAACTCAACGCCCCAGCCTGTAAAGGCAGGCATTCCGTAAGTCTTCTTGACTTCCTTCCCCACCTGCACTTCCACTTTCAGTGACTGTGTACCTGTACACCCAGATCCCTCTATCAATATTCTTAAGCGTTCTGCCATTTACTGTATATTTCCCTCTGTATTAGACTTTCCAAAATGCATTACTTCACACCTCATTTTCTTTGCTCTCAGCTCTGATAAAGAGTCATCCAGACTCAAAACAAAATCCAAGTGCTTGTTTTAATAACTGGACAATCCTTTTGGCCCAGGGTGGGATGGAGCCAACTTCAACTTGGTGATTGGGGTAGTCCACAGTAGCTCTTAGTGTCCTCTTTCATCTGCAATGCACCTGGGTACATTTGGTACGTTTGGTCCGCCTCCTTTTCTCTTAACATGGGAGGAATAACAACTCTCATCCCTCACAACAGACATCCATCTGATACGGTCAATCCCTCCTCCTGGACAGGTAAGGACACAAATCAAGCTGATTTCTATGAATGAAGCAAGGACTGATTAGGGACAGTCAGTATGGCTTTGTGAGTGGAAAATCATGTCTCACAAATCTGATTGAGTTTTTTGAAGGGGTAACCAAGAAGATAGATGATAGCAGTGCAGTTGATGTTGACTACATGGACTTTAGCAAGGCCTTTGACAAGGTACCGCATGGTAGGTTGGTGCACAAAGTTAAATCTCATGGGATCCAGGGTGAGGTATCTAAATGGATACAAAATTGGCTTCTTGACAGAAGCCACAGGGTAGTTGTAGAGAGTTGTTTTTCAAACTGGAGGCCTGTGACCAGCGGTGTGTCTCAGGGATCAGTGCTGGGCCCACTGTTATTTGTCATTTATATTAATGATTTGGATGAGAATATAGGAGGCAAGGTTAGTAAGTTTGCAGATGACACCAAGATCGGTGTCATAGCGGACAGTGAAGAAGATTATCTCGGATTGCAACGGGATCTTGATCAATTGGGCCAGTGGGCTGACGAATGGCAGATAGATTTTAATTTAGAAAGATGCAAGGTGACGCCTTTTGATAGATTGAACCAGGGCAGGACTTACTCAGTTAATGGTAGGGCGTTGGGGAGAGTTACAGAACAAAGAGATCTAGGGGTACATGTTCATAGCTCCTTGAAAGTGGAGTCACAAGTGGACGGAGTGGTGAAGAAGGCATTCGGCATGCTTGGTTTCATTGGTCAGAACACTGAATGCAGGAGTTGGGATGTCTTGTTGATATTGTACAAGACATTAGCAAGGCCAAACTTGGCATTCTGTGTACAGTTCTGATCACCTTATTACAGAAAGGATATTATTAAACAATAAAGAGTGCAGAAAAGATTTACTACGATGCTACCAGGACTTGATGGTTTGAGTTATAAGGAGAGATTGGATAGACTGGGACTTTTTTCTCTGGAGCGTAGAGGGCTGAGGAGTGATCTTATAGAGGTCTATAAAATAATGAGGGTCATAGATCAGCTAGATAGTCAATATCCTTTCCCAAAGGAGGGAGTCTCAAATGAGAGGGCATAGGTTTAAGGTGAGAGGGGAGAGATACAGAATTGTCCAGAGGGGCAATTTTTTCACACAGAGGGTGGTGAGTGTCTGGAACAAGCTGCCGGAGGTGGTAGTAGAGGCGGGTACAATTTTATCTTTTAAAAAGCATTTAGATGGTTACATGGGTAAAATGGGTGTAGAGGGATATGGGTCAAATGCGGGCAATTGGATTAGCTCTGGGGTTTAAAAAAAATGGCAGCATGGAAAGTTGGGCTGAAGGGCCTGTTTCCATGCTGTAAACCTCGATGACTATAATAGTTTTCCTTCGTCAGACTAAATCCATTATTTGACTGATTTGTTTCTTATGGTGTTTTGTAATTGGGCTGTTAATACAGCTGCTTTGTCACCTAGGTGAAGATACATAATTTTCAAATGCCAATCAGGAAATTCTGTTCCTCCAGAGGGAGAGGCAGCCTCATAAAATCATACAGCGCACAAAAGGCCCTTTGGCCCATCGAGTCCAAACTGACACATCAGAAACATCTGAACTTCCACCTAATCCCATCTGCCAGCACCTAGTCCGGAATGTTATGATGTCCAGATATTTTTGAAAGTACCTGACACATCTCGTCTCTGCCACTCTCCCAGGCAGTGCATTTCCTCACACCCTCCCCCCTCTCCAAATCTCCTGCCCCTCACCTACGTCTCCTCGTGACTGACCCTTCCACTAAGGGGAACAACCTCAAAAGAGCATTTGTGTTGTAATGTTGTTCAGATTGTTGATATGTGGTAGGAGTTTGCTGATAGCAGGAGTGTCCATCATTGTGAGTGTGCTGCTGCCTTAGATGTTAGAACATAGAACATTCCAGCGCAGTACAGGCCCTTCGGCCCTCGATGTTGCGCCGACCAGTGGAACCAATCTAATGACCCTCTAACCTAAACTATTCCAATGTTATCCATATGCCTATCCACTGACCATTTGAACGCCCTTAAAGTTGGCGAGTCCACAACTGCTGCAGGCAGGGCATTCCACGCCCTTACTACCCTCTGAGTGAAGAACCTACCTCTGACACCCGTCCTATAATTACCACCCCTCAATTTAAAGCCCTCCAGTATATTATTCCAGTATACGGCCCAAAAATGGCCTGTGTTCAGTTAACAGCACAAATTGCTGGCTGCATTGGAAAGGGAGAATTTCTGCAGGGACCCTATGAGTCTTCACCCCAGTACAATATTCATCCCTTTCTTTTGGACCTGGTTTATGTTTCCTCTGTTTTTGTCAAAGACTATCATGTAAAAGTCTTTCTTCTCCATTTTATTCTCGAGACATGATTTCCCTTTTTGGAGGCTCACCCAGTCTCCATCCTCCCCACCGAATCTGGGAATATCATATCCAACTGTGTCCTTAAGCGGCATTCCATTAGTAACTCAGCTGGTGTGACCCCTGTGGGTGCGTTTGGCATGGCAACAAGGTACTAGCTGTACATTCGAGGTGAATGCCTAATAACTTGCATTTTTATGGATAATTTGAACATTTGCACAATGCGCTCCACTAGCCTATTGGAGGCTGTGTGGTAAGGCGCTGGCCTAACATGGCAAATACCATTTCCTCGGCTGTAAATGCTGTGCCATTGCCTGACACTAAGGCCTCTGGGAAGCAATGGATGGTAAAGACTTGCCTGAATTTGTCAGTGGTGGCTGTGGACTCCATCAATTGGACATCCAGCCACTTAGAATGAGTATCAAGCAGGATGAGAAACCTCTGTCCCAAGAACAGCCCTGCAAAGTGGAATTCTTCAAGAACATTACACACATAGTGGACAATGGGGAACCTGTGGATCTAATAGAATCATAGAATCATGGAAAAACTACAGCACAAACAGACCCTTCAGCCCACAAGTTGCGCCTATCTCATCTCTACCTACTAGGCTTACCTATAACCCTCAATCTTACTAAGTCTCATGTACTCATAGAACATAGAACGTAGAACACTACAGCACAAACAGGCCCTTCGGCCCACGAGTTGCGCCGATCACATCAACACCTACCAACCTACAGACCTGTCTATAACCCTCAATCTCATTAAACCCCATATACTCATCCAGAAGTCTTTTAAAAGACCCCAGCGAGTTCACCTCCACCACCGATGACGGCAGCCGATTCCATTCACTCACCACCCTCTGAGTGAAAAACTTACCCCTAACATCACTTCTGAACTTCCCTCCCCGCACCTTAAATCTGTGTCCTCTCGTAGCAACCATTTCAGCCCTGGGAAATAGCCTCTGAGAGTCCACCCTATCTATTCCTCTCAACATTTTATAAACCTCTATTAGGTCACCTCTCATCCATTGTCTCTCTAAGGAGAAAAGACCGAGCTCTCTCAACCTATCCTCATAAGGCATGCCTCCCAATCCAGGCAACATCCTTGTAAATCTCCTCTGCACCCTTTCAATGGCTTCCACATCCAGTAAGGCGACCAGAACTGTGCACAGTACTCCAAGTGGTGTCTGACTGGGGTCTTATACAGCTGCAGCATTATCTCCTGACTCCTAAACTCAATCCCTCTATTGATGAAGGCCAGTACACCATACGCCTTCTGAACCACATCCTCTATCTGCGAGGCCGATTTAAGAGTCCTGTGAACCTGGACCCCTTCTGGTCTTCCACACTGCTCAGAGTCTTATCCTTAATATTATATCCCTTCATCCCATTGGTCCTGCCAAAATGGACCAAAGAACAAAGAACAAAGAACAACACAGCACGGGAAACAGGCCCCTCGGCCCAACGAGCCCGCGCCGCCGTCCCATGGTCAGTGACCTATTCATGACTCTAGTCTATGCCTAATGTGTGAGGATCAGGCAGGTCCAATATAGGGACAATTTGTTACCCAATCAATCAGCCTAAAAGCACATTTTTGGGATGTGGGAGGAAACCGGAGCACCCGGAGGAAACCCATGCAACCACGGGGAGAACGCGCAAACTCCCACGGACACAGGCCCAACTCCATGTGTCCGCACAGCAACAGAGATAGCCTCTGAGCTGCCATGATGCCCTCGAGATGGTAAGTGCCTGTGGATAAAAATTTCATTATTAAAGACTCTATATCCCTGAGGCTAAAACTGACCCCAAGCCTACAATGCTTAGTAAGGCCTGCTATATCCCCCTATATGTAGACCGCTCATGTGGCTGTCCAAGTGACTCTTGAACAACCCTAGCGTGCCTGCTTCCACCACCTTACTCGGCAGTGCATTCCACATCCCCACTACCCTTTGTGTGAAAAACTGCCCTCTAATATTTGTCTTATACCTAGCCCCCCTCACCCTAAGCCCGTGACCCCTCGTTCTATCCATTTCTAATAGCGGAAAAAGCTTACCACCATTTACTCTATCTATCCCCTTCATAATCTTATAAACCTCTATTAGATCCCCCCTCAGCCGACGTCTCTCAAGGGAAAACAGCCCAAGTGCGTTCAATCTTTCCTCGTAAGACAGCCCTTCCATACCAGGCAACATCCTGGTAAATCTCCTCTGCACTCTCTCCAGGATCTCTACATCCTTCCGGTAGTACGGCGACCAGAACTGGATGCAGTACTCCAAGTGAGGCCTAACCAACGTTCTATACAACTGCAACATCAGACTCCTACTCTTATATTCTATACCCCTTCCTATGAAGGCTAACATGCCATACGCTTTCCTCACCACTGCACATTTATCCAGATTGAAGTCCATCTGCCACTTCTCCGCCCAGTCTTGCATCCTATCAATGTCTCGCTGCAACTTCTGACGTTCCTCCACATTATCCACAACACCACCGACCTTCGAGTCATGGGCAAACTTACCAACCCATCCCTCCACTTCTTCATCCAGGTCATTTATAAAATTCACAACAGCAAGGGTCCCAGAACAGATCCCTGGGGCACCCCACTGGTGACCGACCTCCATGCAGAAAAAGACCCATCCACAACTACTCTCTGCTTTCTGCGGGCAAGCCAGTTCTGGATCCACAAGGCAACGTCCCCTTGGATACCATGCCCCCTCACTTTCTCAAGAAGTCTTGCATGGGGGACCTTATCAAACACCTTGCTGAAGTCCATATAAACCACATCCACTGCTCTTCCTCCATCAATGCGTTTCGTCACATTTTCAAAAAACTCAACCAGGCTCATAATACATGATCTGCCTTTAACAAGCTGTGCTGACTACTTTTGAGCATACTATACTTCTCTAAATGTTCATAAACCCTGTCCCTCAGGATCTGTTCCATCAACTTAGGTCTCACTGAGGTCAGACTCACCGGTCGATAATTTCCTGGGCTATTCCTATTCCCTTTCTTGAATATAGGAACCACATCCGCAATCCTCCAGTCCTCCGGAACCTCTCCCGTCTCCATCGACGATGCAAAGATCATCGCCAGAGGCTCTGCAATCTCTTCCGTCACCTCCCACAGTAACCTGGGGTACATCCCATCCAGTCCCGGCGACTTATCTGTCTTGATGCTATTCAAAAGTTCCAACACATCCTCTTTCTTAATGTCAACATACTCAAGCTTTTCAGTCAACTGCAAGACTGCACCAAGATCTTTTTCCACCGTGAATACCGAGGTAAAGTATTCATTCAGCACCTCTGCTATTTCTACCGGCTCTGTACAAACTTTCTCTCCGCCACATTTTGTAGGACCTATTCCTTCACATCTCATCCTTTCACTCTTCACATATTTGTAGAACACCTTAAGGTTTTCCTTAATCCTACCTGCCAAGGCCTTCTCATGACCCCTTCTGGCTCTCCTAATTTCCTTCTTAAATTCCTTCCTACAAGCTCTATACTCCTCTAGGTCCCTAACATTACCAATCTCCCTGAACCTTTTGCACGCTTTCTTCTCTTTTTGACTAGATTCGTTATAAATTTCATGTACCTCGGTTCCCTAACCTACCAAAACCTCCCTGTCTCATCGGAATGTTTGTTGTGCAGAACTCCAGACAAACATTCATTGAAAATCCACCACCTTACTTTGGCACATTTCCCCGAGAATACCTCCTTCCAATTTACATCTCTAATTTCCTGCCTGATGGCTTCATATTTCCCCTTACTCATGTATGGATATGATCGGCGCAACTTGTGGGCCGAAGGGCCTGTTTGTGCTGTCGTGTTCTATGTTCTTTTTGCTCTATAAACACTTTCCTAGCTTGTCTGATCCTATCGTTCTCCAATGCTAGTGTAAAGAAGATAGAGTTATGATCACTATCCCCAAAATGTTCTCCCACTGAGAGATCTGACACCTGACCAGATTCATTTCCCAATACCAGATTGAGTACAGCCTCTCCTCTCGTAGGCTTATCCATGTACTGTGTCAGGAAACCCTCCTGAACACACCTAACAAACTCCTTCCCATCCAAACCCCTTACCCTAGGGATATTCCAATCGCTATTTGGGAAATTAAAGTCTCCCATCAGGACAACTCCGTTATTATTGCATCTCTCCAGGATCCATTTCCCTCGGATAGGATGTATGTGCACTTAGAGCGTTGCGATCTGATTAAGGATACACAGCATGGCTTTGTAAAGGGAAGTCTTGCCTTACGAATCTGGTAGAATTTTTTGAGCAGGTGACAAAAACAGTTGACGAAGGATGAGCCGTTGATGTCGTCTATATGGATTTCAGTAAGGCGTTTGACAAAGTCCCTCATGGTAGGTTGGTTGCAAAGATTAAGGCTCATGGGATACAAGGTCAGGTATCTGGATGGGTTGTGAATTGGCTTGCTAAGAGGACATGATGTGGGTATGCCGGCGTTGGACTGGCGTAAACACAGTAAAAAGTCTGACAACACCAGGTTTTAGTCCAACTGATTTATTTGATAATATACTCACAAGTATTATTTGATAATATACTTGTGAGAATATTATCAAATAAATAGGTTGGACTAAAACCTGGTGTTGTCAGACTTTTTACTTACTAAGAGGAGACAGAGAGTAGTAGTGGAAGGGTCCTTTTCTAGCTGGAGGTCTGTCACTATTGGTGTGCTGCAGGGCTCAGTACTGGGACCTCTCCTTTTTGTAGTATATATAAATGACTTGGAAGAGGGAGATGATACTAAGATGGCTGGATTGGTGGGCAGTGAGGAGCAGTGTCTGGCAATACAACGGGATATTGATAGGCTGGTATATTGGGCAGATATATGGCAAATGGAGTTTCATCTGGATAAATTTGAGGTGATGCATTTTGGCCAGAATAATGTAGGGGGGAGTTATATGATAAAGGGTAAACCTATAAAGAGTATATAAACACAGCGAGACCTGGGGGTGCAAGTGCACAAGTCTTTGAAGGTGGCAGTGCAAGTGGAGAGTGTGGTGAAGAAAGCCTATGGTATGTTAGCCTTTATAGGAAGGGGTATAGAATATAAGAGCTGGAGTCTAATGTTGCAGTTATACAGAATGTTGGTTAGATCGCATTTGAAGTACTGCGTACAGTTCTGGTCGCCTTACTACCGGAAGGACGTGGAGACTCTGGAGAGAGTGCAGAGGAGGTTTACCAGGATGTTGCCTGGTATGGAAGGACTGGGTTATGAGGAAAGATTGAAGAAATTGGGGCTGTTTTCCCTTGAAAGACGGAGACTGAGGGGGGATCTAATAGAGGTATATAAGATTATGAAGGGTATAGATAGAGTAAACAGAGGTAAGCTATTTCCTATGTTAGAGACACACAGTACGAGGGGCCATGGGCTTAGGGTGAGGGGGGAGAGGTACAACACAGATATTAGAGGGAGGTTTTTCACACAAAGGGTAGTGGGGGTATGGAATGCTCTGCCAAGTAAGGTGGTGGAAGCAGGCACGCTGGAGTTTTTTAAGAGTAACTTAGACAGACACATGAGTGGGTTGGAGATGGGAGGATATAGGAGATTGTTTTAAATAAGGTTCATTAGCATTGGGATGTCCCTGGTAATGTAAAAGGATGTGGGATGATAATAATGTTTTTCTCTTTTAATTCACAGGTTTTAAGTTGGTCCGCCTTGTGTCCAACGAGGGGCATACACGCGATGGGTCGTACTGGGGCTGCTCTTGGTTGTTCGAGATTGGCCTAATGCTTCTTGTCGTTAGTGTGTGCTTAAACTGGACCAGATACTGGGCAAGACGACAGCTCAGTGACTATCACTGATTGCTGTGCAGACACATGGATTTGGGCCGGTGTCTGTGGGAGTTTGCACATTCTCCCCGTGCTTGCGTGGGTTTTCTCCGGGTGCTCCGGTTTCCTCCCACACCCCAAAGATGTGCTGTTAGGCTGATTGGAGGTAATAAATTGTCCCTAAATCAGTTTCCCTCAATGTGGAATGCCATAAGCATAGATAAGGGTCACGGGTGGAGGGGGGACTGGTAATGTTAAAATGGCGGCGCGGGCTCGTTGGGCCAAAGGGTCTGTTTCCCGGGATGTTTTTGTTCTTTGTTCTAAATCCATGTCACTCAGTTCCCATTGTATTTTCCATACATGTACTGAGATCCCCAAATTTCTCAGCTCTCTTAATTTATGCAAGGAAAGGGTGAAATCATAGAATCCCTGCAGTGCAGAAGTGGCCATTTGGCCCATCAAGCCTGCACTGACTCTCTGACAGAATATCTTAACCAGGCCCCCTCCCCAGCGTTACCCCGGTAACCCCACACGCTTTCCATGGCTAATCCACACTAATGTACACATCTCGGGACATTAAGGAGCAATGTAGCAGGGCCAATCCACCTAACCTGCACACCGTTGGACTGTGGGAGGAAACCGGAGCACCCGGAGGAAACCCACGCAGACACGAAGAGAATGTGCAAACTCTTCACACACAGTCACTCAAGCTGGGAATCGAAAGAGGACCCCTGGTGCTGTGAGGCAGCAGTGCTAACCACTGTGCCACATGCAACCCCCAATACAGATGTGTAAACTTAGAATGAAAAATGAAAAAACCCGATAATCATTTGCTTTCATATCTCATTAGCTTAGAAATCAAGGTCTTTCTTGAGAAGTGAGTTATTTGAGATTACTGGTCAGTTATTCCCTATTTTCCAGATTGTTATTTTCCTTTCTCTATTCGGTATGAGTTGTGTTTTTATCTGAACATATTTTGCATTCTTTATCATTCAAGATTGAATGAAGACTGGGGCAGCACGATGGCACAGTGGCTAGTTCTGCTGCTTACAGTGTCAGGGACCCGGGTTCGATTCCTGGCTTGGGTCACTGTCTGTGTGGAGTTTGCACATTCTCCCCGTGTCTGTGTGGGTTTCCTCTGGGCGCTCCGGTTTCCTCCCACAGTCTGAAAGACGTGCTGGTTAGGTGCATTGGCCACGCTGAATTCTCCCTCAATGTTCCCAAACATTGGGAAGTGTGGTGACTTGGGGATTTTCAAGTAACTTCATTCAAGTGTTAATGTAAACCTACATGTGACACAAACCAAAAAAAACTTTAAGAGATTAACTTTATTTAAGTTTGAAAGAAACATATACAGTTTGTATCATGAATTTCAGGGCTTTGAAAGCTTTATTAAATTGCTGCATTGTTAAACACATTGCTGAAACTGTGTCATTTCTATCTTGATGCACCTTTCACTCACAGAAGTAGAGCCATATTTATAAATGTTTCATTAAAGGCAAATAAAGAATGTGGAATTGATTTAATGATCTGACTCTCTGCTGTGAATATACAAACACAAGTTTCAGCAAATTTAAAAATATGCGATCTATTACACAATTTCTTCAAAATCATCTAACAGTAAGTACATAAAGCAGAATAGCGGCAGACTTGTTTATTGCTTCGATCTTGGGAGATTTTATAAACGGTAACATATCTAACTGAAATCCTCCTTTGCTAGGAGCTTTCACATACTTATTTTAAAGGGTTCATACTTCTGCTAAAATGCAACAGAGGAATTTTGGATGCTGTTAGGTGTGAGCTGGTATCATATGGTGTCATATCAAAATCCTGGCTACTTACTACATGTTCTGACAGCTTTAATACAGACAAAACTCTGATCAAACACATCACATTAAGCTATAAGACTATCTTACGCTCCAGTTGGTGATCTAATCTGGGAATATGAGGAACCCATTGAATACACTGTCAGCCCCCTCCACTCCCAGCATTGAGTTGAACTCTGTCGTTTCCAGGTGGACTGTATCACTTTGTCTCAGTTTAAGGATCACTCCCCCGGAACTCACCTGGAATGAATTGTACACCTGATCGCAGAAACCAACCTGTTTTACCCTATTCAGCATGATATAGACACAAAGGTTCCCCTTGGAAGTTGCATGATATGAGAAATAATACAGGCCCGGTATCTGACACAGGAATTTCCCATTTCTCGATGAATAACTCCTTTGCTCGTTGGATATCATTTTGTCAAATCTTATTGGCTGTCCTTTTCTTGGGCTTATGTTTGAACTCCTGGCCATGGAAAAGGCTGACTTCAGGCTGCTGGTGTGATCTCCCACATCACCTCTCTCACCCTTTTCCCCCGATGCCCCTTTTAGTCCTTTTTCTCCACTTTCACCTTCAGGTCCCACCTTTCCAGTCATGCCCTCGAGGCCTTGGTCACCTTTTAGTCCTATGTGACTGGACAGCCCAGTTGATCCAGGGGGACCTGTCGACAGCACAACTTTTATTAGCAGTGGAATCTTACTTCAGAAGGGTGTTTGACACCCCACAGTCACAATATTAAATAATTAGGAAATAGAGGCAAACGCCATGCTGTGATAGGCTCAGCATCCAGGGTTAGAGCAAGGGAACCAGATTCCTGAGCATAGAAAACAACTGAATCAACACTATCAGCTGGACTCATTTACCTTCATCATGGAGTTCGGTTACAAGTGGTGTGCCTCAGGGATCTGTTTTGGGGCCACTGCTGTTTGTAATTTTTATTAATGATCTGGATGAGGGTATAGTTGGGTGGATTAGTAAGTTTGCTGATGACACCAAAGTCGGAGGTGTGGTAGATTGTGAGGAAGGGTGTCATAGTTTGCAGGATGACTTAGAAAGGTTGCAGAGCTGGGCTGAGAGGTGGCGGATGGAGTTTAATGTGGAGAAGTGTGAGGTAATTCATTTCGGTAGGAGCAACAGATGTGTCGAGTATAGGGCTAACGGGAGGACTTTGAATAGTGTGGATGAGCAGAGGGATCTAGGTGTATGTGTACATAGATCCCTGAAAGTTGGGAGTCAAGTAGATAAGGTTGTTAAGAAGGCATACGCAGTCTTGGCGTTTATTGGTAGGGGGATTGAATTTAGGAGTCGCAGTGCCATGTTGCAACTGTACACAACTCTGGTGCGGCCGCACTTGGAGTTTTGTGTGCAGTTCTGGTCCCCACATTACAGGAAGGATGTAGAGGCTTTGGAGAGGGTGCAGAGGAGGTTTACCAGGATGTTGCCTGGTATGGAGGGGAGGTCCTATGAGGAGAGGCTGAGGGATTTGGGGTTGTTTTTGCTGGAAAGAAGGAGGCTAAGAGGGCATCTTATTGAAACATATAAGATGATTAGAGGTTTAGATTGGGTGGATAGTAATAGCCTTTTTCCTCTGATAGAGAAATCTAGCACGAGGGGGCATGGCTTTAAATTAAGGGGTGGTAGTTATAGGACGGATGTCAGGGGTAGGTTCTTTACCCAGAGGGTGGTGAGGGACTGGAATGCCCTGCCTGCTGCAGTTGTAGATGCGCCTAGTTTGGGGGCGTTTAAGAGATCCGTGGATAGGTTTATGGATGAAAAGGGATTGGTTTAGGCTAGTGGGTCATTGTTTTGTAACTGGTTGGCGCAACATCGTGGGCCGAAGGGCCTGTTCTGCGCTGTAATGTTCTATGTTCTATGTTCACTACCTCACCAGTCGAGGTTCTCCCCAGCCTGAATCACCTGTTGTCCCCACCAACGGGGATCAGGTATGTTGGCCTCGCTGGAGGGATCAGAGTCCATTGAAGCCCTTGGGTGGTTGGGGGGCAGGGCTCGGCAGTACCCACGGGGCAGTGGCACCTGGCACTGCCCACCAGGCACCATAACTCTGCCAGGGGTAGCGTCATGGGGGCAGAGCCAGAGAGGGGAAGAACAATGACGGGGGCTGAGACAACCAGGGAGTTCCGCGGAGGTGAGAGGGAGGGAACTCTGCTACGGTGGGAGAGAAGGGGGAACTCTGCTGGGGAACATTCACTGGGGGAAATTTGCCGGGTGGCGATTGGCAGAAGGGGGAACTCTGAAAAGTGGGAAATTGGGGAAGAGGAGAGGTGGGATGGTTTGAGAGGACAGCAGAAGATTATCCACGAGGAGATCAGGGCACCTGTGCAGTGGCAACAAAACAATCACATTCTGGCACTTTATTTGCAGTGAGTGGCAGAAGATTTCATTTTCAAACTGGCCCAAAATACAGTCTGATACACTCCTGTCCTCTTGCTTGTTTAGTGCTTCGAATTTTTTGTAAAATTCCATCCCTTGTCTTTCCTTTTGCACAAGAGTTCCACGTGAATCTCAGTGAGAGGCCAGGGTCCTTAGAACCATAGAAAGTTACAGCACAGAAGGAGGCCAGTCATCCTTCTTGTCCATATGAGCCAACAACACCCAGGTGCCGTTTCTAATCCCACCTTCCCGCACCCAGCCCATAGCTCTGGAGTTTACAGCACTCAAGATGCAGATCCAGGGTCTTTTTAAAAAAGTTTAGGGTCTCTGCGTCCACACCAAATCGGGCAGCTAATTCTAGACACCCACCATCCTCTGCATAAATTCCTTATGTCCCTGCTATACCTTTTGCCACTTATCTTGAATTTATGTTCCCTGGTTCTAGAATTCTCCACCAAGGGAAACAATTTTATCCTGCCCACTTTATCTCTTCCCCGCATAATTTTGTTCACCTCTATCAAGTCACCCGTCAGCCTTTTTTGTTCCAAGGAAAATAACCCTAATTTATCCAATCTCTCCTCATAGCTACGTTTCTCCCATCCTGGCAACCTCCTCTGCACTCTCTCTCCAGAGCAATTACCTCCTTCCTGTAATGTGGTGACCAGAACTGCATGCAATATCCAACTCTTGTCTACTTGAGCTGTTGCCTTTAGGGACCCGTGTACTTGTCCACTAAGATACCTCACTCCATCTACCCCTTTTAGTATATTCCCATTTATTGTGTGTTCCCTATAACTGTTTGACCTCCCTAAATGCATTACCTCACATCTCTCTATGTTAAAATCCATCTGTCATCCATTTTTACCGCCCACTCTACCAACCCATTGATATCATTTTGTCGGGTATCGCTCTCCTCTACACTATCCACTGCTTGGCCAACTTTTGAATCAAGTGCAAATTTTCCAATCATGCCCCCCACTTTCACATCCAATTGTTAATATGTAACACAAACGGTAAGGGTCCCAACACCAAACCCTCGGAAGTCCACTTGAAGACCACTTTCCATTCACAAGGGCATCCATCAACCATTGTCTCTAGTTACTAAGACAAGTTTCGATCCAGTTTGGCACATTATCCTATATTCTTTGGACTTTTACTTTTTTGACCACACTTTACGTCACTTACTTTACTTTTTTAAGTCACAGGTAGATAGATTTCTGACATTTAAGTCACGGGTAGATAGGTTTCTGATAGACAGGGGAATTAAGGGTTATGGGGAGAAAGCGGGAAAGTGGAACTGATCCACTTCAGATCAGCCATGATCTTATTGAATGGCGGGGCAGGCTCGAAGGGCCAGATGGCCGACTCCTGCTCCTATTTTTTATGTTCTTACGACCATGCCTGCCATGTGGACTTGAACCAGGGACAGGTTGAAATTAATACATCTCCAGCAGATATCCAGCAGGAAACATTGAGAGGGAGGCATCAAATTAAGCAATGTAAAATCAGCTTTTTATTTTCTGGGTTCCGGGGAGATTTGTAAATGCTCTGAGTCCAGCTTGTGGGAAGGAGTTAATAGCCATTAGCACTATTTTAGGACCCTAAGGATCAGAATTTCACATTCAATTTATTCCTCATTGAGACAACTTTACAGCACAAACCTCAAACCACACTCAGACCCCAGGTTCCTGATGTAAGAATGGTATTGATTCTCCAGTATTACCGCTTTGATTGGATGGGGTCTGAAAAGCTGAACTCTGTGAATTACCTGGCCTTCCTTTCTGCCCAGGTGCACCATCCCTGCCATTTGAACCAGGTTGCCCGGGCCTCCCCGGTTGGCCAGGGGTTCCATGAATGCCAGAAGAAGCCGGGCATGTGTCCAGTGTTGATGTTGCCACCACCCACAAGAGGAGCAGCAGCACCACATGGTTCATTTGATGGGACATTGCCTCGTCAGGCTGCTCTGTAAAGACAAACACACGTGTATCATTAGGGTACATTGTTCAGTATTTGAAGCAAATTGCGTCAGCAGTGTATTTTGTCCTGTAGAGTCCATGCTATAAATACACTATTTCCAGGTATGTGGTAACACCATTGTCACTGGAGAACCTGAATAAAAACAGAAAATGCTGAAGAAACGCAGCAGGTCTGACAGCATCATTGGAGAGAGAATAGAGCCAACGTTTCCCTTGAATGTGTGTATAAGGATGTGGATGGTATTGATGTTTTTCTCTTTTAATCCACAGGTGATTCGGTCCGCCTTGTTGTCCAACGAGGGGCATACACGCGGTGGGTCAGTTTCAACCTCCCCTTTCCATTATAGGGTTAGAAAAGGGGGAGTTTCAACTCTCCTCTCCATGACCCTCTTCTCTTATCAGGCCTCCGATTGAAATAACAGATCAGCCCTGATGAGATACTGTACCATTGGTACAGTAGGAAGTTACTATGGGTGTTCTTCCAGCGAGCCAAAGACAAATCCTAGTAGTGGGTCACAGCCCAAAGGCCACTGGTTTAGACTGGGGAACTGTTGGAATATTTTATTTGAATTGACTTTAACTTGTTTGGCCTCAGTGAGGAACAGTTACAATCAGAACCCACCATCGGGTTCAATTCCCAGCTTGGGGCACTGTCCGTATGGAGTCTGCATGTTCTCCCCGTGTCTGCGTGGGTTTCCTCCTGGTGCTTCGGTTTCCTCCTGCTGTCCGAAAGGAGATGCCGGTTGGGTGCACTGCTAACTTCTCCCAAACAGAATGTGGTGACTAGGGGGTTTTCACAGTCACTTCATTGCATTGTTAATGTAAGCCTACTTGTGACACTAAGAAAATAAAATGTTAAACCTGTGTAAATGCCCACTGCCACGTCAACACAGAGAGTCATCACCAACTGGCGATTGCCACACTTGGATTGTTACATATTGTCAGTGAGAGGAACTCTAAAGGGAGTGGGCACTATAGTAGAGGGTAGGACCTACTCGCAATTCAAGCGTGAAGCAGCTCTTCAGGTAAACGCACAGAGAGAAATTGGGTGGAAGAGAGCCCACAGCTGTAATTCCGCACACTAACTGAACATAGAACATTCCAGAGCAGTACAGGCCCTTCGGCCCTCGATGTTGCGCCAACCAGTGGAACCAATCTAATGACCCTCTAACCTAAACTATTCCAATGTTATCCATATGCCTATCCACTGACCATTTGATAGAACTTTGAATGCACCTTATTCTGCCAGTGCTGCCCTGGGCACACTGTACCCACTAGAGAGACACCCGCTCCCAGTGAGGCTCACAGAGTATGTTGCATGGCCTCATGAGCTTGCTGCTTTCACTGGGAGTGACAGTGCATTGGCTCTCAATGCCCTCGGGCAGAGAGAGGGTAATCAGCCAAGATTCCAATTGCCAAGCACTCTCTAATGCCCAATGTGGGAATGTCCAAATATGCAGACATGAATGCAGCCAGGACAAGGCTCTGAAGCATTCTATGGTCGAATAGCCTGATTACACTCAAAATTACTGCTGATGAATGAAAAATGGCAATTGGGTTTGGACAGTAGAGGGGATTTTTATCTCTAGCACTGCCATCATAGCACTGTGTTAAGATCCCCCTTCTTCCCTGCCCTGAACAGGAGCTGGACATTTATAATGAAGTTAATAATGTGAAGATACAAACAAATCAATTCCTTCAGAATCAGGAATAGACATTTTTGCAGCAGATTTCAGATATTTTACAAATATTTTATTGCAAAAAAGGATTTAAGCCTGAATGCATGTTGCAAAAGATCAAAACTTTTACAAATAGTTATCAGTAACTTGTTTAACGCTGTCTATCAATAAAAAAAAGTTCAGCTGCAAATCTCTAATGAAAGAGTTAACCCTGGATTACCAAAATGTATCCGACGGACTATAAACACTGGTGAGTATGTCTATTTAGCATCATTTGTATAAAGTTATATACACTGAAATGGTGAAGCATTTGTTGGGTCTTACCTTGAACGCCGTCTGAAAGTTTAGTGAGGATAGGAAGCCGGGGGGGAGATATTACACAATACACAAAAAAAACACTAACACTCCAAAATAGGGAGATTCAAGCTTCTTGCATGAAAGATTGGAACTGGCAGGCAACAATGTGATAAAGTCCTTTAGGCAAGCTCCAGTGAGTTCAGCTAACACCAGTGCCAAGTTTCACTTCCCCCTTTGGAAGAAATAGATTGTGAGTCATGCTCTTTGACTGTTGAGTTAATTCTGTAAGCGAAACACATGTGGAATTTGAAATTACCTTTGAATTTTCTCTGAGAATCTGATTCAAGTGTCAGTCTGTTACTTGTGAGTCCTCTTTCTCCCCTTCACTTTCTCCCCTCCTCTGTCAAAGATACTGTCAGTTCTGAGAATGCAATGTACCTTATTGTAACCCATGCAAGCTATAAGTCTGCCTTTGGGACTTTGACAGATTATAATTTAAAGAATAATACAGTGCAGAAAAGGCCCTTCATTCTATCGGGCCCACACCAACATATTAGAAACACCTGAACTGCCACCTAACCCTATCGGCCAGGATTTGGCTCCTCGCCTTGAATGTTTTGATGTGCCAAGTGCTATCCAGGCTTGGTTTATTGCCCATGGGGAGCATCATGACTGTGAAGTTCTCAGGAAGGAACAGTAAGGTTCAGCGACGAGCTGAATCAAAACTATATGTGCGATTAAACATTGACTTTCCTTCTGGACTTTGTCTGCTGGTGCATGGATATGTAATGGACAAATTGTACAATGTATTTTTAATGCACTACATCCCTCCCCTTCTTAGTAAATGAGAAGTGTACTTCAATGGTTTGTTTCCAAAGCTGTAAACTGTAAGCACAAGTATATCTTGAATTTTCAGCACCAGTAGCCCTATCACATATTGTTAGTTCTGTGTTAATTTAACAAACCATACAATTTTAAATGATTAGATCGAGGATTTACTGACCAACTGAACATTGTCAACTTCATAAGTAATCGTTTACATATGGTTGCATTTTCTCTCTTGCAGGGTAACATCAGGTGTGGCCTCATTTCACTTATATTTTTCATAGAATTCCTAAAATGCAGAAGGAGGCCATTTGGCCCATCAATTCTGCACCAGCTCCCCGACAGAACATCCCACCCAGACACTATCACTGCAACCCCATATATTTACCCCGCTAATCCCCTGAACCTACACATCTTGGGACGCTAAGGGGGAATTCAGTCCATCAAAACTGCGCATCTTTGGAATGTGGGAGGAAACCAACGCAGACATGGGGAGAATGTGCAAACACCACAAGGTAGTGCAACCACCCAAGGCCGAAATTGAACCCGTGTCCCTGGACTGTGGGGCAGCAGTACTTTATCTAATCTGAGATTTCAATGTTGGAATCTGATTTAAGGCTTATGAATGATGTTTTCTGTGAATTGAGGAATGATGTGCCCCGTGTGATAATTTGTGAACTATGTTTAGCAACGATTATTGATTGGTTTTAATTCATTCAGGGATGTGGGCCTGATATTAATTGCATTTTCCAATTGCTCTCACAAAGGTGGTGGTGATGTTTGCCTTCTTGAACTGTAGGTACACCCACTGTGTTATTAGGAAGCAAATTCCAGAATTTTGACCCAGCGACAGTGAAGGAATGGTAACACATTCCCAAGACAAGATGATGAGTAATTTGGAGGGGAACCTCCATGTGAGGGTGCTCCCAAGCATCTGCTGCTTTTGTCCTTCCAGATAATAGTGGTTGTGGGTTTGGAAGGTGCTGCCTATAGGGAGCCCTGGTGAGCTCTGCACTGCATCTTGTAGATGGTACCACCACTGCTACTGAGCGAATCAAACAGGCTGCTTTGTCCTGGATGATGAGATTCTTGTATGTTATTAGATCTGCTCTCAGCCAGGCAATGGGGGATTATTCCATCACAGTCCTGATTTGAGCCTTGGTCGATGACAGACAGGGAGTGAGGAGGTGAGTTAATCACCACAGGATTAGCGTCTGACTTGCTCTGGGAGCCACAGTATTAACGTGACAGATCCAGTCCAGCTTTTGGTCAATGGTAACCCTCAGAATGTTGATTCAGTAATGGTAACAACATTGAATGTCAAGGGTGATCCTTTCTTGTTGAAGATGGTTACTGCCTTGTGTGGTGCGAATGTTATTTGCCACTTGTCAGCTTAGGTCCAGGCCTTACTGCATTTGGACATGACCCCATCTTATGTCAGAAGGAAGGAGAAGCAGCTGAAGATGGTTGAGCCTAGGACAGTACCCTGAGAGACTCCTGCCGTAATGTCCTGGATGATTGACCTCCAAAAGCCACAACCATCTTCCTCTGTGTCAGATATGATTCCAACCTGGTTTTCCCCTGGTTCCATTGACTTTGCGAGGGCTCCATGATGTCACATTCAAATCATCTTATGGGAAGTCACTTCTGACATTCAGCTCGTTTGTCCAAGCTTGAAACAAGGTTATAATGAGGTCATGAGCTGAGTGACCCTGACAGGACCCAAACTGAGTATCACTGAGCAGGTTATCACCGAGCAGGGGTAATAATAATGTGCAGGGATCTCCTGTGTGACTATCCCCCTCTCTAACAGGCATACCGCTTTGCGTACTGTTGGGGCGAATGGCCTATTGGGGAAAACAGCAGCAGCTAGGACTGTGACACCAAATGATTCTGTTCTTCAGCAGGGAGGGTGAAGGCGCAGAAGAGTGATAGTTATTGAGGACTCTGTAGTCTGGGGCAAAGACGGGCATGTCTGTGGCGGGGAAGGAAACTCCAGGATGGTATGCTGCCTTCGTGGTGCCAGGGCCAAGGATGTCTCTGAAGGGGCATGGGACATTCTGAAAGGGGAGGGTGAACAGCCAGAGGTCATGGTAAACATCGGTACTAATGATATAAACAGGAAGAGTGACAAGATCCTGCAAGGGGAGTTCAGGGAGTTGACTAATATGTTAAAAAAGATGACACATCAGTCTCTCAGGTTTGTGCCACACTCTGGGGAGTTGGGAGTACCAGGGTGGTGGGCGGCCTAAATGCCAGTGAGCCCAGCCTCAAAATGCTCATTTCTCAAGGGTGCCTTGATCTCACAGTGAAGAATTCCTTTCTCCCCCAGAGGACATTGGAAATCAATCCTCACTCCCCCCACCTTCCTTTTGATGGCACATTCCCCCACCCTCTCCCTGACCTGGGTTGCTGGCATCGGGGTCCTACTGATCGATCCACCAGCCCAACCCCTGAAATGTCTACCCCCCCCCCCACACCCCCCTTTCAGGACAGTCACGACCCATCCCCACGTAGCATTCCTATCATGGCCACCACTCAGGCCCCACCCCTCGGCACTGCCCTGGGCACACTGGCAGTACCCAACTGCCACTGTTGGACATTACGGTGTGTTAGTTGGGCACCATCAGTGTGCCAGGTGAATTCTGTCAGGTTGGCACTGCCTGATGGCGCTGACCATTTGGTTTTTGACTCTGCGCTGTCGTGTGTCGTGAAGGCCGCCTTGGAGAACGCTTACCCGAAGGTCAGAGGCTGAATGCCCATGACCGCTGATGACACACGACAGCGCAGAGTCGCTGAACAGAGACTGATAGCCAAGTTCCGCACACATGAGGACGGTCTCAACAGGGATCTTGGGTTCATGTCGCACTATCTGTAACCCCCGTGACTTGCCTGGAGGGCAAGATGTGATTGCAGTGAGGAGGGTGCGGGGAGATTCACCAGGATGTTGCTGGGATGGAAAGTTTCAGCTGAGGGGAAACTGGAAAGGCTGGGGTTGTTTTCCCTGCTGCAGAGGATCTGATAGAGGTCTACAGCGTGTTGAGAGGCATAGATAGGGTAGACCATAAGGACTTTTTCCTCCATGGCAGAGATGTCTAAAGCCAGCGGGCAAAGGGTTAAGCTGAGGGGTAAGTGGTTTTGAGGGGACCAGAGGGTCATGGAGATATGGAATGTGCTGCTGTCTGAGGCTGGCTGGAGGCAGGAATTCTCACAACATTTGAGAAGCAATTGGACGAACACTTAGATTGCCAGGACATAGTAAGCTATGGTCCAAGTACTGATAAGTGGGATTAGTTTAGATTGATATTTGATGGTTGGCATCGACAAGTTGGGCCGAAGGGCCTGTTTCTGAGCTGTTTGACTCTATTCTTGTTGTTGAATGCGGGTCCATTGTTACTCTCACTATCTGAGAGATCCTGAACAAAGTGAAAATCTGGCCAAGCTTTGGGATAAGTACTTTTAATTGAAGCTGAAGCAAGTATTTCAAAGAGTGAGAATCTGCCACAGTCATCAATAACAACGGGCAAGTATCCACTTGTGTACAAATCTGTAAAGTCAGCACAAACCTCCCTGGTGCTGGCGGTAACTGAGCAGATTGCCAGGATTTGACACTGTTGATGATGATTGATTTTGTACTCCACCATTTCCGTCAGCACTTGGGAAACATACATTTTCCAGAAGAGATTGGCGCTTTTGACATTTCACTCATGACCTTCATGTGTTTCTTTGAGAACACACTCCCTCATTGATTGTAAAATGATGGTACAGTAGTGTGTAGCTGGAGGTCGGTGTTTGTAATGGTTGTAGTTTGTGGATGATTTCATTCATAGACATTCTCTCAATCACCTTTTCCAAGTTTTATAATTTTGAAGCCAGGATGTATCATTAAAATTCCTCATCTTGCTTATTGCCAGTTTGATATCAGTGTTGGTCACTCTGACACCACCTTTAAGTTCATGTTGCTGGTTAGATGCATGGACCTGAGGCACCGGACCGTGGCGACTAGGGGATTTTCAGAGTAACTGCATTGCAGTGTTAACGTTAATTTTACTTTAAACTGTTGCAAAACAGCCTTTTCCTCAGTAGCACTGTTAGCAGTGAATGACCAGAAGCCACTTTCACACCTTCACAGGCACTTGTTAATCCCAGCAGTCTTCTGGTTCTGCTGCCCAATCGGCCCAAGTTCTCCTAGATGGAGGTGAAAGTCCCACTCGTTATTAATTACAGGTTTTAAGTCGGTCCACCTCATGTCCAACGAGGGGCATACACGCGATGGGTCGTACTGGGGCTGCTCTTGGTTGTTCGGGATTGGCCTAGTGCTTCATGTCGTTAGTGTGTGCCTAAACTGGACCAGATACTGGGCAAGACGACAGCTCAGTGACTATCACTGATTGCTGTGCAGACACATGGATTTGGGCCGGTGTCTGTGGGAGTTTGCGCATTCTCCCCATGCTTGTGTGGGTTTTCTCCGGGTGCTCCGGTTTCCTCTCACACCCCAAAGATAGAACATTACAGCACAAACAGGCCCTTCGGCCCTCGAGTCCTCGATGTGCTGTTAGGCTGATTGGCAGGAATAAATTGTCCCTAAATCAGTTTCCCTCAATCTGGATGGCCATAAAACATTAGACAGGGGTCATGGGTGGAGTAGGGGGACTGGTGGTGTTGAGATGGTGGCGCGGGCTCGTTGGGCCGAAGGGCCTGTTTCCCGGGCTGATTTTGTTCTTTGTTTGTTGCCCCCAGGGTATTCTCACTGTGTATTCTCACATTGGCAAAACACTAACTAACATTTGGGTAATGGGAGTGAGTGGGTGTAATCCATCTCCCTGTAAAATCCAGACAGTATGGATGATATAATTTGGGGATAAAGTAAGGGGATTTGGGGTAATCTGGGGATAAATTAAGAATCTGACACTCAAGGGTCGGGAATGTAGGTTTTTATTTCTTGAAGGTGACAAGATGGCACAGTGGTTCGTATTGCTGCCTCACAGTGCCGGGGACATAGAGAACATAGAACATTACAGCACAAACAGGCCCTTCGGCCCTCGAGTTGCGCCGATCACATCAACCCCACCAATCTATAGACCTATCTATAACCCCCAATCCCATTAAACCCCATATACTCATCCAGAAGTCTTTTAAAAGACCCCAGCGAGTTCGCCTCCACCACCGATGACGGCAGCCAATTCCATTCACTCACCACCCTCTGAGTGAAAAACTTACCCCTAACATCACCTCTGTACTTCCCTCCCCGCACCTTAAATCTGTGTCCTCTCGTAGCGACCATTTCAACCTGGGGAAATAGCCTCTGAGAGTCCACCCTATCTATTCCTCTCAACATTTTATAAACTTCTATCAGGTCGCCTCTCAACCTTCGCCTCTCCAGGGAAAAGAGTCCCAGCTCCCTCAACCTATCTTCATAAGGCATGCCTCCCAGTCCAGGCAACATCCTTGTAAATCTCCTCTGCACCCTTTCAATAGCTTCTACGTCTTTCCTATAGTGAGGCGACCAGAACTGCGCACAGTACTCCAAATGAGGCCTGACGAGGGTCCTGTAAAGGGACCTGGGTTTGATTCTCAGCTTGGGTTGCTGAGTGGAATTTGCACATTCCCCTCGTGTCTGCGTGGGTACCCTCTGGGTGCTCTGATTTCCTCCCACAGTCCAAAGATTTTAGGTGGATTGGCCATGCTAAATTGCCCCTTAGTGTCGGGGGACTAAATGTGGGGATAGGGGGAATGGAGCCTGGGTGGGTTTGTGGTTGGTGCAGACTCGATGGGCCAAATGGCCTCCTTTTGCAATGTAGGATTCTTGGATTTTATAAAGAAAAAAGAAAGAACAAAGAACAACCCAGCACGGGAAACAGGCCTTTCTATGAAGATCAGAGACCAGGGAACAATTTGTGAACTTGTGCAACCATTCAGTAAAAGGATCTGGACCTATTCTGAGTTGGTGCATGGAGAGGAGGTCAGTGATAGGAGGGCAATGTGGTTTCCTAAAACCTGTTCTGATGGTGTTAGGAGATTGCAGATGAACTGTCCAGATTGGTTGGGGTTGCTCTCCCTCTCCCGAGCTGCTGGTGGAGTGGGAGATGTGGGGAATCACAATGCCAAACATTCTCTGTGCGACGGGAGTGATAGACCTGCTGCTTCCCGCCTCTGTCAGTTTGAATATAATTTGAATGTACGCCGTCCAAGCAAATTTAGATTAAAGTGGGGGTCGGGTAGGAAAGGGGAGGAGGGTGAAGGATTGGCTGAAATAATTGTAAATGTCGGGATGCAAAAAAGAGGGATATTTTTTGAAAAACAAGTCAAAGTGAAATAGATTCAGAATGAATCCTGTTCAACAGGATTATAGGAAATTTTACTCAATGTAACAAAATGTGAAAAGCATGTCTTTAAAAATACAATGTGATTGGAAAACAGTTCATAGAACAGATTTTTCCTGGAGGGAATGTCACTGCCGGGGTTAAATGTCTGTTACAATTTATTAAGCATTATTTTATCCAAGCAGAATAGGGGGGGTTTTATTAGAATTGACACTCTTCAGTTGTCTCATTCATTTATGAGCTGATGATGAATTAACTCAGACTGTGGACTAAACTGTGTGACTGAGTAACGAGACATCAACAAAGGTCACTCGACTATCATGGGCGTCATCAGTACAAAACTATATATAGAAACATAGAAAATAGGTGCTGGAGTAGGCCATTCAGTCCTTCAAACCGGGCTTACCCTTTATTCGTAGACTGTGATACCCTAGTTCTGCACTTCCCCAACATCGGGACCATTCTTTCCACATCTAGCCTGTGCATTCCCATCAGGATTTCATGTTTCTATGCGATCCCCTCTCATTCTTCTAAATTCCAGTGAGTACAAGCCCAGTCTCTCTTCATATACCAGTCTTTATGGTCATATATCAGTGACCCAACCTGCACTTGGGAGAGCTGGGGAAGAGCATTCCAGTGGCCAATCAGAGAGAGAACCTCTTCATTAGAGAGAGAACTTAGAATCATAGAAAAACTACAGCACAAACAGGCCCTTCAGCCCACAAATTGCACCAATCATATCCATACCTACTAGGCTTACCTATAACCCTCAATCCTATTAAATCCCATGTACTCATCCAGAGCCTCTGAAAATACCCCAGCTCTTGATCCCTTTAGCCATTCTAAAGTTCGCCTCCATCATCACCGACGGCAGCCGATTCCACTCACTCACCACCTTCTGAGTGAAAAACCTACCCCTAACATCATCTCTGTACTTCCCACCCCGCACCTTAAACCTGTGTCCTCTCGTAGCGACCATTTCAACCCGGGGAAATAGCCTCCGAGAATCCACCCTATCTATTCCTCTCAACATTTTATAAACCTCTATCAGGTCGCCTCTCAACCTTCGTCTCTCCAGGGAGAAGAGACCTAGCTCCCTCAATCTATCCTCATAAGGCATGCCTCCCAATCCAGGCAACATCCTTGTAAATCTCCTCTGCACCCTCTCAATAGCTTCCACATCCTTCCTGTAGTGAGGCGACCAGAACTGCGCACAGTACTCCAAGTGAGGTTTGACAAGGGTCTTATAAAGTTGCAGCATTACCTACCAACTCCTAAACTCAATCCCTCGATTAATGAAGGCAAGTACACCATACGCCTTCTTAACCACATCCTCCACCTGTGAGGCCGATTTAAGAGTCCTGTGGACCCGGACCCCAAGATCCTTCTGATCCTCAACACAGCTAAGAGTCTTACCCTTCATATTCCTTCATCCCATTGGACCTGCCAAAATGGACCATTACACATGTTTCCGGGTTGAAATCCATCTGCCATTGGGCAAGACCGCCCAGTCTTGCATCCTATCTATGTCTCGCTGCAACTTCTGACATCCCTCCAAACAGTCCATAACACCTCCGACCTCCGTGTCATCGGCAAACTTACCAACCCATCCCTCCACTTCCTCATCGAAGTCATTTATAAAAATCACTAACAACAAGGGTCCCAGAACAGATCCCTGGGGCACCCCACTGGTGACCGACCTCCATGCAGAAAAAGACCCATCCACAACCACTCTCTGCCTTCTGCAGGCAAGCCAGTTCTGGATCCACAAGGCCAAAGCCCCTTGGATCCCATGCCCTCTCACCTTCTCCAAGAAGTTTTGCATGGGAGACCTTATCGAATGCCTTGCCGAAGTCCATATAAACCACATCCACCGCTCTTCCTTCATCACTGTGTTTAGTCACATTTTCAAAGAACTCAACCAGATCGTAATACACGATCTGCTTTTAACAAAGCTGTGCTGATTACTTTTGATTATACTAAACTTCTCTAAATGTTCATAAATGTTACAATCTTTTCCATCAACTTACCAACCACTGAGGTTAGACTCACTGGTCGATAATTTCTTCTAGTACTGGTATTAACATGGAGATCTCAGATTGTTAAACTGTGTCCCCGGCTCTAAACTCCTCTAAAAGTGAAAGTATCCTCCTGATATACCCCCCTCAGGATCTTATGGGCATGATCTTGAGCTCATTCCTGCCATCTATGGGAATGCCGATGAGGGCTCAAGGTCTGGAAGTCACAGATCTTGCCGGCGAGATTGTGATTTTGGACCTACCTCTCCCCTCGCTGATGATATCATCAGGTTCACGGCCATAAGAGCTTCTATAAATACATAAAGGGTGAAAGAGTAACTAGGGAGAGGATAGGGCATCTTAAGGATCAACAAGGTCATCAATGTGTAGATCCACAAGAGATGGGTGAGATCTTAAATGAATATTTCTCACCAGTATTTACTGTTGAGAAAAGCATGGATGTTAGGGAACTTGGGGAAATAAGTAGTGATGTCTTGAGGAGTGTACATTTTACAGAGAAGGAGGTGCTGGAAGTCTTAAAGTGCATCAAGGTAGATAAATCTGCGGGACCTGATGAAGTGTATCCCAGGACGTTGTGGGAGGCGAGGGAGGAAATTGTGGGTTCCCCGCGCAGAGATATTTGAATCGTTGATAGTCACAGGTGAGATGCCTGAAGATTGCAGAGTGGCAAATGTTGTGTCTTTGTTTGAGAACTGCTGCAGGGAAAAGCCTGGGAACTACAGGCCAGTGAGCCTCACATCTGTGGTGGGTAAATTGTTGGAAGGTATTTTGAGAGACAGGATCTACAGCAATTATAGATGCAAGGACTAATTAGGACTAATTAATTGAGGTTTTTGAAGGTTAGTAAGTTTGCAGATGAGGACAGTGCAGTTGATGTTGTCTATATGGACATTAGTAAGGCCTTTGACAAGGTGCCGCATGGTAGGTTGTTGCATAAAGTTAAATCTCACGGGATCCAGGGTGAGGTATCTAAATGAATATAAAATTGGCTTCTTAACAGAAGCCAGTGGTTGGTTATAGAGAGTTATTTTTCAAACTGGAGACCTGTGACCAGTGGTGTGCCTCAGGGATCAGTGCTGGGCCCACTGTTATTTGTCATTTATATTAATGATTTGGATGAGAATATAGGAGGAATGGTTAGTAAGTTTGCAGATGACACCAAGATTGGTGGCATAGCGGACAGTGAAGAAAGTTATCTCGGATTGCAATGGGATCTTGATCAATGGTAATTTTTCTATGTTTCTATCATGGAACTTAGTAAGATAGAGGGTTATAGGAATGCCTCATAGATAGGGACATGTTCGGCGCAACTTGTGGGCCGAAGGGCCTGTTTGTGCTGGAGTTTTCCTGTGTTTCTATGTTTTTTTTCCGAATTGGGACAGTGGGCTGACGAATGGCAGATGGATGTTTAATTTAGATAAATGCGAGGTGATACATTTTGGTCGATTGAACCAGGGCAGGACTTAGTCAGTTAATGGTAGGGCATTGGGGAGAGTTATAGAACAAAGAGATCTAGGGGTACAGGTTCATAGCTCCTTGAAAGTGGAGTCATAGGTGGACGGAGTGGTGAAGAAGGCATTTGGCATGCTTGGTTTCATCGGTCAGAGCATTGAGTACTGGGGTTGGGATGTTTTGTTGAAGTTGTACAAGACCACACTTGGAATACTGTGTACAGTTCTAGTCACCCTATTATAGAAAGGATATTATTAAACTAGAAAGAGTGCAGAAAAGATTTACTATGATGTTACCGGGACTTGATGGATTGAGTTATAAGGAGAGGCTGGATAGACTGGGATTTTTTTCTCTGGAGTGTAGGAGGCTGAGGGGTAACCTTATAGAGGCCTATAAAATAATGAGGGGCATAGACAGGGTAGATAGTCAATATCTTTTTCCAAAGGTAGGGGAGTCTAAAACTAGAGGGCACAGGTTTAAGCTGAGACTGGAGAGATACAGAATTGTCCAGAGGGGCAATTTTTTCACACAGAGGGTGGTGAGTGTCTGGAACAAGCTGCCGGAGGTGGTAGCAGAGGCGGGTACAATTTTATCTTTTAAAAAGCATTTAGATAGTTACATGGGTACAATGGGTACAGAGGGATATGGGTCAAATGCGGGCATTTGGGATTAGCTCTGGGTTTTAAAAAAAATGGCAGCATGGACAAGCTGGGCTGAAGGGTTTGTAAACCTTGATGACTCTATAATGGGCTGATATAGAACAAAGAACAATACAGCACAGGAACAGGCCTGCTCCGATTCGCGGTCACTATCCCTCTGTTCACCTCCTGTTTATACGTGTATCAAGATACACTTTAAACATTGCGAATGTGCCTGCTTCTATTGGTAGTGCATTCCAGGCGCCCACCACCCTCATCGTGAAAAACAGCCTGCAGGTCTCCCCTAAACTAACCCCCTCTCACCTTAAACCTGTGCCCTCTTATAGTTGACCCTTTCACTCTGGGAAAAAGCCTCTGACTATCCATACTTCTCGTAATTTTGTAGGCTTTAATCAGGGTCTCCCTCAACCTCTGTCCTTCCAGTGAAAACAATCCAAGTTTATCCAACCTCACCTCATAACTAAAACCCTCCAGACCAGGCAACATCCTGGTGAACATCTTTACACCCTCTCCAAAACATCCACATCCTTCTGGTAGTGTGGCAACCAGAACTGCACACAATATTCCAAATACAGCCTATCCAAGGTTTTATACAGCCTCGGATGGAGAAATCTAGCACGATGGGGCATTGCTTTAAATTAAGGGGTGGTAGTTATAGGAAGGATGTCAGGGGTAGGTTATTTACCCAGAGGGTGGTGAGGGACTGGAATGCCCTGCCAGCTGCAGTTGTAAATGTGCCTAGTTTGGGGGCGTTTAAGAGATCTGTGGATAGGTTTATGGATGAAAAGGGATTGGTTTAGGCTAGTGGGTCATTGTTTTGTAACTGGTCGGCGCAACATCGTGGGCCGAAGGGCCTGTTCTGCGCTGTAATGTTCTATGTTCTATGTTTTATGTTCTATGTTCTATGTAACATGCCAGCTTTTATACTCAGTGCCACGGCCGATGAAGGAAAGCATGCCATCTGACTTTTTGACTATCTTATCCACCTGTGTTGCCACTTCACATACATTTCAATATATTTTAATATTTAAAGTTGTAAGGAGGATGCACAGAAGCTTCAAGGTGATTTAGATAAGTTGAGTGAATGGGCGAGCATGTGGCAGATGGAATAAAACATGGCCAAGTGTAAAGTTATACACTTTGGTGTGAAAAACAGAATTACTTAAATGGTGACCTATTAGAAAGTGTTGATGGGCAGAGGGACCTGGGTGTCCTTGTACACCAGTTAACAAAAGTGGAGAGGCAGATGCAGCAAGCAATTAGGAAGGCAAATGGTATGTTGGCCTTTATTGCAAGAGGATTTGAGCTCAGAAAGAGGGGTGTCTTACTAGGATGATGTTTTCCTTGGTTGGGGAGCCCAGAGCAAGGGGGCATAGTCTTGGGATATTGGGTCTGAGATGAGGTACAATTTTTCACTCCAAGGGTAGTGAATCTATGGAATTCTCTGGCACAGAAGGCTGTGGAGGTCAAACCACTGAATGTACTCAAGGAAGAGGGAGATCTTTTTTTTTACATTTTAATGGCATCAAGGAGTATGGGAAAAAACTTGGGAATATGGTAATGAGAACAAGGATCAGCCATGATCATATTGAATAGCAGAGCAGGCTTAAAGGGCAGAGTGGTTTACTCCTCGCCTAGTTTCTAAATTCCAGGTCCAATCAGGAGCAGATTTACCCATCAAAACACATTGGGAAAGATAATGTTGAGATGCTGTTGCAGGATTTTCTCAGACACTGAATATTGCCGAAACTTCAGCTAATATAAAGACTCACAAAGTCAATATCCCAGTTAAAGATGTATCTTTATTTCACCGGTGATCACTGGGAGAGATAGCATTGGACATTCCAACACCTCTGAGAGGCCCTGAACATTTCAATTCCATCCTGAAGTTATAATACATCAGGCAGGACAATTAGACATTTTCAAGTTTGCTTTTGTTAGTTATGAACCAGTCATCATTAGAACAAATCAATTATTGTCATATATCTTAACCAATTACATTCTACCCTCTGACTTCATGGGATTTCCTTGGTCTGTAGAATCTGGATGCATCTTCCCCGTCACTTAACAATCCCTGATGCTTAGCGAAAGAGTTCAAAGGTACTGTTCTTGCCAACTCTCAACTACATCAGTGGTCAAATTGGACAGTTGATATTCCCATATCTGAGAAGTATTGTCTCATCAGTGCAAATTGAACAGTTCTATTCATACTATAACTTTGGGACTGTCCAAAACCAACGCTGATAAGAACATACACATTCTGTGGTTTCATTGTTCCAAAATATGTGGTTTGTCTCACTCAGCCTTTCTCCCATCATGCTCTGGAGCAGCCTGCCTTTGGCTAAAGTGTACAGATTACTTTAAAAATACATTTTAAAATCCAAAATATATGTTTAAATTGGTAATACTTGTTCAAGTCTCTTACTTATTTAAATCTCTCACTATGATTATTTGGTGATAGTGACCACAATTCGGTTATGTTCACCTCAGTGATGGGAAGGGATAGGCATGAACCTCGGGTCAGTAGTTTTAGCTGGGGTAAGGATAATTATGAGGCTATTAGGAGAGAATTAGGAAGCATAGATTGGACTAGGAGATTACAGGGACTGGGAACGTCCGAAATGTGGAGTTTTTTCAAGGAGCAGCTACTGCGAGTCCTTGATAGATATGTCCCTGTCAGGCATGGAGGAATTGGTAGATCTAGGGAACCGTGGTGCACTAAAAGAGTTGAGTCGATGGTTAAAAAGAAAAAGGAGGCTTATGTTCGGATGAGATCTGAGGGCTCGGGTAGTGCACTAGAAAGCTTTAGATTGGGTAGGAGGGAGTTGAAGAGTGAGTTAAGAAGGGCTAAAAGAGGACATGAGAAGACTTTGGCTGATAGGATTAAGGAGAATCCTAAGGCGTTCTATAGGTATGTCAAGAATAGAAGGTTGGTCAGGGCAAGATTAGGGCCAGTTATAGACAGCAGAAGGAAGTTGTGTGTGGAACCGGAGGAGATTGGAGAAGCATTGAACCAATATTTCTCTTTGGTGTTCACGCAGGGGGACATGAATATAGCTGAGGAGGACACTGGGTTGCAGGGGTGTAAAATTGATAAGGGGGATGTGCTGGATATTCTTGAGGGGTTGAAAATAGATAAGTCCCCTGGTCCGGATGGGATCTACCCTAGGATTCTCTGGGAGGCAAGAGAGGTGATTGCAGAGCCTCTGGCTCTGATCTTCAGGTCGTCATTGGTCTCTGGTGTAGTCCCGGAGGATTGGAGGATAGCGAATGTTGTCCCATTGTTTAAGAAGGGGAACAGAGACTTTGCCGGGAATTATAGACCGGTGAGTCTTACTTCTGTTGTGGGCAAGGTTTTAGAAAAAATTATTAGGGTTTAGGATTTATAGTTATTTGGAGTGTAATGAATTGATTAGAAATAGTCAGCATGGTTTTGTAGCGGGTAGGTCGTGCCTTACTAACCTTATTGAGTTTTTTGATAAGGTGACCAAAGAGGTGGATGGGGGCAAGGCAGTTGATGTGGTATATATGGATTTTAGTAAGGCGTTCGATAAGGTTCACCATGGTAGGCTTCTGCAGAAAATGCAGATGTATGGGATTGTGGGTAATCTAGGAAATTGGATCAGAAATTGGCTATCAGATAGGAGACAGAGAGTGGTGGTTGAGAGGTGGCGGATGGAATTTAATGTGGAGAAGTGTGAGGTAATTCACTTCGGTAGGAGCAACAGATGTGTCGAGTATAGGGCTAACGGGAGGACTTTGAATAGTGTGGATGAACAGAGGGATCTAGGTGTATGTATACATAGATCCCTGAAAGTTGGGAATCAAGTAGATAAGGTTGTTAAGAAGGCATACGGAGTCTTGTCGTTTATTGGTAGGGGGATTGAATTTAAGAGTCGCAGCGTCATGTTGCAACTGTACACTACTCTGGCACGGCCGCACTTGGAGTACTGTGTGCAGTTCTGGTCCCCACATTACAGGAAGGATGTGGAGGCTTTGGAGAGGGTGCAGAGGAGGTTTACTAGGATGTTGCCTGGTAGGGTGGGGAGGTCTTATGAGGAGAGACTGAGGGATTTGGGGTTGTTTTCGCTGGAAAGAAGGAGGCTAAGAGGGGATCTTATTGAAACATATAAGATCATTAGAAGTTTAGATAGGGTGGATAGTGAAAGCCTTTTTCCTCGGATGGAGAAATCTAGCACGAGGGGGCATGGCTTTAAATTAAGGGGTGGTAGTTATAGGACGGATGTCAGGGGTAGGTTCTTTACCCAGAGGGTGGTGAGGGATTGGAATGCCCTGCCTGCTGCAGTTGTAAATGCTCCTAGTTTGAGGGCGTTTAAGAGATCTGTAGTTAGGTTTATGGATGAAAAGGGATTGGTTTAGGCTAGTGGGTCATTGTTTTGTAATTGGTCGGCGCAACATCGTGGGCCGAAGGGCCTGTTCTGCACTGTAATGTTCTATGTTCTATATCTGGCTTTATGTAGACAGTGCCCCAGTTACTCTGTAAGTCTAATCTGGAGTCAGTTCCACACTCAGTGTGAATAGTTTTATCAGTGTCTTAAATCCCTGATTATTTGAGATTTCTCCAACAGATGCCCCATGGGTTAGACTTTGTTCCACATAGACAGGTGGATGTTTTGTGCCAATGTCAATTTATCTGATGAGGAGGGATCTACCATCCATACAGACAGGAATTAATGGATTCTGATTGCAGAGTGTGCAATTTCCACATTTCTACACTGAGATTTATTCATAAGGACAAAATGTTAATCACCAACAGCTGAAATCCATCACATGCTTTGTAGCTCAGAATGTTAACAAAGTATTAAGAGTCAGTGAAATAGTAGAAGCTATAGAGAGGACACATGCCAGAAGGCCAAGGGAGAAAAACAACGGATTATTTACCTTAACTGACCATAGAACCATAGAAAATTACAGCTCAGAAACAGGCCTTTTGCCCCTTCTTGTCTGTGCCAAACCATTTTTTGCCTAGTCCCACTGACCTGCACTTGTACCATATTCTTCCACACCCCATGAACCCGTCCAATGTTAAAAGTGACCCCACATTTATCTGGCAGCTCATTCCACACTCCCACCACTCTCTGTGTGAAGAATCCCCCCCCTAATATTCCCTTTAAACTTTTCCCCTTTCACCCTTAACCCATGTCCTCTGGTTTTTTTCTCCCCTAGCCTCAGTGGAAAAAGCCTGCTTGCATTCACTCTATCGATACCCATCAAAATCTTATACACCTCTATCAAATCTCCCCTCATTCTCCAGGGAATAAAGTCCTAACCTATTCAATCTCTCTCTGTAACTCAGCTTCTCAAGTCCCGGCAACATCCTTAGAACATAGAACATTACAGCGCAGAACAGGCCCTTCGGCCCACGATGTTGCGCCGACCAGTTACAAAACAATGACCCACTAGCCTAAACCAATCCCTTTTCATCCATAAACCTATCCACAGATCTTTTAAACGCCCCCAAACTAGGTGCATTTACAACTGCAGCTGGCAGGGCATTCCAGTCCCTCACCACCCTCTGGGTAAAGAACCTACCCCTGACATCTGTCCTATAACTACCCCCCCTTAATTTAAAATCGTGCCCCCTCGTGTTAGCTTTCTCCATCCTAGGAAAAAGGCTATCACTATCTACCCTGTCTAAACCTCTAATCATCTTATATGTTTCAATGAGATACTTGTGAACCTTCTCTGCACTCTTTCAACCTTATTTACATCCTTCCTGTAACTAGGTGACCGAAACTGTACACAATACTCTAAATTCAGCCTCACCAATGCCTTATATAACCTTACCATAACACTCCAACTTTTATACTCAATACTCCGATTTATAAAGGCCAATGTCCCAAAAGCACTCTTTACGACCCTATCCACCTGTGATGCCACTTTTAGGGAATTTTGTACCTGTATTCCCAGATCCCTCTGTTCAACTGCACTCTTCAGAGTCCTACCATTTACCCTGTACGTTCTACTTTGGTTTGTCCTTCCAAAGTGCAATACCTCACATTTGTCTGCGTTAAATTCCATTTGCTATTTTTCAGCCCATTTTTCTAGTTGGTCCAAATCCCTCTGCAAGCTTTGAAAACCTTCCTCACTGTCCACTACACCTCCAATCTTTGTATCATCAGCAAATTTGCTGATCCAATTTACCACATTATCATCCAGATCATTGATATAGATGACAAACAACAATGGACCCAACACCGATCCCTGCGGCACTCCACTAGTCACAGGCCTCCACTCAGAGAAGCAATCCTCCACAACCACTCTCTGGCTTCTTCCATTGAGCCAGTGTCTAATCCAATTTACTACCTCCCCATGTATACCTAGTGACTGAACCTTCCTAACTAACCTCCCATGAGGGACCTTATCAAAGGCCTTGCTGAAATCCAGGTAGACAACATCCACCGCCTTCCCTTCATCCACTTTCCCGGTAACCTCCTCAAAAAACTCGAATAGATTGGTCAAAGATGACCTACCACACACAAAGCCATGTTGACTCTCCCTAATAAGTCCCTGTCTATCCAAATATTTGCAGTTCCTCTCCCTTATCACATCTTCCAATAACTTGCCAACCACCGAACAGAAAAAACATCATGATCTGGGTAGATTATGTGATGGAAGCCCATTTTTAACTCTCACATAATCTCACAACTTTAAAGTGAAGATAGGAAAGGAGGGGAAAAGGACTCAAGGGATTAGATATTAGCAGAACTGACCAAACTGATTCATGGATTGGAAGGAAGTCTAAGAATTTTGAAATATGGGACTGAGATAGATAGATAGACAGATAGGCAGACAGAAAGATGGATAGAACAAAGAACAAAGAACAAAGAACAATCCAGCACGGGAAACAGGCCCTTCGGCCCAACGAGCCCGCGCCGCCACATCACCCTGCACCTATTCTACCCTGCATATCACCGAATGGAACCCTACTCAGTCAGATTCAGGGAAGAAATAGTGTCAATTTGGTAAAAACCGATTAGCCTGAGAGCACATTTTTGGGGTGTGGGAGGAAACCGGAGCGCCCGGAGGAAACCCACGCAACCACAGGGAGAATGAGCAAACTTCCACAGACACAGGCCCAAATCCATGTGCCTGCACAGCCAGCAGTGCTAGTCACTGAGCTGTTGCGGCGCCCATCTACCGGTCCAGGATCAAGCACACACACCGACATGAAGTTCTAGGCCACTCCTGGAACTTCCAAGAGCAGCCCAGGCACGACCCGCCGTGTGAATGCCCCTCGTTTGACACGAGGAGGACCTCCACCTGTGGAATAAAGTCAAAATATTAATCTTACAGCCTGCCTTTCCGGTGTCTCCCGAGGTTTAACCCTATTTAATATCCCCTACCATATCCCTCCATTCTCGTTTCACTCATGTGCCTATCTAACTGCATCTTAAACGAGTCCAACGTTCCTGCCTCCACCACCCTACTCGGTAGCGCGTTCCAGACCCCCACAACTCTCTGCGTAAAGAACCTTCTTCTCACCTCCAAATTATACCTCTCCCCCCTCACCCTTAAATGATGACCTCTCGTGTTTGTATCTAGTCTAGGGAGCAGTCTCTCACTATTAACTCTATCCATTCCCTTCATTATCTTATATACTTCTATCATGTCCCCTCTCAATCTCCGCCTTTCCAAGGAGAATAGTCCCAGTTTCTTCAACCTCTCCTCGTAACCCAGTCCCCCCATGCCAGGCAGCATCCTGGTAAACCTCCTCTGCACCCTTTCCAGAGACTCCACGTCCTTCCGGTAGTAAGGTGACCAGAACTGGACGCAGTACTCCAAATGCGGTCTAACCAACGTTCTGTACAACTGAAGCATTAGACAGCAGCTTTTATACTCTATGCCCCTTCCTATAAAGGCCAACATCCCATAAGCCTTCCTAACGACCTTCTCCACTTGTGATGCAACCTTCATGGATTTGTGAACCTGCACTCCCAGGTCCCTCTGTATGTCAATACTCCTAATCGGCCTCCCTTTAATCTCATAGCTCCTCTCTGCATTATTCCGTCCAAAATGCATCACCTCGCATTTGTCAGGATTAAATGCCATCTGCCACCTATCTGCCCACTGCACCAACCTATCTATATCCTGTTGTATCACCTGACACTCCAGTTCCGTACCCGCCAACCCTGCCATCTTGGTGTCATCAGCAAACTTGCTAATCACACCACCTACGCCCTCTTCCAAGTCATTTATGTAGACTACAAAGAGGAGAGGTCCCAGTACTGAGCCCTGCGGCACACCACTGGTCACTGACCTCCAGCCCGACAAGGTCCCTTCCACAACTACCCTCTGTCTCCTATTTCCCAGCCAGTTCTCAATCCACCTAGCTACCTGGCCTCGTATCCCATGCGCCTTAACCTTTTCTACCAGCCTACCGTGAGGGACTTTGTCAAACGCCTTACTGAAATCCATATAGATGACATCAACGGTTCTCCCATCGTCAACCGTTTTTGTCACCTCCTCAAAGAATTCCACCAGATTCGTAAGGCAAGACTTCCCTCTAACAAAGCCATGTTGCGTATCCCTAATCAGATCGCAACGCTCCAAATGCTCGTACATCCTACCCCTAAGTATTTTTTCCATTAACTTCCCTACCACCGACGTCAAACTCACCGGATAGATAGACAAATACTTCGATATAGACCAGGAGAGAGGGAGGTTGAATATCGACAGCACATTGAACAAAACACAGAACCCTACAGTGCAGAAACAGGCCCTTCGGCCCATCGAGTCTGCACCGAACACAATCCCACCCAGACCCTATCCCCATATCCCTACACATTTACCTGCTAATCCCTCTAACCTACACATCCCAGGACACCAAGGGGCAATTTTTAGCATAGCCAATGAACCTAACCCGCACATCTTTGGACTGTGGGAGGAAACCGGAGCACCCGGAGAAAACCCACGCAGACACGAGGAGAATGTGCAAACTCCACACAGGCAGTGACCCGAGCCGGGAATCGAACCCAGGACCCTGGAGCTGTGAAGCAGCAGTGCTAACCACTGTGCTACCGTGCCGCCCATAATATTCCCTTTAAACTTTTCCCCCTTCACCCTTAAGGACAAAGATATTGAATTTGATCAAAATGAATGGAAGAACATCCTCAAAGAATTCCAATAGATTTGTAAAGCATGATTTCCCTTTTGTAAATCCATGCTAACTTTGTCACTGCCTTTCAAGTGCCAAGTTCTGAAATCTTTTTAAACAGGCTCTGAGCAACTTTCCGATGTTGGGCTCACAGATCTATTTTTGAATAGTGGGTTTACATTAGCAACCCTCAAATCTAGAAGAAGAAAAGACAACTCCTATGCAGAACCCCAGGTACGGCAACCTGTGATCAAAAACCTGGGTGTGAGAAGTCAATTAATCCTTTAACCCTTTTCTCAAACACCAAAATGATTTGAAGTGATAATCCCCTTTGGTGACAATGGTTATTCAGTGTCAGTACGACCCGGCACAGGAAGAAGTCTGAGCAGTGTCAACGCACAAAAGCAGTAACACACACTCTGGGAGATAGAACAATCTCCAATTAAATACTTGCTGATCTGCCCCAGTTACCATGGAACATTCCGGAAAACCTTCTGTAAATGTTTACGCTCAGGGAATCCATTCCCGCATTTCCTTCACGTAGCAAAGTTCACAGACAGTGAGTGCATCCTATCGTTGCCCAGCTATCATTTAAATGAATCACAAAAGCTGCCATTAAACTATCTCTGCTCGCCCACCAAATTTTCTCGATCTATGCTTCGAATATGAAGCAGTGAGCACACGATAGCCATGACCCCCCCCCCTTCCCCCCCCTCCAGCTGTCTACTTTATGATTCAAGATGCTATTATTTCCTCTGCCTTCTGGGGGTTGTTTATCTCACTGTCTCCACACGGTAATTTGAGGAATTACGCACATTGAGGAAGTGAAAAAGCTAGTAAGAGAGTATGAGAAGACACCGTCAGCTAACATAAAAGGGAATCCAAAAAAGTTTCTTGATATATAAATAGTGAAAGGATAAAGTTAAACTAAAGTTTATTTATTAGTCACAAGTAGGCTTATATTCACAGTGCAATAAAGTTATTGTGAAAATTCCCTAGTCGCCACACTCCGGCGCCTGTTCGGGTACACAAAAGGAGAATTTAGTACAGCCAATGCGCCTAACCAGCATGTCTTTCAGACTATGGGAGGAAACCGGAGCATCCAGAGGAAACCCATGCTGAAACAAGGAGAATGTGCCAACTCCACACAGAAATCACCCGAGGCAGAAATAATAGTAGGAGGGATTATTACTTTAAAGGTGAAAAGCTGCAGCATGCTACAGTGCAGAGGGACCTGGGGGTCCTTGTGCATGAGTCGCAAAAACCCAGCTTGCAGGTGCAGCAGGTGGTCAGGAAGGCGAATGGGATGCTGGCCTTCATAGCGAGGGGGATAGAATATAAAAGCAGGGAGGTCTTGCTGCAACTGTACAGGGCACTGATGAGGCCGCAGCTGGAGTACTGTGTGCAGTTTTGGTCGCTGCACTTGTGGAAGGATATGTTGGCCTTGGAGGGAGTGCAGTGGAGGTTTACTAGGCTGATACCGGAGATGAGGGGGTTGGACTATGAAGAGAGACTAAATAGACTGGGTCTGTACTCGTTGGAGTTTAGAAGGTTGAGGGGGGATCTTATAGAGACGTATAAGATAATGAAGGGGATGGATAGGGTAGAGGTAGAGAGACTCTTTCCGCTTAGAAAGGACAGCAGGACTAGAGGGCACAGCCTCAAGATAAGGAGGGGGGCCGTTTAGATTGGAGTTGAGGAGGAACGTCTCCACTCAAATGGTGGTGAATCTCTGGAATTCTCTGCCCATTGAAGTGGTGGGGGCTGCCTCGCTGAGTATATTTAAGTCACGGGTAGATAGGTTTTTAGTAGGCAAGGAAATTAAGGGTTATGGGGAGAAAGCGGGAAAGTGGAACTGATCCACTTCAGATCAGCCATGATCTTATTGAATGGTGGGGCAGGCTCGAAGGGCTAGATGGCCTACTCCTGCTCCTATTTCTTATGTTCTTATGAGGCCAGAATCGAATTTGGGTTCCTGGTGCTGTGGGGCAGCAGTGCTAACCACTGTGCCAACATGGGCAGTGGGGTTTATTAGTGAACAATCAACATGTAAATATTAATGGGGGATGCCAACATGAAGTTTCTTTCAGGGAGCTGCTGTTTACATACACTGGCACTGCGTATCCCACACACAGCTCGGACTCTAACGAGTTTGTCAGTGAGGGCACCAGATTCACACTTTCCAACCAGGACTTTCAGGCATACGATGTATTGATTCACTGGGTTTCTGACTAGCACTGTTGAAAGTGTGTCTGTCCAGGATTACACTTTTTATAAGCAGGCAGATTTGTTCAAATTGCTTTAATAGTACGTCAGGGTCCTCGCTTTCCCCCCCGCTCTGAGAATAGAAGGATTCTGAATTCTTCACAGTCTCCAGGCTCGCCAGGTTTAGCAACACGTAGGCTGGACTTTCTTCAATGTGTCAGACAGACTGGCATAGCAGTAAATGCAACATTCCTTCTTGAACTGTTTCCTGTTGTTGTCAATGACATTAAAAGTCAGTGGGTTGATGTGCCAGAGACCTTGGCTCCTGACACCATGAATTGTTGTGTGCTTGTGCAGGAGTGATGAAGCGGTAGCCTGGAGTAGTTTATTACAAATACTTTTCCAGGCTGGGGCTGGAGCTAGATGGGAGTAACCTCTGGAACCCTGCCCCACGGGCCATGTGGCAAGATGTGAATAGGTGCACATCCCACAGAAACAATTGTAAAAGGGGTGCAAGAATAGAGAGTATATGAACATAAGTCATTGGGCAGCATATTATGGGAGTGGAGTGGAGCCATCATGAGGGCAAATAGAATTTTGCCCTTTATTGCCAGAGGGATGGAGTTTAAAAACAGTGAGGTTATGTTCCAGCTGTATAAGGTGCTGGTGAGGCCACACCTGGAGTACTGTGTACAGTTTTGGTCTCCTTACTTGAGAAAGGATATACTGGCACTGGAGGGGATGCAGAGGAGATTCATTAGGTTGATGCCAGACCTGAGAGGGTTGGCTTAGGAGGAGAGAGTGAGTAGACTGGGGCTATATTCACTGGAATTCAGAAGAATGAAAGGAGAGTTTATCGAAACAAATAAGATTATGAAGGGAATGGATAAGATAGAAGCAGAGAAGTTGTTTCCACTGGTGGGTGAAACTAGAACTAGGGGGCATAGCCTCAAAATAAGGGGGAGCAGATTTAGGACTGAGTTGAGGAGGAAATTCTTCACACAAAGTGTTGTGAATCTGTGGAATTCCCTGCCCAGTTGAGGCTCCCTCATTGAATGTTTTTAAGGCAAGGATAGATACATTTTTGAACAGTAAAGGAATTAAGGGTTATGGGGAGAGGGCGGGTAAGTGGAGCTGAGTCCACGAAAAGATCAGCCATGATCTTATTGAATGGCGGGGCAGGCTTGAGGGGCCAGATGGCCTACTCCTGCTCCTATTTCTTATGTTCTCACCCCCCAACCCGCTCCCTCTCAGACACAAAGTTAGTAAAGAGTTGACTTACTCCAGTTCAGCTCTCCCAACAGCCATAACACACTGCCAGGGGCTAAAGAACTTGCCAGTGGGGTTACCACCTGCCCTTCACTGGACAGACAGTCCCACCCTTGGGCTTAGTGAATTGAGTGCAAAAGCAAGCCAGTGATGGTGAGGCTTTGTAAAACGTTGATTCTATTTTTTTTTTGGATAGAGGTGCTCAGAATTAGAGAACTAGACAGAGAAGACAGGAGAAACTATTTATATTTGTGGAAGGGTTGAAAACCCGAGGTCACAGATTTGGTGAAAAAAGTGACATGAGGAAAAAATACTTTACACAGGAGGTGGTTTGGATTTAGAATACACAGCCTGAGAGTGTGAAGGAAGCTGATTCAATCATGGCTTTCAAGAGAAAATTGAATCCTTACCTGAAGAGAAAATGTTTACATTGGAGCGGGGCACTCACTGGGGTAGGGCACGGCCTACATCTCTCTCATAGACCATAATAGGAATAGGCCATTCCACCCCTTGAGCCAACTCTTCCATACAATAGGATCATGGTCGATCCAACATTCCTCACATCCACCTTCCTGCCCTTTCCCCGTAACTCTTGATTCCCTTCCTGATCAAAAATCAATCCTTTTCAGCCTTAAATATACACAAGAACTCTGCCCCCACTGCTCTATGCGGCAAGGAGTCCCAAACCCTCTGACAGAAGAAATTCTTCCTCATCTCAGTGTGAAATTGCTGCCTGTTTATTCTGAGACTCTGCCCTCTGGTCCTAGACTCTCCCATGAGGGGGGAAACATCCTCCCAGCAGTTACCCTGTCAAACCCCTCAATAACCTTCACCTCTCATTCTTCTAAACTCCAACCAGTGGAGTCCCAATCTGTTTAACCTTTTCTCACAAGACAAGCTCTCCATACCGGGGATCTCTCCATACAGCGAACCTTCTCTGAACTGCCGATAATCTTTCCTTAAATAAGGTGACTCGTAGTGAGCCAAAGCAGACAAAAAGGCCTGAAGAGCCTCATTCTGCTCTGTAATTATTCCATGGAGAATAAGCACCCCCTGGGCATGAAATATGCAGGAACTGGACCAATCCTGCAAGTGTTAGAGTTGAGTAAGAATGCGAGCTGGTTTGGACAACACTCATAAAAATGCTCTGTGTTTTAAATCTTGCGTTATATTTGAGAGAAAAATATGTTCCTCTTTTTCAACACTTAGACCATCACATTTCATTTGATTTAAATGTTATACAAATAAAAATTCTGCTGTCTGATTGGGCAATATCGGGCCTCTAGTGATTACCTTAATTGACCAATTACCTGACCATGCAGAAAGTCTCTCAGTTCCCTTTAACATGGGGTGAACAATGCAAACTAGCTTCAAACTGAGTCCCAGCTTTCTGCTAAACATGTTTTGCTTAGTCAAAACTAATTGAGAATATCCTGCTGTGACCCAATTCTCCTCGAATGGTGAAATGTGTGGGAACCTAAATAATTAACGTTTGACAGCGATGTTTGAGAGATGCTCATCAAACTAGCCAAGCTAATAAAAACTGGTGATGTTAATTGCTTTGGATCAACAACACATTGTAAACTGCCAACTGATTACTTTACAGCAAGAGCAGAGGTACAAACTATTAGCCCCAGGTTATTCAGAATGGCTGGAAAATCCACCAGGTTCTTCTGGGAATGGGAATTCCAGCTTTATTAATCAAGGCCATTAATTATTTGGTGAGACCCAGGATGAGAACTCCTAATTTCTTGGCTGCATTGGGAGCTGGTGTACAATGTTCAGTGAGATGTGTTACGTGACACAAGGGTTTACAGGAGTCTTGAACAGCAGCTCTTGGGGTTGGTGGTGGATGTCATAAGAACATAAGAAATAGGAGCAGGAGTAGGCCATCTGGCCCTTCGAGCCTGCCCCGCCATTCAATAAGATCATGGCTGATCTGTCGTGACTCAGCTCCACCTTCCCGCCCTCTCCCCATAACCCTTAATCCCCTCTCTTATCAAAAACCCATCAACCCGTTTCTTAAAAATATTTAGCGAGGCAGCCTCCACCACTTCAACGGGCAGAGATTCCAGAGATTCACCACCCTTTGAGTGAAGAAGTTCCTCCTCAACTCTGTTCTAAACCGCCCCCCCTTTATCTTGAGGCTGTGCCCCCTAGTCCTACTGTCTTTTTTGAGCGGGAACAATCTCTCCACCTCTATCCTATGTCATGTTCTAACTATTTTAGGTGTTTACAGTTTTAAACATTCTCCCCAAATTACTTCGGGCTTCACCTCCTTTCATTATACTCATTTTAATTCTAAAAACTTAGTCAGGTCCTGTTGACCCAGGAATTAGTTCTAAGCAGCCACTTAATTGTGTAAATGTCACCAGCAAGCAACTGTTTTATGACTAAGATGGAAAGAAAATTAAGTTAAATGGAAACTTTGACTGGAGTTTAGAAACAGTTCGATCCTTAAGGTTCCTCCATTCACCAAATTCCCCCAAGATAAGTAAACAGCCTGTTTACCAGTGTTCCACTGTGAAGTCCTCTGGATCACCGTTTGTTCCAAGTTGGACATATCAGTCACACAGCCGACACAAACATTTCATTGTAAAATTGAGAAAACTGTTTTTGGTGAAGTGAATGGATTGCCCACTGGGGACAACAGGAAGAAAATCACATCTTGGATACTATCGGGCATTTTAACTTCCAGCTGGCTAAATGGTCTGGTGACTGACTGCTCCATATGGGATAACACTGGGATGCTCACACAAATAGCTGTGCTATTCACTGGCTGACTCCAAATCAACAGGGCTAAATAATAGGTGGATCAGATCACATTCGATCCAGGTTTTCTGTGCAGAAAGAGTCCGTTCAACTCATTGAGTCTGCACAGACTGTCTAACAGAGCATCCCTCACTGCCCCAACCACTCCCTCTGCCCCCCCCAACCCCCGTCTAACCCTGTAACTCCTCCCTTTTTACCATAGCCAATCCATCCAACCCACTCACCTCTGGACACTAAGGGGCAATTTAGCATGGTCACTCCACCCAACCTACACATCTTTGGACTGTGGGAGGAAATTGCAGCACCTGGAAACTCACCCAGATAAGGGGAGAATGTGCAAACTCCACACAGACTGTGACCCAAAGTCCTTGGTGCAGTGAGGGAGCAGTGCTAACCACTGTGTCGATGTGCCACCAACCTGTAGGTCACAACTGCCCACCTTAATCAAGCGGTTTGGGGTGAGATGGTCAGTGGTTTGTGAAACAGGCAGAGACAAGCGAAGAAAATGCCGAACTTCCTTCACACAGCCTGAGGGATCCCTCCAGAGTGGAGATTCACCCTGACAATGTACCTATGGCCTGTGGGTTTCCTCCAGGTGTTCCAGTTTCATAGAACATAGAACATTACAGCGCAGAACAGGCCCTTTGGCCCACGATGTTGCGCCGACCAGTTACAAAACAATGACCCACTAGCCTAAACCAATCCCTTTTCATCCATAAACCTATCCACAGATCTCTTAAACGCCCCCAAACTAGGTGCATTTACAACTGCAGCTGGCAGGGCATTCCAGTCCCTCACCACCCTCTGGGTAAAGAACCTACCCCTGACATCCGTCTTGTAGCTACCCCCCCTTAATTTAAAGCCATGCCCCCTCGTGCTAGCTTTCTCCATCCTAGGAAAAAGGCTATCACTATTCACCCTATCTAAACCTCTAATCATCTTATATGTTTCAATAAGATCCCCTCTTAGCCGCCTTCTTTCCAACGAAAACAACCCCAAATCTCTCAGTCTCTCCTCATAGGACCTCCCCTCCATACCAGGCAACATCCTGGTAAACCTCCTCTGCACCCTCTCCAAAGCCTCCACATCCTTCCTGTAATGTGGGGACCAGAACTGCACACAAAACTCCAAGTGTGGCCACACCAGAGTAGTGTACAGTTGCAACATGACGCTGCGACTCTTAAATTCAATCCCCCTACCAATAAACGCCAAGACACCGTACGCCTTCTTAACAACCTTATCTCCTTGATTCCCAACTTTCAGGGATCTATGTACACATACACCTAGATCCCTCTGTTCATGCACACTATTCAAAGTCCTCCTGTTAGCCCTATACTCAACACATCTGTTGCTCCTACCGAAGTGAATTACCTTTCACTTAAAACAATGGAACATAGAACATTACAGCGCAGAACAGGCCCTTCGGCCCACGATGTTGCGCCGACCAGTTACAAAAACAATGACCCACTAGCCTAAACCAATCCCTTTTCATCCATAAACCTATCCACAGATCTTTTAAACGCCCCCAAACTAGGTGCATTTACAACTGCAGCTGGCAGGGCATTCCAGTCCCTCACCACCGTCTGGGTAAAGAACCTACCCCTGACATCTGTCCTATAACTACCCCCCCTTAATTTAAAATCGTGCCCCCTCGTGCTAGCTTTCTCCATCCTAGGAAAAAGGCTATCACTATCTACCCTGTCTAAACCTCTAATCATCTTATATGTTTCAATGAGATCCCCTCTTAGCTGCCTTCTTTCCAGCGAAAACAACCCCAAATCTCTCAATCTCTCCTCATAGGATCTCCCCTCCATACCAGGCAACATCCTGGTAAATCTCCTCTGCACCCTCTCCAAAGCCTCTACATCCTTCCTGTAATGTGGGGACCAGAACTGCACACAAAACTCCAAGTGCGGCCGCACCAGAGATGTGTACAGTTGCATCATGACGCTGCGACTCCTAAATTCAATCCCCCTACCAATAAACGCCAAAACTCCGTATGCCTTCTTAACAACCTTATCTACTTGATTCCCAACTTTCAGGGATCTATGTACACATACACCTAGATCCCTCTGCTCCTCCACACTATTCAAAGTCCTCCCGTTAGCCCTATACTCAACACATCTGTTATTCCTACCGAAATGAATTACCTCACACTTCTCCGCATTAAATTCCATCCGCCACCTCTCGGCCCAGCTCTGCAACCTATCTAAGTCTCCCTGCAGACTATGACACCCTTCCTCACAATCTACCACACCTCCTACTTTGGTGTCATCAGCAAATTTACTAATCCACCCAACTATACCCTCATCCAGATCATTGATAAAGATTACAAACAGCAGTGGCCCCAAAACAGATCCCTGAGGCACACCACTGGTAACTGAACTCCATGATGAATATTTACCATCAACCACCACCCTCTGTTTCCTATCTGATAGCCAATTTCTGATCCAATTTCCTAGATTACCCACAATCCCATACATCTGCATTTTCTGCAGAAGCCTATCATGGTGAACCTTATTGAACGCCTTACTAAAATCCATATATACCACATCAACTGCCTTGCCCCCATCCACCTCTTTGGTCACCTTATCAAAAAACTCAATAAGGTTAGTAAGGCACGACCTACCCGCTACAAAACCATGCTGACTATTTCTAATCAATTCATTACACTCCAAATAACTATAAATCCTATCCCTAATAATTTTTTCTAAAACCTTGCCCACAACAGAAGTAAGACTCACCGGTCTATAATTCCCGGCAAAGTCTCTGTTCCCCTTCTTAAACAATGGGACAACATTCGCTATCCTCCGGGACTACACCAGAGACCAATGACGACCTGAAGATCAGAGCCAGAGGCTCTGCAATCATCTCTCTAGCCTCCCAGAGAATCCTAGGGTAGATCCCATCCGGACCAGGGGACTTATCTATTTTCAAACCCTCAAGAATATCCAGCACATCCCCCTTATCAACCGTAATACTGTCTATTTTACACCCCTGCAACCCAGTGTCCTCCTCAGCTATATTCATGTCCCCCTGCGTGAACACCGAAGAGAAATATTGGTTCAATGCTTCTCCAATCTCCTCCGGTTCCACACACAACTTCCCTCTGCTGTCTGTAACTGGCCCTAATCTTGCCCTGACCAACCTTCTATTCTTGACATACCTATAGAACACCTTAGGATTCTCCTTAATCCTATCAGCCAAAGTCTTCTCATGTCCTCTTTTAGCCCTTCTTAACTCACTCTTCAACTCCCTCCTAGCCAACCTAAAGCTTTCTAATGCACTACCTGAGCCCTCAAGCCTCATCCGAACATAAGCCTCCTTTTTCTTCCTAACCAACGAATCAACTTTTTTAGTACACCACGGTTCCCTAGCCCTACCAAATCCTCCTTGCCTGACAGGGACATACCTATCGCAGACCCGCAGTAGCTGTTCCTTGAAAAAATTCCACATTTCGGACGTAGCCGGTCCCTGTAATCTCCTAGTCCAACCTATGCTTCCTAATTCTCTCCTAATAGCCTCATAATTATCCTTAAAACTACTGACCCGAGGTTCATGCCTATTCCTTTCCATCACTAAGGTGAACGTAACCGAATTGTGGTCACTATCACCAAAGTGCACACCAACTTCCAAGTCTAGCACCTGGTCTGGCTCATTACCGAGCACCAAATCCAATATAGCCTCACCTCTAGTTGGCCTATCTACATTCTGAGTCAAAAAACCTTCCTGCACGCTTTGTACAAACACTGACCCCTCTAACGAGCTAGAACCATAGCAATTCCAATCAATATTCGCAAAGTTAAAGTCCCCCATAATAATTACCCTATTACTTTCACTCCTAGCCAGGATTGTCTCCGCAATCCTTTCCTCAACCTCTCTAGAACTTTTAGGAGGTCTATAAAAGACTCCCAACAGGGTGACCTCTCCTCTCCTATTTCTAATCTCCGCCCATACTACCTCAACTGACAAGTCCTCATTAAACTTCCTCTCCGACACTGTGACACAGTCCTTAACTAGCAATGCTACCCCACCCCCCCTTCTACCTTCTTCTCTACTCCGACTAAAGCATTTGTACCCCAGAACCTGCAACATCCATTCCTGCCCCTGCTCTATCCACGTCTCTGAAATGGCCACAACATCAAAGTCCCAGGTACTGATCCACGCTGCAAGTTCATCCACTTTATTGCGAATACTCCTCGCATTAAAGTACACGCATTTCAAACCCTGCTCCGCCCCACCCCCACTATGCCGTGCCTTGCATTCCCCATCTATGCCCCCCTCACTTTCACCCCTTCTACTCACGATCCCACCCCCCCTCCTAATCAGTTTAAACCTCCCCGCATAGCCTTTTGCAAATTTACCCCCCAGGATATTGATTCCCCTCTGGTTCAGGTGAAGACCATCACTCTTATAGAGGTCCCACCTTCCCCAGAATGAGCCCCATTGCTCAAGTACCTGAACCCCTCCCTCCTGCACCATCCCCTCAGCCACGAGTTCAAACTTTCCCTCTCTCCCTGTTCCTCTCTATACTATCCCATTTCCTCCCACAGTCTGAAAGATGAACTGATGAGACATATTGGCCATGCTAAATTCTCCCTCAGAATTTCCAAACAGGCGCCTGAGTGTGGTGACTAGTGGATTTTCACAGTAATTGCATTGTGGTGTTAATGTAAGCTTCTTGTGACACTAATATAATAAAATAAACTTTAAAAGGTGCAGAGTGTCTCACTTTCCAATGAAAAGGGGGACAGCTAAATATTCCCTTCATTTCAAAAAGGGTTTTATGCTCTGGTCTCTTCTGCAGCTGGATCTAACTTATTCCTTCCTCATTGGATATCACACCATCTGTTTTACTTCTGTGGGACTATGATGAAGATTAGTCAAGGACTTGGCCAGTTCTGAGGTCATTGGACTGTAATGAAGATAAGTTGTTGTGCTTGGCAAATTTGATTTTAGATTCCCACAGTTGCTCAACTTTTAATGAAGGAACAGAGTTGAGTTGTTTGTTGTGCAACTATTCACTGGTGGACGGATCCAAATTGAGAGGAACTGATTTACTGATACTCAATAAACATGTTTTGAAGTTTTGAAAGTTGAGGCAGGAAGGGGACAAAAACATGTTATAGAATTTTCTGAATATTGCTCCAAACAGGAATTCTTCTGCTACTTTCTTACCTTTCATCATTTTATCACTTTGTAATGATTCTTAATTCCAGAAAGCAATAACTCCTGGCACTTACGATAAACCTTATTTCCTGAATAAGTTAGTATTAAAATCTCACCTGTGCCTGATGATGGATTAACAAGTGACTAGTGGATTGAAAATTGCCACGTGTAAAATATTGATGTGTGCATTGCTGTCATTAGTGAAATTTAGCAGGAACCAATTTCCAGTCTAACAGATTGATGCAGGAGTGAAAATGCTTTTCAATAATAAATAATAATATTCTAAAGTTAGCTCTGTGTTGGCCCCTGTCTCTTTTGCTTTAAAATTTACTGGATGTCTGGTTTTTGGGTGCAGCAGTTGTAACTATGTTGTGGATATTAAGTGAGGATCTGCCACCTATAATTAAGGATTACTACAGGAAGGACGTGGAAGCTATTGAGAGGGTACAGAGGAGATTTACAAGGATGTTGCCTGGACTGGGAGGCATGCCTTATGAAGATAGGTTGAGGGAGCTGGGACTCTTCTCCCTGGAGAGACGAAGGTTGAGAAGTGACCTGATAGAGGTTTATAAAATGTTGAGAGGTACGGATAGGGTGGATTCTCGGAGGCTATTTCCCAGGGCTGAAATGGTCGCTATGAGTGGTGGTAGAGGCGAACTCGCTGGGGTCTTTTAAAAGACTTCTAGATGAGTATATGGGATTTAATGGGATTGAGAGTTATAGATAGGCCTGGTAGGTATGGATATGATCCGCGCAGCTTGTGGGCTGAATGGCCTGTTTGTGCTGTGGTGTTCTATGTTCTAGTAACTGATTGTGCCATAGGGCTAACTGTATGCTACATTGCTGGCTACCTCTATACAGAGCAAGGAGTAAAGATCGTGTGCTAATGTAGCACAAAGACCACACATCCACCCGCCCAAACACTCGGACACAGTCACGCTCACATGAGCATGCCCTCACACTCACACACGTGCAAACACACTTACACTCATGCGCACACACTCACACGCACACACAGACACACACAAATGCATTCACACATGCACTCACACACACATACAAACGCACACACGGACACACACACACACGCGCAAACCTTCACCCAAACACACACTTGCACACGCACACACACACATACACTCACACATACATGCTCACACACATACATGCTCACACATGTTCACACACTCTCATACGCTCTCACATACACACATACATTGTGCATGGTGAACTTGACATTTGTAGGCTCACTTCTGGGGGGTATAAACATTTCACTGTGCGAAGTGGGAGGGTGTCTACACCTCCAGTTTTGCACATTGGTTATGCTGTCCATGTATCTGTGGACATGTAATCAGGATGGTGTTGAAGACTTTTTTGGGTCCCACTGTGCCAATAACAATCTTTGGTGCTCACTGTACTGAATATCTGCTCACTTTGTGTGTCAAATCCCCGGTCTTCATCATCATCATCTGACTGTATCACTCAGCTGGCCATTTTGTTGGACTTGTCCTGATGCTGTAACATCCCTTGATTGGTCCAAATGCTGTATCTGTCTGACCTTGGCTTGTAACATCATGAGATGGCCTTTGATTTCTGGTTAATGCTTCCAGTATTCTCTGGTGCTACATGTCCTGCATACAGTGTTAAAATATGGCTTTTTCTGGGAGCATGTATGAAGCTAAACCATCACTAGTCTTGTCTGTACTGTCTGCTGGATCAATAGTGCCTGAGTTATGTATTACCTGTAGAAGCTGGTGCATGGCTTCATGATTGTATATGTTTTGTCATCGTGCTGCCACGTTGTAATCTTTGGGTTAGTCCAAGATTTCTTTCTGGAAAGCCTCTGTTTCAGAATGGCTAAGTCAGTTAAACACAATTTGTCTTTAACAAATACATGTTGGCTTTTCTTAATGAATTCACATTTGTCTAAGTGGTTGTTAAGTTTGTGGATAAACTGACTGACCATCCTGGTTCCCAGTCAGTCCCCAACCTCCTTTTACCCTCGAGTGCTGCAGGAGACGGTAGGATTTCAAATTTGAAAGAGGTTTTGTAAATTCTTGTTTTCTGCTTGGAATTCACACCCAGGGTAACGTTACACATCACCCTGAGAGACGACCAAAAGGTCAGTGCCTTCGGCACAAAGAAATTGTTGCAATGCTGATTGTGGATCAGTGACAATTAAGGGATTATGTGAAAGATTTTGTTCTTCTTCGAATAGTAACAGGACGTGACTGCCTGAGCTTTTCAGGATGAGACTGGATTCTCGTTGTGGCTTGTCTGCCCAGAGCACTGGAGGAGACGGCTGCTTCTCCTGCCCGTTCAAACAAATTGCTTTAAATAAATTTATCAGCGCGAGTTGGTTCCTAAACTGCAATCTCAGCGGTTTCTCAACAAGCCAGAATCAGAGGCACATTCAGGAAGAAAATATATTCATTTCGACTGACCTGGTGTAGATCCAGAGTAAAGGAACTTGCAGTTTCACCTTAACATAGTCATTTTCAACAACACAGTGGACACTTGAGTGATTATAAAATGGGATTGACATCAAAGCAGCCTTGCCATAAATGTCATTGAAGCTCCAAGATGAGATTATAGCTTTAATGTCCTCCCACATGTTTTTCAAATGCTCTTTAATCTCCTGTAGCTTTTGACATGGGAGTAAACTTGAGAATATTAAGCAACATTTTTTTTTAACAAATCAACTATTTTATGTTGACTTTTCTTAATTCTCAGGAGCTTCTGGTGATTGATTTTCCCATCTTTCTGCTGCCCTTGTCCTTCCAGTGGCTCTGGGTTTGGAACTTGCCTCAGGAGCTTGGTTTGAGTTTTGGGGTTCTGACTGCCAATCAAGTGAGGCCATGCAGATAATAAACAATGACATCTATGCTGACATCGCAGTGTGGACAACTTGCACTCTGGACATGAAGGAGTCCAGCAGGAAAATGGAACCAAAAAGCAGCAAGGATGGATAAACAAGAGAGGGACAAAGTAAGTGGAAAGGGAATCAAAGACAGGATTAAAGAGAAGAGTGTTAAAGTTTTTGAAAGTGGTTGGAATTGGGTTAAACTCCAAAAGATAGGACGATAGAAGCTGACATGGGGTTGAGGGAATGAGAGGTGAAGAGTGTAGTGTTCAGTTGTTCTGTGTTTAGCGATGTGAGCCTGGTTACTGTTGATGCTCACTGTGTTTGATAGTTAAGCCTGGGTGTGGACTTAGAGTAAAGTAAACAAAGTTGTGGAATAAACTGGAAACTAGAGTTGAAGTTTGGAGTAGACATTTGAAAGCACTGTGAATAAAACATATTATACACAAAAAAAAACTAGAGTAATCTCAGCATTGTTCTGATGATATGAAATAAAATAAAACAAAATACAATGAGAATGCTGGAAAAATATTTAAATTTATCAATTTTTGCACTTGGGGTAGGATCAGTAAGTTTGCCGATGACACAAAGATTGGCTGGGTGGTTAACGTGAGGTTGAGTGTCTGGGATTACAGGACAGAAAAGGGAGGAAGACGCTAGTGGGTGTCGTCTATAGGCCCCCGAATAATGATCTGGAGGTGGGGCGGGCTGTTAACGCGCAAATAAGTGCAGTGTGCAGGAATGGGACGGCAGTAGTTATGGGAGATTTCAATCTGCATATTGATTGGTCGACCCATGTTGGACACGGTGGGCTCGAGGAGGAGTTCTTGGAATGCTGTCGGGATAATTTCCTTGAACAGTGTGTGTTGGAGCCGACGAGGGAGCGAGCTATCTTGGATCTGGTGCTATGTAATGAGGCGGGTAGAATTAGGGACCTTGCGGTGAAAGATCCTCTTGGAGAGAGTGATCATTGTATGGTGGAGTTTCTGGTGCAGATGGAGGAGGAGAAAGTGGGTTCCCAGACACTCGTCCTTTGTTTGAATAGAGGGGAGTATGGTAGGATGAGAGAAGAATTGGCGAATGTGGACTGGGGGAACGCGTTGGAAGGTAGGTCTGCTGAGGAGCAGTGGAGGATCTTTAAGGAGATCTTTCTTGGTGCTCAGCAGAAATTTATTCCGATGGTTAAAAAGGACAGTAGGAGGAGAGGTAATAAGCCGTGGATAACGAAGGAGGTGAAGGAAAGTGTTAAATTAAAAGCGGAGAAGTTTAGAGTAGCTAAGAGCAGTGGGCGAGAAGAGGATTGGGAAAGGTTTAAATGTCAACAAAGATTGACAAAGAAATTGATAAAGGAGGGTAGGAGAAGCTATGAGGCTGGGCTAGCACTTAATATAAAAAAGGATAGCAAGAGTTTTTATAAATATATAAAAAGGAAGAGGCTGGCTAGGATAAACGTTGGTCCTTTAGAGGATGAGAAAGGGGAGCTAGTGGTAGGGGATAGGGATATGGCTAAGGTCTTGAATAACTTCTTTGTTTCTGTCTTCACGGAGGAGGACGTGAATAATTTGCCGGGTGTTAGCGATGGAAAGGTGGTAGGAATGGAGGGTCTTAATGACATTACTGTTACTAGAGAGGTGGTGCTCGACAGACTGGAGGGGCTGATTGTGGACAAGTCCCCAGGACCGGATGGAATGCATCCGAGGGTTCTGAAAGAAATGGCGGAGGTGATAGTGGATGCCTTGGTGGTTATTTTCCAGACGTCGCTGGATTCCGGGGAAGTGCCGGAAGATTGGAAAACGGCTAATGTTACGCCGTTGTTTAAGAAGGGTGGCAGGCAAAAGGCGGGGAATTATAGGCCGGTTAGTTTAACGTCTGTGGTAGGTAAAATGTTAGAAACCGTCATTAAGGAGGAAATAGCGAGGCATCTTGAGGGGAATTGCTTGATAGGGCGGACGCAACACGGTTTCATTAAAGGGAAGTCGTGTCTGACAAATTTACTGGAGTTCTATGAGGATGTGTCTAGGGCAGTGGATGGAGGAGAGCCGGTGGATGTGGTCTTTCTGGATTTTCAGAAGGCGTTTGACAAGGTACCTCACAAGAGGTTATTGCAGAAGGTCAGGGGACATGGAGTTGGGGGTAGGGTGTTAGCGTGGATAGAGGATTGGTTGTCAAATAGGAGGCAGAGAGTGGGGGTCAATGGATGCTATTCGGATTGGCGGTTGGTGACTAGTGGGGTGCCCCAGGGGTCGGTGCTGGGGCCTCAGCTATTTACCATTTATATAGATGATCTGGAGGAGGGAACTGAGTGCAGGGTGTCGAAATTTGCTGATGACACCAAGATTGGGGGAAAGGCAAATTGTGCGGAGGGTGTGGAGAGTCTGCAGAAGGATCTAGATAGGCTGGGCGAATGGGCCAGGAAATGGCAAATGGAATTCAATGTTGGCAAGTGTGAGGTGGTCCACTTTGGTAGGAGGAATGGTAGGAAGGACTATTACTTACGGGGCGAAAAACTGCAGCAGGCGACGGTGCAGAGGGACCTCGGGGTCCTTGTGCATGAGTCGCAAAAACCCAGCTTGCAGGTGCAGCAGGTGGTCAGGAAGGCGAATGGGATGCTGGCCTTCATAGCGAAGGGGATTGAATATAAAAGTAGGGAGGTCTTGCTGCAGCTGTATAGGGCATTGGTGAGGCCGCAGCTGGAGTACTGTGTGCAGTTTTGGGCGCCGCACCTGCGCAAGGATGTTTTGGCCCTGGAGGGAGTGCAGAGGAGGTTTACTCGGCTGATACCGGAGTTGAGGGGATTGAGCTATGAGGAGAGGCTGAATAAACTAGGCTTGTACTCGTTAGAGTTTAGAAGAATGAGGGGAGATCTCATTGAGACGTATAAGATGATGAATGGGATGGATAGGATAGAGGTGGAGAGACTCTTCCCGCTCAAAAAAGACAGTAGGACTAGGGGGCACAGCCTCAAGATAAAGGGGGGGGCGGTTTAGAACAGAGTTGAGGAGGAACTTCTTCACTCAAAGGGTGGTGAATCTCTGGAATTCTCTGCCCGTTGAAGTGGTGGAGGCTGCCTCGCTAAATATTTTTAAGAAACGGGTTGATGGGTTTTTGATAAGAGAAGGGATTAAGGGTTATGGGGAGAGGGCGGGAAGGTGGAGCTGAGTCACGACAGATCAGCCATGATCTTATTGAATGGCGGGGCAGGCTCGAAGGGCCAGATGGCCTACTCCTGCTCCTATTTCTTATGTTCTTATGTTCTTAAGATATAGACGAGATGGTCAAATGGGTGGATAAATGGCAGATGGAATTTAACCCCAAGAAGTGTGAGGTGATACACTTTGGAAGGAGTAATTTGACAAGGAAGTATACTGTGAAAGGTCTGACACTGGGAAGTTCCGAAGAACACAGGGACCTTGATGTGTTTGTTTGTAGATCTCTGAAGGCGGAAAGGCAGGTTAATAGGGTGGTGAAAAAGACATATGGCACACTTTATCAATCGGGGTATAGATTACAAAAGCAGAGAGGTCTTGATGGAGTTGTATAGAATTTTGGTGAGGCCACAGCTGGAGCACTGGGTGCAGTTCTAGTCACCACATTATAGGAAGGGTGTGAACACACAGGAGGGGGTGCAGAGGGGATTCACCAGGATACTGCCTGGGATGGAGCGTTCCAGCTATGAGAGAGGTTGGATAGGCTTGGGTTGTTTTCTCTGGAGCAGAGAAGACTGAGGGGTGACCTAGATTGAAGTGTTCAAGCTTATGTGCGGCATGGACAGGGATATGGATAGGGAGCAGCTGTTCCCCTTAGTTGAAGGGTCAGTTACAAAGGGACACAAGTTAAAAGTGAAGGATGGGAGGTTGAGGAGGGATTTGAGGCAACCAGAATTGAGCACAGTACTCCAAGTGGGGTCTGAGTAGGGTGATGAGCGTGAGGTTATGTGGATAAAGTGCCTTTTTACTCAGAGGGTGGTGATGGTCTGGAATGCGCTGCCTGGGAGGGTGGTGGAGGCGGAATGCCTCATATCCTTCAAAAAGTACCTGGATGAGCACTTGGCCCATCATAACATTCAAGGCCACGGGCCAAGTATTGGCAAGTGGGATTAGATGGGCAGGTCGAGGCTTTTCCTGCACCAGTGCACCCTCGATGGGTCAAAAGGCCTCTTTTGCACTGTAGTAATCTGTGCTTTTGTTCCTTTCTTCACCATGGCTAAAAATAATTGTAACAAATTGCATAGCCACCACTTCAGTCATTGACAGTCTAAACAAGTGGTTTACAAAATAGAATTACAGTAAGGACGAGAGAATGCAGTTTATTTCTGGTCAGTTCACTGAGATCTGAACACTTGCGAAATTCATCACTATTTGACATTGTGATATTTGCAAGCAAATGTTGTGTTGAACGATTCAACCTGGTGATAAAGGACAATTTGAGCTGGCATGTCAAACAATCAATTTATATCCTACTTTGTACATATCCATCTCGCTCTGGAAAGACATCACCAAGTTTATGACAGAAGGCAACCTTTGTGTGCCACTAACCATTCTTTTGTCACAAGTTAGTGAGAAGGTCAGAGTGAAAACAGGAGAACTTGCAAAGCAACAATTTAAAGCTAGGTTATACTTCCACAGGTGAACAGGCAAAGGAACCACGCGTTGAGGTTGGAGACTAGACTTGCATCAAGTAACTAAATTGCGACCAGAAACTTGCTTCATCTCTGTCTGGAAGCCAAACATCTGCTCAGTACCAGAGCTTTACTGATGAATGACAACACATCTAATCTCACTTGCATTATTGACACTGATTTTAAATCTATGAGCTCTGATTATTGATCCACTTTCTAGAAATGGTTGGCACTGTCGCATGATGGCACAATGCTTAGCACTATTTGCCACACAGTGCCAGGGTCCTGGGTTTGACTCTTAGCTTGGGTGATTGTGCAGAGTTTGCATGTTCTCCCTGTGTCAGTGTGGGTTTCCTCCGGGTGCTCCAGTTTCCTCCCACAGTCCAAAAGTCATGCTTGTTAGGTGCATTGGCCATGCTGAATTCTCCCTCAGTGTACCCAGACAGGTGCCTGAGTGTGACAACTGGAGGATTTTCACAGCAACTTCATTGCAGTGTTAATGTAAGCCTACTTGTGGCACTAATAAATAAATAAACTTTAAATAAATAAATAGTCTGCTTCTGCATCATAGACACCCTGGTGTGCAAAAGGAAGCCATACAGTCCATCGTGTCTGCACCAACTCTCTGAAAGAGCATCCCACCCTGAGCCTTCCCCCACTTTATCCACATAACCTCACGCTGATCACCCTACTCAGACCCCACTTGGAGTACTGTGCGCAGTTCTGGTCGCCTCACTACAGGAAGGATGTGGAAGCTATTGAGAGGGTGCAGAGGAGATTTACAAGGATGTTGCCTGGACTGGGAGGCATGCCTTATGAGGATAGGTTGAGGGAGCTGGGACTCTTCTCCCTGGAGAGGCGAAGGTTGAGAGGCGACCTGATAGAAGTTTATAAAATGTTGAGAGATATAGATAGGGTGGATTCCCAGAGGCTATTTCCCAGGGCTGGAATGGTCGCTACGAGAGGACACAGATTTAAGGTGCTGGGGAGGGAAGTACAGAGGTGATGTTAGGGGTAAGTTTTTCACTCAGAGGGTGGTGAGTGAGTGGAATCGGCTGCTATCGGTGGTGGTGGAGGCAAATTCAATAGGGTTCATTAAGAGACTTCTGGATGAGTATATGGGAATTAATAGCATTGAGGGTTATAGGTAAGCCTAGTAGGTAGAGATATGATCGGCACAACTTGTGGGCTGAAGGGCCTGTTTGTGCTGTAGTTTTTCTATGTTCTACGTTCTAACCTACACATCTTTGGCACTAAGGAGCAAGTTACCACGGCCAATCCACCTAACCTGCACGTCTGTGGAGCATGTGAGGAAACTGGAGCACCCGGAGGAAACCCACGCAGACACGGGGAGAACGTGCAAACCCCGCACAGTCACCCAATGCCTGATTTGAATCTGGGTCCCCAGAGCTGTGAGGCAGCAGTGCTAACCACACTGTACCACTGAGATATCTCGCTTTAACTCTGCTCCTCGTATCATCCCTGTAAATACTTCCCCAGAAATAGGTCGCCGGGGGTCATTGTCATGTATGTTCAGTCTAATTGGTCAGAAAACCCGCAGGCCAGCTGCAGATGTATTGCCGGGTTAGAAAAGCCACTCATAATCATGGTGCCAAAAATCTCCATAGACTGCTGGGCCCCCCATTACAAGTAGGTCAGAACGATAAAAGTCGTGGATTTTAAATATTTGTGTCTTTGAATATTTTAGGCCATATTCCTCCAGGCATTACCACACTCGTTACAGGTTAATTATCACAGAGGGTTTTGGCTTGACACTTGCACACGAAAAACATGACAAGCCAATTTTTAAAGTAAAGTCTCTGAAGTAAAGTAGTGAAAGATATTACAGAACCTGGGAAATGTCAGCTGTGAATAATTTATAAGATTTCCAGGCACCCAATGTGCTTTGGAAATTACCTTAAAGTAAAAAGCAATGGACGTGAGAATATTCTGTTGCCATCACAGGTTAATGTCAGCGCCGATGAGATGGCCTTGGGAGCTGGATGAACAAAATGAGATGAGGCAGGCGTCAGCAAAGCATGAAGACGGGGTCACTCAGTCTTCATTCTCTAAAACTGAAATTTCTCAGGGAGAGAATTTTATATTGCATTCTTAATACAAAGTGAAAACCACACTCTGACACAAATAGAAACAGAATCTTCTAGAAATAGCCTTTTAACTTCACGTGGCCGTTCGATGGAATGTTCTCTCCTGCTCAATGGATTGGAAACTTTGGAATGACTTAATATTTCGACCAGAAATTTGAGAAGGAAAAATATAAATAATCTGTGAATTTAATAAATTAAAGAAGTGATAAAAAAAACTTCTTCCGCGGGTTTTGTTGCCTGGTATGGAGGGGAGGTCCTATGAGGAGAGGCTGAGGGATTTGGGGTTGTTTTCGCTGGAAAGAAGGAGGCTAAGAGGGGATCTTATTGAAATTTATAAGATGATTAGAGGTTTAGATAGGGTGGATAGTGATAGCCTTTTTCCTCTGATGGAGAAAGCTAGCACGAGGGGGCATGGCTTTAAATTAAGGGGGGGGTAGTTATAGGACTGATGTCAGGGGTAGGTTCTTTACCCAGAGGGTGGTGAGGGACTGGAATGCCCTGCTTGCTGCAGTTGTAAATGTGCCTAGTTTGGGGGCGTTTAAGAGATCCGTGGATAGGTTTATGGACGAAAAGGGATTGGTTTAGGTTAGTGGGTCAATGTTTTTGTAACTGGTCGACGCAACATCGTGGGCTGAAGGGCCTGTTCTGCGCTGTAATGTTCTATGTTCTATGTTCTGTTTCCTCCGAGTGCTCCGGTTTCCTCCCACACCCCAAAGATGTGCTGTTAGGCTGATTGGTGTAACAAATTGTCCCTAAATTAGTCTTCCCTCAATGTGGAATGCCATAAGGGTAGACAAGGGTCATGGGTGGAGGGGGGGACTCAGTGCTAAAATGGTGGTGTGGGCTTGTTGGGCCGAAGGGCCTGTTTCCTGTGCTGTGTTGTTCTTTGTTCTAAAACATTTAAATTTGCTGATATTAAAATATATTTTGCTGCAGAGCTTTAGCACGGAACCCCATTTGCCTTTGAGCGTACAGGGTTAACTCTATAAGGGATGAAATTGGACTCTGAAGTTCCCGTTTGATTGATGTTACACAACATCATGGAAAATGGATTTGGAGATGCCCAAACACGCAATCAGCAAGAATTCCACCGTTACATTAACTGCCGACAGTCCCTGGAAAGGGGGCTTGCAGTGTCCACCAACCCCATTGAAGCCCTCCATGCCCGCTGGGCACCGTGGGGACTGGGGCACGTTATCAACCCCTTTAATCACATTTAGGGGTTTTAAGTTTCCTTGCTTTCCTTTATGTGGCCCGCTTAGAAAGGACAGCAGGACTACAGGGCACAACCTCAAGATAAGGGGGAGGGGGGCAGTTTTGATCAAAGTTGAGGAGGGACTTCTTCACTCAAAGGGTGGTGAATCTCTGGAATTCTCTACCCGTTGAAGTGGTGGAGGCTGCCTCGCTAAATATTTTTAAGAAGTGGATAGATAGGTTTTTGGTAGGCAAGGGAATTAAGGGTTATGGGGAGAAAGTGGGAAAGTGGAACTGATCCACTTCAGATCAGCCATGATCTTATTGAATGGCGGGGCAGGCTCGAAGGGCCAGACGGCCGACTCCTGATCCTAATTCTTATGTTCTTAAAAATGTACTTCAGGCCAAACCACACCATTCCCTGTAAACTATTGAAACTTTTAGCCACATGAAGGAAAGCAAGAGGATGTCCCTGTGGTGCATGTAAATCCTTCTAATACGCAGCAATGGCTTCACCTTCCACAGCTGGATACAGCGTTAAACAGCATGAACTCCTTACTCCTTGCCATGAGCTGTTTGTAAATTCATTGTTCAGTTTGTTACTTTGGCTGTTGCTCCAATTCTACACAATTTTAGCAGGTTCTCGAATTCTCTGGTGCAACCTCTAACGCTATTCCTCCCTGGGAGGCAGCTCCCAAATCCATTCCAGCCAGAACTGGGATTGATCCCAAAGTTGATCGGACCAATTTGACATACACCGGCCATTTATCTAATTGACCCAACTATCCTCCGCATGAGTTACTGTGGTAACACCAATTTACATGCACACTGCAATCTGGAGCACTGATTGGTGATGGCAGAAGCTCCAATTTCTTTCCATCAGATGGTGGACAAGCAATCTCTCCCATCTTAACCTCCTGACATTGCTGCGTATTAGAAGGATTTACATGTTGATATCTATTTGGCCGTGTTATGAACACACCTTCCTTGGCCATCAAGTCCTGGGATGGGATTTGAACCTGGAGCTCCTGCCTCAGGAACAGGACACCACCCACTGCACCACAGGGATATCCTCTTGCTTTGCTTCATGTGGCTAAAAGTTTCAATAGTTTACAGGGAATGGAGTGGTTTGGGCTGAAGTACATTTTTATTGTTTTAAAAGTTGTGCTGACCACGATACCACACAACCCTGCCACAGCAACCTCTGCAAGACATGCCGGATCATCGACACGGATACCATCATCACACATGAGAACACCATCCACCAGGTACACGGTACATACTCTTGCAACTCGGCCAACATTGTCTACCTGATACGTTGCAAGAAAGGATGTCCCGAAGCATGGTACATTGGGGAGACCATGCAGACACTACGACAACGGATGAATGAACATCGCTCGACAGTCACCAGGCAAGACTGTTCCCTTCCTGTTGGCGAACACTTCAGTGGTCACGGGTATTCAGCCTCTGACCTTCGGGTAAGCATTCTCCAAGGCGGCCTTCACGACACACGACAGCGCAGAGTCGCTGAACAGAGACTGATAGCCAAGTTCCACACACATGAGGACGGTCTCAACAGGGATCTTGGGTTCATGTCGCACTATCTGTAACCCCCGTGACTTGCCTGGGCTGGCAACATCTTACTATAGGGGTCATGGGTAGAGAGGTGGTGTTGAGATGGCTCATTGGGCCGAAGGGCCTGTTTCCCAGGCTGATTTTGTTCTTTGTTCTTTGTTCACTTACTGTCCTGTCTGGAGACAATACACATCTCTTTAACCTGTACTTAATGCTCTCTCCACTCACGTTGTCTGTACCTTTAAGACTTGATTAGCTGTAAAGACTCACATTCTAATCAGTATTCTGTAAACTGTGTGTCTTTATGCCCTGTTTGTGATCAGAACTCCCCACTCACCTGACGAAGGGGCAGTGCTCTGAAAACCAGTGGATTTTGCTGCCAAATAAACCTGTGGGACTTTAACCTGGTGTTGGGAGACTTCTTACTGCCTTTAAAGCAGGGCAGGGAGTGACATTTTATGCAATTGTGAGAATCACAAAGGCTCTGAATGTTTCTGTGGTGACACTTTCCAGCACTTTGTAGTTTGTAGTCCGATTCTACATAAAGGAGATCACTGAGGCTCTCTCTGCAGAGGAACAATTTATCTCATTACCCCTGAGACAAGGGGACATAGCTTTTTACTCAGGCGTGGAATGCCCTGCCTGCAGCAGTTGTGGACTCCCCAACTTTAAGGGCGTTCAAATGATCAGTGGATAGGCATATGGATAACATTGGAATAGTTTAGGTTAGAGGGTCATTAGATTGGTTCCACTGGTCAGCGCAACATCGAGGGCCGAAGGGCCTGTACTGCGCTGGAATGTTCTATGTTCTAAGCAGACAGAATGAATACAGGGTTTTGAAGAAATTGTGAGTTCCCCCACAGGGCAGGTTGTGGGAACATTGTCTTGTTAATGCCTCGTCTGACCAGAACCATCTTCATGAACACAAGGACATTCGCTACCCCAATATACCCATCTTCCCCACCCTCCACTTCTTTCACACGACCAAATAGTTCTTACCAAAGGTACAAATAACGTAAGAACATAAGAAATAGGAGCAGGAGTAGGCCATCTCGCCCTTCGAGCCTGCCCCGCCATTCAATAAGATCATGGCTGATCTGAAGTGGATCAGTTCCACTTTCCCGCTTTCTCCCCATAACCTTTAATTCCCCTGTCTATCAGAAACCTATCTACCCGTGACTTAAATATATTCAACATCCGATGTGACTATGTCAAAGGTTCCTCCTCCTCCTACTCAAGGTGTCAGCAGCCTTTGTTATAGTTCATCACACTGTCCTCTGTCAATACCTCAATGCAGTTACCAACTGCACTTGTCTGGAATTATTCTCATCTATCCAGCCATGGCCCCCAGCCATAGTTACTCACCTGACGAAGGGGCAAACCACGAAAGCTAGTGGTGTTTACTCCCAAATAGACCTGTTGGACTTTAACCTGGTGTTGTGAGACTTCTTACTGTGTTTACCCCAGTCCAACGCCGGCATCTCCACATCATGACTACCTCAAGGAGGCCATTTGGTGCCAGCTTTCTGCAAGAATAACTCAGTTATTACCATTCCCCTGCCTTTTTCCAGAACCTTTTTCATTTCCCTTCTGCCTCCAGCTCTCTCAGGCCCCGTATACCAGAAATCGTACCTGCTGCATAACAAAACTTTGCATTCATGTCATCTTTAGTTCTTTAGTCAACAATTTTAAATCTGTGCCCTCTGCTTCTTGACCTTCTGCCAGTGGGCCAGTTTATCTAATCCCGCTAACTATTGAGATTTTGAACATGTTAATCAAATTTCATCTCAATCTTCTCTTCTTCATGGAGAACAATCCCAATCTCACCCACCTACCTGAAGTCTCTCGAATCTGGAACCATCCTCATAAATCTTTCCGACAGCCTCGCGGATACACTTATATCCTTTCTAAAATAACAAAAAACAAGCCCAGTGCTGTAAAATTAATGAGGATGAAAGAATAGAAAATTAGGCTTTCCAATATAAGTATGCTTCCATTGAAGTGGTGGAACTGCAGTCCTTAAACAGAAGAATGTTTCACTAAATTTTTAAACAGTTTTTACCAAAGACGGACAATCCTGATAAAAATTTTAGCCACACTTTCAGCCAGTTGTGAAAATGAACCTCTGTGTTTCTCTCTTTATAATGATGGTGATACCAAGTGATGTCAACTCACTGGCCGTTCGATATCTTCTGCTCAATCATCATTGAGTCAATGAAGGTAATTATGATGAGCTAACATCAGGTTAAATATATTCAATGTCATTGAATATTGACCTTTATATTGGATTGCCTGATGTAATAGTTACATTTCTTGTGGCTAACTACCTGTGATGGTGAGAAAGTGACTGATCCAAAATTAAACAGCTGCTTCAACAAACAAGATACGATAGAGGTGTTTGTGATTGCCCATGAATACTGAGATGGTGGTTTCCTCATAAATCATCCCGGCACTTTTGAGGCTACTATGCAAATCTCGTTTCCTAGAGGGGCTTCCTAATTAGGAGATGCACAGAGGACTCACAAACTTGGAGTACTGTGCGCAGTTCTGGTCACCAGGAAGGATGTGGAAGCTATTGAAAGGGTGCAGAGGAGATTTACAAGGATGTTGCCTGGATTGGGAGGCATGCCTTATGAAGATAGGTTGAAGGAGCTCGGTCTCTTCTCCCTCGAGAGATGAAGGTTGAGAGGCGACCTGATAGAGGTTTATAAAATGTTGAGAGGAATAGATAGGGTGGACTCTCAGAGGCTATTTCCCCGGGTTGAAATGGTCGCTACGAGAGGACACAGATTTAAGGTGCGGGGAGGGAAGTGCAGAGGTGATGTTAGGGGTAAGTTTTTCACTCAGAGGGTGGTGAGTGAGTGGAATCGGCTGCCGTCATCGGTGGTGGAGGCAAACTCGCTGGGGTCTTTTAAGAGACTTCTGGATGAGTATATGGGATCTAATGGGATTGGGGGTTATAGATAGGCCTGGTAGGTATGGATATGATCGGCACAACTTGTGGGCCTGTTTGTGCTGTAGTGTTCTATGTTCTATGTTCTAAAACCACGCCATTGTATGCAGCAGAGGTTCCCTCTAGACGACATGGTGCTCAGAACTGGCCTCAGGATTCAGAATAAGTAAGACAGGGTGAATAGTCTTATTATTCTACCTGACATGATAAGAAGTCTCACAACACCAGGCTAAAGTCCAACAGGTTTATTTGGAATCACAAACTTTTGGTGAGTTACTGATGAAGGAGAAATGTTCCGAAAGCTCGTGATTCCAAATAAACCTGTTGGACTTTAACCCGGTGTTGTGAGATTTCTTACTGTGCCCACCCAAGTCCAACGCCGACATCTCCACATCACACCTGACATGAGACAGCACTTGATATTGTGGTCTGACAGCAATGTAACTACAGCATCAGTGAGCGGGCTGAGAATGCAGTGGTCTGACTGTGCAGAATGACTTTGTACGCACAGTGCTCAAATAAAGAGTTGGCTAGTAGATAGATCCTTCTTGGTCAGTAAGATGGTACATTGAGAGGAGCAGCACCGGGTTCATTCAGGAAAGACAAGTGATTAAAGTATTGGCCGGATCAATGGAGAGAATCAAACAACAAAAAATTCATAAGAACTGGGCCAGAGAAGGTTGTGATTATAATAACAAAGAACAAAGAACAACACAGCACGGGAAACAGGCCCTTCGGCCCAACGAGCCCGCGCCGCCGTCCCATTGGCTCAGTGACCTATTCATGATTTTAGTCTACGCCTAATGTGCGAGGATCAGGGAGGTCCAATATAGGGACAATTTGTTACCCAATCAATCAGCCTAAAAGCACATCTTTGGGATGTGGGAGGAAACCGGAGCACCCGGAGGAAACCCACGCAACCACGGGGAGAACGCGCAAACTCCCACGGACACAGGCCCAAATCCATGTGTCTGCACAGCAACAGAGATAATCTCTGAACTGTCATGTTGCCCTCGAGATGGTCCAGTTTACACACACCAACGACATGAAGCAGTAGACAACTCCTGAAGCAACATCCAAGAGCAGCCCACCACAACCTGCCGCATGCATGCCCCTTGCTGGTCAACAAGGTGGACTTAAATGCCTGTGGAGACAAAAAATTCATTATTAAACAGGCGAAGACTCTACATCCCTGAGGCAAAAACGGAATCCCAAGCCTACAATGTTTAGTAAGGCCTGCTATATCCCCCTATATGTAGACCGCTCATGTGGCTGTCTAAGTGACTCTTAAACAACCCTAGCGTGCCTGCTTCCACCACCTTACTCGGCAGTGCATTCCACATCCCCACTACCCTTTGCGTGAAAAACTGCCCTCTAATATTAGTCTTATACCTAGCCCCCCTCACCCTAAGCCCGTGACCCCTCGTTCTATCCATTTCTAATAGCGAAAAAAGCTTACCACCATTTACTCTATCTATCCCCTTCATAATCTTATAAACCTCTATTAGATCCCCCCTCAGCCGACATCTCTCAAGGGAAAACAGCCCAAGTTCGTTCAATCTTTCCTCGTAAGACAGCCCTTCCATACCAGGCAACATCCTGGTAAATCTCCTCTGCACTCTCTCCAGGATCTCTACATCCTTCTGGTAGTGCGGCGACCAGAACTGGACGCAGTACTCCAGGTGAGGTCTAACCAACGTTCTATACAACTGCAACATCAGACTCCTACTCTTATATTCTATACCCCTTCCTATGAAGGCTAACATACCATACCATACCATAATGGGTGAAGATTCAGAAAACTGTGTGAAAGGCGGAATAGTGACTCTTATGCCAGGTGTTATAGGAGAAGGAATGTCAAAGAGATCTTGTTAGAATGTCTATCAAGTTCTTATTGTAGTTTGGGACTATCTGAATTTAAAATTAGCTATGGTTTCTTGATTCAGAAGGATCTGAATCAAACTAACAGGTCACAAAAATTGCCTAGCAATTGGGATTGAAAGTTAACATCGGTTCAATTAATCAGGATTAACATCAGAACAACCAAAAAAATCCCCAAAAGGGATGGAGCAGAATTCTCTGACCATTCATACAGATGGGGTCCCTTTGCAGTAAATGGAGATTTAGCTCTCTGTCCTTGCTGGCAGTGGTGAACAGCTGGAAAATCCCAACCCTGGAATTCCAATTGCAGTATTGCCATGCTGCAGAATCAGGCCATTCAGCCCATTGTTCTTTGCACTGGCTCTCCAGATAAGCAATATGACTTAGTGCCACTCTCCCGCCTTTTCCCTGTAGCCCACACATTGTTTATATTCATATAACCATCTATTACTCTCTTGAATGTCTCCATTGAACCTGCCTCCACCACACTTCCAGGAAGTTCAGACCCCAACAGCTCACTGTGAGAATATGTTTTCTCTCACATCTTTTGCAGATCGCCTTAGATCCACTGCCCTCTCATTCTTGATCCTTTTCCAAGTGGGAACAATTTCTCTCTATTTACTCTGTTCAGTCCCCTCATGATTTTGAACATCTCTATTAAATCTCCTCTTAACCTTCTTGTCTCCAAGGAGAACAGTCCTAACTTCTTTGACCTGTTCCCATAACAGAAGATTTTCATCCCTGGAACCTCTTCTGCACTTTCTCCAATGTGTTCACATCTTCCTATAGTGTGGCACCCACAGCTGTGCACCATATTCCAGCTGAGATCTAACTAATGCCTTGTATAAGAACATAAGAACATAAGAAATAGGAGCAGGAGTAGGCCATCTGGCCCTTCGAGCCTGCCCCGCCATTCAATAAGATCATGGCTGATCTGTCGTGGCTCAGCTCCACCTTCCCACCCTCTCCCCATAACCCTTAATCCCTTCTCTTATCAAAAACCCATCAACCCGTTTCTTAAAAATATTTAGCGAGGCAGCCTCCACCACTTCAACGGGCAGAGAATTCCAGAGATTCACCACCCTTTGAGTGAAGAAGTTCCTCCTCAACTCTGTTCTAAACCGCCCCCCCTTTATCTTGAGGCTGTGCCCCCTAGTCCTACTGTCTTTTTTGAGCGGGAAGAGTCTCTCCACCTCTATCCTATCCATCCCATTCATCATCTTATACGTCTCAATGAGATCTCCCCTCATTCTTCTAAACTCTAACGAGTACAAGCCTAGTTTATTCAGCCTCTCCTCATAGCTCAATCCCCTCAACTCCGGTATCAGCCGAGTAAACCTCCTCTGCACTCCCTCCAGGGCCAAAATATCCTTGCGCAGGTGCGGCGCCCAAAACTGCACACAGTACTCCAGCTGCGGCCTCACCAATGCCCTATACAGCTGTAGCAAGACCTCCCTACTTTTATATTCAATCCCCCTCGCTATGAAGGCCAGCATCCCATTCGCCTTCCTGACCATCTGCTGCACCTGCAAACTGGGTTTTTGCGACTCATGCACAAGGACCCCGAGGTCCCTCTGCACCGTCGCCTGCTGCAGTTTTTCGCCCCGTAAGTAATAGTCCTTCCTACCATTCCTCCTACCAAAGTGGACCACCTCACACTTGCCAACATTAAATTCCATTTGCCATTTCCTGGCCCATTCGCCCAGCCTATCTAGATCCTTCTGCAGACTCTCCACACCCTCCGCACAATTTGCCTTTCCCCCAATCTTGGTGTCATCAGCAAATTTCGACACCCTGCACTCGGTTCACTCGTCCAGATCATCTATATAAATGGTAAATAGCTGAGGCCCCAGCACCGATCCCTGGGGCACCCCACTAGTCACCAACCGCCAATCCGAATAGAACATAGAACATAGAACATTACAGCACAAACAGGCCCTTCGGCCCTCGAGTTGCGCCGATCGCATCAACCCCACCAATCTATAGACCTATCTATAACCCCCAATCCCATTAAACCCCATATACTCATCCAGAAGTCTTTTAAAAGACCCCAGCGAGTTCGCCTCCACCACCGACGACGGCAGCCGATTCCAATCACTCACCACCCTCTGAGTGAAAAACTTACCCCTAACATCACCTCTGTACCTCCCTCCCCGCACCTTAAATCTGTGTCCCCTCGTAGCGACCATTTCAACCCGGGGAAATAGCCTCTGAGAGTAGCATCCATTGACCCCCACTCTCTGCCTCCTATTTGACAACCAATCCTCTATCCACGCTAACACCCTACCCCCAACTCCATGTCCCCTGACCTTCTGCAATAACCTCTTGTGAGGTACCTTGTCAAACGCCTTCTGAAAATCCAGAAAGACCACATCCACCGGCTCTCCTCTATCCACTGCCCTAGACACATCCTCATAGAACTCCAGTAAATTTGTCAGACACGACTTCCCTTTAATGAAACCGTGTTGCGTCCGCCCTATTAAGCAATTCCCCTCAAGATGCCTCGCTATTTCCTCCTTAATGACGGTTTCTAACATTTTACCTACCACAGACGTTAAACTAACCGGCCTATAATTCCCCGCCTTTTGCCTGGCACCCTTCTTAAGCAACGGCGTAACATTAGCCGTTTTCCAATCTTCCGGCACTTCCCCGGAATCCAGCGACGTCTGGAAAATAACCACCAAGGCATCCACTATCACCTCCGCCATTTCTTTCAGAACCCTCGGATGCATTCCATCCGGTCCTGGGGACTTGTCCACAATCAGCCCCTCCAGTCTGTCGAGCACCACCTCTCTAGTAACAGTAATGTCATTAAGACCCTCCATTCCTACCACCTTTCCATCGCTCAGCATAACCTTCTTGCTCTTGTACTCTATCCCCTATTAATAAAGCCCAAGATACTTAATTAACTGCTTTCTTTGCCTGTCCTATCAGCTCCAATAATCTATAGACACAGACGCACCCAGGTTCCTCTCTTCCTAAAATGTAGAATTTTATCTCTTGTTTTATATTGTCTCTCCAAGTTCTTCCTACCAAAATGCATCATCTCACATTTCCCAACATTGATCAGTGAGTGTGTGCATGAGTGTGTGTGCGCATGTGCACGTGGTGTGTGTGTGTTTGCGTGTGCGTTTGTGTGTGCATGTGTGTGTGAGTGTGTGTGTGTGTGTGTGTGTGTGTGTGTGTGTGAGTGTGTGTGTGTGTGTGTGTGTGAGTGTGTGTGTGTGTGTGTGTGAGTGTGTGTGTGTGTGTGTAAGTGTGTGTGTGTGTGAGTGTGTGTGTGTGTGTGTGTGTGAGTGTGTATGTGTGTGAGTGTGTGTGTGTGTGTGTGTGTGTGTGAGTGTGTGTGTGTGTGTGTGTGTGAGTGTGTGTGTGTGTGTGTGTGTGAGTGTGTATGTGTGTGAGTGTGTGTGTGTGTGTGTGTGTGTGTGAGTGTGTGTGTGTGTGTGTGTGTGAGTGTGTGTGTGTGTGTGTGTGAGTGTGTGTGTGTGTGTGTGTGTGAGTGTGTGTGTGTGTGTGTGTGTGAGTGTGTGTGTGTGAGTGTGTGTGAGTGTGTGTGTGTGTGTGTGTGTGTGTGTGAGTGTGTGTGAGTGTGTGTGTGTGTGTGAGTGTGTGTGTGTGTGAGTGTGTGTGTGTGTGTGTGTGTGAGTGTGTGTGTGTGTGTGTGTGTGTGAGTGTGTGTGTGTGTGAGTGTGTGTGTGTGTGAGTGTGTGTGTGTGTGTGAGTGTGTGTGTGAGTGTGTGTGTGAGTGTGTGTGTGTGTGTGAGTGTGTGTGTGAGTGTGTGTGTGTGTGTGTGTGTGTGAGTGTGTGTGTGTGTGTGAGTGTGTGTGTGTGTGAGTGTTTGTGTGTGTGTGAGTGTGTGTGTGAGTGTGTGTGTGTGTGTGAGTGTGTGTGTGAGTGTGTGTGTGTGTGTGTGAGTGTGTGTGTGTGTGTGTGTGTGAGTGTGTGTGTGTGTGTGAGTGTGTGTGTGTGTGAGTGTGTGTGTGTGTGTGAGTGTGTGTGTGAGTGTGTGTGTGAGTGTGTGTGTGTGTGTGAGTGTGTGTGTGTGTGAGTGTGTGTGTGTGTGTGTGTGTGTGAGTGTGTGTGTGTGTGTGAGTGTGTGTGTGTGTGAGTGTGTGTGTGAGTGTGTGTGTGTGTGTGAGTGTGTGTGTGAGTGTGTGTGTGTGTGTGAGTGTGTGTGTGAGTGTGTGTGTGTGTGTGAGTGTGTGTGTGAGTGTGTGTGTGTGTGTGAGTGTGTGTGTGAGTGTGTGTGTGTGTGTGAGTGTGTGTGTGAGTGTGTGTGTGTGTGTGAGTGTGTGTGTGAGTGTGTGTGTGTGTGTGTGTGTGTGAGTGTGTGTGTGTGTGAGTGTGTGTGTGTGTGAGTGTGTGTGTGTGTGTGAGTGTGTGTGTGAGTGTGTGTGTGTGTGTGAGTGTGTGTGTGAGTGTGAGTGTGTGTGTGAGTGTGTGTGTGAGTGTGTGTGTGAGTGTGTGTGTGAGTGTGTGTGTGTGTGTGAGTGTGTGTGTGAGTGTGTGTGTGTGTGTGAGTGTGTGTGTGAGTGTGTGTGTGTGTGTGAGTGTGTGTGTGAGTGTGTGTGTGTGTGTGAGTGTGTGTGTGAGTGTGTGTGTGTGTGAGTGTGTGTGTGAGTGTGTGTGTGTGTGTGTGTGTGTGAGTGTGTGTGTGAGTGTGTGTGTGTGTGTGAGTGTGTGTGTGAGTGTGTGTGTGAGTGTGTGTGTGTGTGTGAGTGTGTGTGTGAGTGTGTGTGTGTGTGTGAGTGTGTGTGTGAGTGTGTGTGTGTGTGTGAGTGTGTGTGTGAGTGTGTGTGTGTGTGTGTGTGTGAGTGTGTGTGTGTGTGTGAGTGTGTGTGTGTGTGAGTGTGTGTGTGTGTGTGAGTGTGTGTGTGAGTGTTGTGTGTGTGTGAGTGTGTGTGTGAGTGTGCATGCGTCCGTGCACACCAGGTCATCTGATGGGTTTTAAATGCAACACTAATACCACACTTCCAAAGATGTGCGGGTTAGGTTCATTGGCTATGCTAAAATTGCCCCTTAGTGTCCTGGGATGTGTAGGTTAGAGGGATTAGCAGGTAAATGTGTAGGGATATGGGGATAGGGTCTGGGTGGGATTGTGTTCGGTGCAGACTCGATGGGCCGAAGGGCCTGTTTCTGCACTGTAGGGTTCTATATGCAGGGTAGAATAGGTGTAGGGTGATGTGGCGGCGCGGGCTCGTTGGGCCGAAGGGCCTGTTTCCCGTGCTGGTTTGTTCTTTGTTCTTTGTTCAAATATTCACAGCTGTTGGGTATCGGAAGATGTGAGTTGGATTTTCTGGCCTCCTCGCAATATATTTTGCAGCAGCAGTAGGTGGCACACTGGTTGGTAGTGGGATTGTCTGCTCTCACTATTATCAACAGAATTTTCCATTGAATCCATCCCCGCGGCAGAGGTGAACTGCCAGTGGGATGGGAAAATCTCGTTCGTGTAAACAGTTGGGAGATCTTGCCCAGGGTCCAAGAGGAATGGACACAGTGCCTACTCAGGACTGGATCTGCTTGCTATTAGCCAGCTAGTGGATAAGAAAGTTTAGATGATTTTTATAGTCATGTTGGATCTCCGTTTTTGCATATCCACTTTATTCTAAATGCAATTTGAACATAAACATCATGAATTAAAATCTTGGGGATTTGGAATGCTGTAAATGTTTAGCAAAGCAGATTTTAAATAGATCTTTTTCCATCTTCATTTTCATAGAATCTGCAGTGCAAAAAGAGGCCATTTGGCCCATCAAACCAGCATGGACAACAATCCCACCCAGGTTCTATCCCCGTAACCTCACATATTTACGTTTCTTTGAGAAAGTGACCAAAGAGGTGGATAGGGGTAAGGCCCTATGTGGTGTATATGGATTTTAGCAAGGCGTTTGATAAGGTTCACCATGGTAGGCTTCTGCAGAAAATGCAGATGTATGGGATTGGGGGTGATCTAGGTAATTGGATCAGGAATTGGCTAGCAGATAGGAGACAGAGAGTGGTGGTTGATGGGAAATATTCGTCATGGAGTTCGGTTACAAGTGGTGTGCCTCAGGGATCTGTTTTGGGGCCACTGCTGTTTGTAATTTTTATTAATGATCTGGATGAGGGTATAGTTGGGTGGATTAGTAAGTTTGCTGATGACACCAAGGAGGTGTGGTAGATTGTGAGGAAGGGTGTCATAGTTTGCAGGATGACTTAGAAAGGTTGCAGAGCTGGGCTGAGAGATGGCGGATGGAGTTTAATGTGGAGAAGTGTGAGGTAATTCATTTCGGTAGGAATAACAGATGTGTTGAGTATAGGGCTAACGGGAGGACTTTGAATAGTGTGGAGGAGCAGAGGGATCGAGGTGTATGTGTACATAGATCCCTGAAAGTTGGGAATCAAGTAGATAAGGTTGTTAAGAAGGCATACGGAGTTTTGGCGTTTATTGGTAGGGGGATTGAATTTAGGAGTCGCAGCGTCATGATGCAACTGTACACATCTCTGGTGCGGCCGCACTTGGAGTTTTGTGTGCAGTTCTGGTCCCCACATTACAGGAAGGATGTAGAGGCTTTGGAGAGGGTGCAGAGGAGGTTTACCAGGATGTTGCCTGGTATGGAGGGGAGATCCTATGAGGAGAGATTGAGAGATTTGGGGTTGTTTTCGTTGGAAAGAAGGCGGCTAAGAGGGGATCTCATTGAAACATATAAGATGATTAGAGGTTTAGACAGGGTAGATAGTGATAGCCTTTTTCCTAGGATGGAGAAAGCTAGCACGAGGGGGCACGATTTTAAATTAAGGGGGGGTAGTTATAGGACAGATGTCAGGGGTAGGTTCTTTACCCAGAGGGTGGTGAGGGACTGGAATGCCCTGCCAGCTGCAGTTGTAAATGCACCTAGTTTGGGGGCGTTTAAGAGATCTGTGGATAGGTTTATGGATGAAAAGGGATTGGTTTAGGCTAGTGGGTCATTGTTCTGTAACTGGTCGGCGCAACATTGTGGGCCGAAGGGCCTGTTCTGCGCTGTAATGTTCTATGTTCTAGTCCCCCTGACACTGAGGGGCAATTTAGCATGGCCAATCCACCTAACATCTTTGGAGTGTGGGAGGAGATCGGAGCACTCGGAGGAAACCCACGCAGCTGTGGGGAGAACGTGCAAACTTCACACAGACAGTCACCTGAGGCTGGAACCAAACCTGGCGCTGTGAGGCAGCAGTGCTAACCGCTGTGTCACCCATTTTCTAAAAATCTGAACGATATGAACCAAAAACAAATACGGCCAGAGGCAGTTTTACCCAGATTAATGCTCCAGAAAAACTGTGTGCTTATAGGCATTTTTTCGACTGCAGTAAACATTCACCCAGGGAGCCTTTCTAAAGAGGAACAGATCACACTAAGTGTCCCACTGGAGGAGATAACTACAACGAGGATGGGAAGAAAACCATTTCCCTCAACCTGTCAGTGTGAGGAGCTGAGAAATGCAAGAAGCAGATCCTGTGCAGAGAATGATGCAGACAAGGCAATGTAGTGAATAGAAAACCATCTTTAGACAGATTAACATGTCTGCCTTAGAATGCAGACATTGAACCAAGTATGTTGACACACAACAATCCAGCAGCTTCTATAACAATGAGCTTTAGAGACATTCCTTTTCCTGTTTGGAGAAAATTACTGCAGTTTTTATCTCAGCTGAGGATGCATCCATTTCTGCATCATTTTGGACAATTCTCAGATATTGAATTTAAACAAGAACACTGAACAAAAAACAGCCAAAGACTTAGGAATTGAAACCACATTCTTTGATGGAAAATTCTTGAATCTTTACATGATGGCATAGAGGGAATCTTTAAAATATATGGGCTGAATTTAAGCAAGATGATTTTCAGAGTATTTGAAGAACAATCCATTTGTCAATAAACGTTCATTAACAGTGTTAAATGATACACAAGGTTGTTAGTGGATGACAAGAAGAGATTGTGGTGTGTGTTATAATGATATAAATGCACCAATGACTCATAAGGCATTGTACAAACATGTTATGGGTTCATTTATTGAGACTAGACCCAAGGGAACATTTAAACAGAGGTATAAATCTTGAAGACATCAGCAGCAGAGTTTGTGCTCTGGTTAAAAGCAAAAGTGAAACTAAAACAGAATCGTCTGACACATTTCCTTTCTAGTGATGTCATGTCACAATCCCTTAAAGGCATATTAAAACATCTCCCTTTCTTTTTGACAATACTGACCACCCTTCCAAAGATGTATAATTATTTACAATAATACTATCATATTTAGTTTCCATGATATAAGTGTAAAGGATTAATACTGTGTGCAGCTTTGGTCGCCGCACTTACGCAAGGATATTTTGGCCCTGGAGGGAGTGCAGAGGAGGTTTACTAGGCTGATACCGGGGTTGAGGGGATTGAGCTATGAGGAGAGGCTGAATAAACTAGGCTTGTACTCATTAGAGTTTAGAAGAATGAGGGGAGATCTCATTGAGACGTATAAGATGATGAATGGGATGGATAGGATAGAGCTCTTCTCGCTCAGAAAGGACAGTAGGACTAGGGGGCACAGCCTCAAGATAAAGTGGGGGGGGCGGTTTAGAACAGAGTTGAGGAGGAACTTCTTCACTCAAAGGGTGGTGAATCTCTGGAATTCTCTGCCCGTTGAAGTGGTGGAGGCTGCCTCGCTAAATATTTTTAAGACGCGGGTTGATGGGTTTTTGATAAGAGAAGGGATTAAGGGTTATGGGGAGAGGGCGGGAAGGTGGAACTGAGCCACGACAGATCAGCCATGATCTTATTGAATGGCAGGGCAGGCTCGAAGGGCTAGATGGCCTACTCCTGCTCCTATTTCTTATGTTCTTATATTCTTATGTTCTTATGTTCTTAATCTATGAATCTCTACAGTGTGCAGGTGATCTGCTGATCCACCCAGATCTTGTTACGGTGACCTTGTCTGGGGATTTCTTTATTTCTCACAGTGAACTGCGGGATTGTTATTTATAGAGTCACAGATTGTTACAGCACAGAGAGAGAAACTTCAGCCAACTGTAAAGTTGCTTCTGGTTCTGTCTGGGACCTTGTTCTCGATGCTATAGGCGTACAAAGCCGTTGAGAAGCTGGAATGCATCTGGCTTACAGTTGGTTGCTTTGTGTGTAATAACTTCAGAGAACCTGGGTTCCAAACAGATCCTTGTCACTTCAGCTTGTTGCTATGCACCTTGGGCATTTTCTCTTCCACCATCTTTCATTGGGAAAAAGATACAGAAGTCTGAAGTCATGTACTAACCAAGAACAGCTACTTCCCTGCTGCTGTCAGACTTTTGAATGGACCTACTTCACATGACATTGATCTTTCTCTGCATCCTAGCTATGACTGCAACACTACATTCTGCATTCTCTCCTTTCCTTCTCTATGAAGGGTATGCCTTCTCTTTATAGCATGCAAAAAACAATACTTTTCACTGTATGTAAGGAGGTGGGGGATAGAGGAAAATTTGGCTGATTGGATAAGTAACTGGCTGTATCATAGAAGACAGAGGGTGGTGGTGGATGGAAAATTTTCAGACTGGAGACCAGTTACCAGCGGTGTACCACAGGGATCAGTGCTGGGTCCTCTGCTATTTGTGATTTTTATCAATGACTTGGAAGAGGGGGCTGAAGGGTGGGTTAGTAAATTTGCTGATGACACCAAGATTGGTGGAGTAGTGGATGAGGTAGAGGGCTCTTGTAGGCTGCAAACAGACATTGATAGGATGCAGAGCTGGGCCGAAAAGTGACAGATGGAGTTTAACCCTGATAAGTGCGAGGTGATTTATTTTGGTCGGACAAACTTGAATGCGGATTACAGGTCATTGGCAGGGTTCTGAGGAACAGAGAGATCTTGGGGTTCATATCCACAGATCTCTGAAGGTTGCCACTCAAATGGATAGAGCCGTGAAGAAGGCTTACAGTGTGTTAGCGTTTATTAACAGGGGGTTTGAGTTTAAGAGCCGTGGGGTTATTTTGCAACTATACAGGACATTGGTGAGACCACATTTGGAATATTGTGTTCAGTTCTGGTCACCTCACTATAAGAAGGATGTGGAAGCATTGTAGAGAGTGCAGAGGAGATTTACCAGGATGCTGCCTGGTTTGGAGGGTAGGTCTTATGAGGAAAGATTGAGGGAACTGGGGCTTTTCTCTTTAGAGCGGAGGAGGATGAGAGACGACTTAACAGAGGTTTATAAGATGATGAGGGTGATAGATAGAGTGGATGTGCAGAGACTATTTCCTCGGGTGGATGTAGCTGTTACTAGGGGGCATAACTATAAGGTTCATGGTGGGAGATATAGGAGGGATGTCCAAGGTAGATTCTTCACTCAGAGAGTGGTTGGGGTGTGGAATAGACTGCCTGCTGTGATAGTGGAGTCGGACACTTTAGGAACTTTCAAGCAGATATTGGATAGGCACATGGAGCACACCAGAATGATAGGGAGTGGGATAGCTTGATCTTGGGTTTGGACATAGCTCGACACAACATTGAAGGCCAAAGGGCCTGTACTGTTCTATGTTCTAGTACAGAAGGAGACCATTTGGCCCATCATGTCTGCACCGAATTTCTGACAGAATATCTTACACGGACCCTCTTCTGCTGCCCTATCCCCTGTAACCCCACACTTTTACACAGTGACTTCATTGGACTGTGGAAGAAAAGCAGAGCACCCAGAGGAGATGTGGGGAGAACGTGCAAACTCCACACAGTCAGCCACGGACAGACCTGATCCTGGGTCCCAGGTGCTGTGAGGTAGCTGTGCAAATCACTGTGCCACTCTTATCTTGTTCTGCCTCCATTTGAGAATTAGTGATTTTACCATATGTTCAGCTAGGCTATTAGATGTGGAGTAATGAGAAGAAGAAGTAGTGTGATTGATTTTCCACTTCTCACACATATCCTAAAAAGGCTTATCAATTGACAGTTGTGTTTTATGTATTGTGTAATTGTCAAGTAATGGAATATTGGGTAAAGTAGATGATGAAGTCAGTGGTAGGGATACGAAATGCAATTTTGGACCAAGGATAGCTAAGAACATTTTCATAGAATCCTACAGCACAGAGGGAGGCCATTCAGCCCATCAAGTCTGTACCAATCACAATCCCAGCCAAGCCCCATTTCTGTAGCCCCACACGTTTACTCTGCTAATACTCCTGACACTAGGGTCAATGTAGCAGGGCCAATCAACCTAACTAGCACATCTGTGGGAGGAAACCAGGGCACCCGGAGGAAACCCACACAGACATGGGGAGAATGCACAAATCCACACAGACAGTGATCCAAGGCTGGAATTGAACCGAGGACCCTGGTGCTGTGAGCCCACAGTGCCAACCATTATAGCACTGCGTGGAATCAACAGTGCACTGTGCTGACTTGCCAACGCCTGCCATTTATAACTTCCTCTTTCACAAATTTGTTTCTGCAAACAAAAGCCAAATGTTCACTTATCCAGAGTTTTAGAAATAAATAGAAGCCAACTGTAGAAAATGCTAAAAAAAACCCCACCTAAATGAATTTTGAAAGAGGGAAAGTGTCCATGACATATTTTCCGATGTCAAAAATGTGCATTGCATGTTTGTCTGCTATTGTTTGGACTGGCTCTTCCTTGTTACTCCGATTTAATTCCTGTTCCTATACCTCCACTTCCAAGGAAAGTACCCTTTAAATGGGGTAAATTTTACATTGTTCTTGTTTTATTGCTTTATCAAACAATTTCTCCATCAAATTTCTCTTTAAGTTTATTAAGAACCTAAGTTTTACAATCCCACCCACCACAGGGATTGCTATTTTGGGGGGGTGGGGCAGGGGGTGGGGGGGGGGGGGGGGGTGGGTGGTGGGGGGTTGTGTAGGAGAAATCAAAAACGTTCGGGTGGGATTTTACAGTTTCAGGATGAGCGAGGCTGTAAAATGCGGCTCATTGTCTCTATTGCCTCTGATCCTCTACATGTCAAATTTTAGTGTTGCTGGAACCTATCCAATTGACTGCCGCTAGAAATTACATTCACTGTTCACAATTTTGTCATCTGCGAGGTTGGTCTGTAACCCCTGGGACCAGCGAAACTTCACTGTGCCTTTGAAATGTTTTCCATTTGCTGATGACAATTTCAATGTCATTTTTCAGATCCGGTCGGTTGACTGTCTCTCCTGTGAGAACATCGAGTTATAGAGCGTCTGTGACACCCGGGAAGATTGACTGGACTGGAATTCCAGGACGATGGATCCCGTGCACGGAATTAGTGAGCTGTTGATACCTATGTCCGTGGACACCTGTCTTTTAGAATTCACCCCTGTGCCAATTTTGGGAAATAACAGATGCTTCCCAACTTTCGAGGGCAAATAACCTGAATCTTGGTAAATAGTTCAGATGGTGAGATAGCATTCGTGTTTCCAGGAGATCGATGTTGTGAAACATGTGTTCACCGATCGTCATCTCACCATCTCATTATGCACATCTCAGAAAGATATAATCCCTACAGTGCAGACAGAGGCCATTCAGCTCATCAAATCTGCACCGATTCTCTTATCCACGCCATCTTCCCCACCTTATCCTGTAACTCATTGTACCATGGCTAATCCATCTACCCAACACATCTCATAGAACATAGAACAGTACAGCACAGTACAGGCCCTTCAGCCCTCGATGTTGTGCCGAGCTATGTCCAAATCCAAGATCAAGCTATCCCACTCCCTATCATTCTGGTCTGCTCCATGTGCCTATCCAACAACTTGACCGAACCTTTCCTATTTCTAACTTCAGTCCATATTACCTCAGAGGCAGATCGCCCTCGAAATGCCTTTCAGCAGCCAGGATTATAAGTATCAATCTAGCATGGCCAATCCACCTAACCGGCACATCATCATTCTTAATGTTTGTCAATGAGCAGACACATAGTTCATCACAGGATACTGGATAGTTATTCTCACTGCTGGAAGGTACTCATTGTATACGCTCTGTTTGGATCAGTGCACGGTTCTCTGTAGCTACATCAGCCTCTGCTCTCGTACACTGTCACTGTCGATATCCCTTTCTGACACATTCCTTACAGAATTGCTGGGAAGCTGGGCATTGCCTTGGTTCAAGCAGGAGATCACACCTCCCACATGCCTGGATAGGTTTAGGTGTTTTGCTGAGTGCATCAGCAATTGGTTCGTAGCCAGGGCACGCGAGGGTCTCTCTTACTCAGGGATCTGTTCATCCTGGGGTAACTCTTTGATTTGTTTTGTGTATCTATCAGCCTTCCCTCGACTCAGGGGAGGTGCCAGAGGGCTGGAGAATTACAAACATGGAAGCATCGACAGTGGGAGCAGGAGGCAGCCATTTGGCCTCTCTCGCACCCAAACACACCCCACCCACTCACCCACCCACTCACCCACCCACTCACCCACCCACTCACCCACCCAAACACACCCCACCCACTCACCCACCCACTCACCCACCCAAACACACCCCACCCACTCACCCACCCACTCACCCACCCACTCACCCACCCAAACACACCCCACCCACTCACCCACCCACTCACCCACCCACCCAAACACACCCCACCCACTCACCCACCCACTTACCCAGCCACTTACCCACCCACTCACCCACCCAAACACACCCCACCCACTCACCCACCCACTCACCCACCCAAACACACCCCACCCACTCACCCACCCACTCACCCACCCACTCACCCACCCACTCACCCACCCAAACACACCCCACCCACTCACCCACCCACTTACCCAGCCACTTACCCACCCACTCACCCACCCAAACACACCCCACCCACTCACCCACCCACTTACCCATCCACTTACCCACCCACTCACCCACCCAAACACACCCCACCCACTCACCCACCCACTCACCCACCCAAACACACCCCACCCACTCACCCACCCACTCACCCACCCAAACACACCCCACCCACTCACCCACCCACTCACCCACCCAAACACACCCCACCCACTCACCCAACCACTCACCCACCCACTCACCTACCCATTCACCCACCCAAACACATCCCACCCACTCACCCACCCACTCACCCACCCACTCACCCACCCAAACACACCCCACCCACTCACCCACCCACTCACCCACCCACTCACCCACCCAAACACACCCCACCCACTCACCCACCCACTTACCCAGCCACTTACCCACCCACTCACCCACCCAAACACACCCCACCCACTTACCCAGCCACTTACCCACCCACTCACCCACCCAAACACACCCCACCCACTCACCCACCCACTTACCCAGCCACTTACCCACCCACTCACCCACCCAAACACACCCCACCCACTCACCCACCCACTCACCCACCCAAACACACCCCACCCACTCACCCATCCACTTACCCACCCACTCACCCACCCAAACATACCCCACCCACTCACCCACCCACTCACCCACCCAAACACACCCCACCCACTCACCCACCCACTCACCCAGCTACTTACCCACCCACTCACCCCCCCAAATACACCCCACCCACTCACCCACCCACTTACCCACCCACTCACCCACCCAAACACACCCCACCCACTCACCCAACCACTTACCCATTCACTCACCCACCCAAACACACCCCACCCACTCACCCACCCACTCACCCACCCACTCACCCACCCACTCACCCACCCAAACACACCCCACCCACTCACCCAACCACTCACCCACCCACTCACCCACCCAAACACACCCCACCCACTCACCCACCCACTCACCCACCCATTCACCCACCCAAACACAACTCACCCACTCACCCACCCACTCACCCACCCACTCACCCACCCACTCACCCACCCAAACACACCCCACCCACTCACCCACCCACTCACCCACCCATTCACCCACCCAAACACACCCCACCCACTCACCCAACCACTCACCCACCCACTCACCCACCCAAACACACCCCACCCACTCACCCACCCACTCACCCACCCACTCACCCACCCAAACACACCCCACCCACTCACCCAACCACTCACCCACCCACTCACCCACCCAAACACACCCCACCCATTCACCCACCCACTCACCCACCCAAACACAACCCACCCACTCACCCACCCACACACACCCCACCCACTCACCCACCCAAACAAACACCTGTCCACTCACCCATGCATTCACCACCCAAACACACCCATCCGCTCAACCACCCACACACCCACCCACTCACCCAACCATTCACTCACTCACTCACTCATTCACCCACCCATTCACTCACTCACTCACCCATTCACTCACTCACTCACCCACTCACCCAACCATTCACTCACTCACTCACTCATTCACCCACCCACCCATTCACTCACTCACTCACCCATTCACTCACTCACTCACCCACTCACCCAACCATTCACTCACTCACTCACTCATTCACCCACCCATTCACTCACTCACTCACCCATTCACTCACTCACTCACCCACTCACCCAACCATTCACTCACTCATTCACCCACCCATTCACTCACTCACCCACCCATTCACTCACTCACCCACCCATTGACTCACTCATTCACCCATTCACTCACTCACCCATTCATTCATTCACTCACTCACTCACTCACTCATTCCAGCAACAAATAAATAATGGTTGTCCTAATTATTCCATGTAAAAACCACGTTTAATTCCTGTCTCCTTTGTCAATAAGATGCTTGTGATTCTGCCTGTCCGGTTGCTGGGATTGCACTAAGTCCATACCAAGCTGCTCACAAGATTATTTCCCTCGGGATATTGTTATTTCCCTCGGGATTTCACTTACACAGTCCTAGTGCCTTTTGGGAACTCACTTTCATTTCTCAGCACGATTTCTTATTTCTCCCCCTGTAACATTTCCTCTACTCCTTCCACAGCTCACCAACTTTTATTCATGCCTTTATTACCTCCAAACTTAAATATTGAAAAGCTTTCATGACAGTCCACCCACCCTCCCACCTCTGTAAAACTGAGTTCTGTTGCGAACCATTTGCCCATTTCCCTCGTGCTTCCCGTCTATCTTGGCTGCCGATCTGACGATCAATTGATTTAAAACTTCTCACGCTGCCTTTCAATTTCCTCCGTGGTCTTTTCCCTTCTTAACCCTGCACTGTCCCCTCTCCTGTCCCTCTGAGTTATCTGCATTGCTGTCATATTTCCAATATTCTTCGTTATCTGTGGCCGTGCCTTCTGCTAACTCGCTCAAAGCTTCTTTAACATCTTCACCTCTATCTTCTGTTTTAAGAAATGTCTCTTTGATCAAGCTTGTTGTTGATTTTCCTAATATCTTTTTAGCTGTCAATGTTGTTTGATCACGTTCCTGGGACACACTTTGGTAGTTTCACATTTATGATCCCTATATAACAGCCATTTGTTACTGCATCAGTCACATTGATTTGGTTTAATTTATTATTGTCACATAGAACATAGAACATTACAGCACAAACAGGCCCTTCGGCCCTCGAGCTGCGCCGATCACATCAACCCCACCAATCTATAGACCTATCTATAACCCCCAATCCCATTAGATCCCATATACTCATCCAGAAGTCTTTTAAAAGACCCCAGCGAGTTCGCCTCCACCACCGATGACGGCAGCCGATTCCACCCACTCACTTACCCTTAGGGGTAAGTGAAAAACTTACCCCTAACATCACCT